>CM025856.1:28707854-28912326 GCA_003952965.2 Morella rubra
CTGTTTACACATCGATTTCTATGAGCTGCTTCGATTGAGATGAAATGGGACTATATATATATATATTTTGATATTAAAGGTAATGTTTGTCAATAAATAAAATAGAAAGGGCTGGCCTACCATTAATTGGTAGAGTAATTCGGTAGCAAGTGTAATTCGGTTATTGGTTATTTTTGAATCTTGCATCAGTAATTATTTTTGCAATGTGGAGTCTATTTTACACTGATTGTACGATAAAGCATGAGCTTTTGACGCTGATTGGACTACCTTTCTTCGCCATTGAGGCCTTTCCTCGTCTTTTCAAATTCCAAAGACAAAATGGGTTATAGTGGAAGGCCGAAGACCAATAGTTTAGTTTTTTTTTCTTTGCGATGAGATGTCTGGATATTTTTCAGGATTCCGATTAGGAATTTGGAAATTGTACCTGCGATTTATTTAGTTTAAGAAATTTTAAACTGTTTTTCTGAGATAATCATTTTATCTCTTAACAAGTGTCTGATTTCTCTTGTATAGATGGATGATAATCAGAAAAACGCAGCAATTATGGAAGCAGCTGTTTGTGTTATGGTTGTGGGTCGTTTAATTCTAGATGACGTTAGATGTCAGCTCAATCGATTACTAAGACAACTTTATATTAATCGAGCTCACGAAAGAGAGATATATATCAATAGTATTGTTTATGGAGCTAATTATCACTATGTCGACCAAATACAAATGAAACCAATTGTGTTTTTTAAGTTATGCAAAACTCTTGCTGAAAACCGTTTATTACATGAGACTATCCGTATGTCCATTAAGGAACAACTATTTATGTTCTTACATATTATTGGACATAATGTGAGGCTTCGAGTGGTTGGTGGAAGATTATTTCGATCAATAGAGACTGTGCACCGATACTTTGGACTTGTTCTTAGAGCAATTTTACGGCTATTGTTGAAAAAATTCCACGTAGCAATCCATTTTGAAATTTGTCTAGAATTAAAAGCAGAAAAATTTGCAATTTACTTCAAATTTCAGTTTTATATGTCATTTGATTGATTTTTTTATTTTATTTATAATATTATGAATTATATAAGATTCTGGAAAATATAACTGAGCCAAACATGGAAAAATATTTTTTAGAAAATATATTTAAGGTAACAACCAAACAACGAAAATTATAATACTTTACTCAACTTTAATACATTGGAATCTGCTTTAACAAAAACAAAAAAAGTGTTTTACAACGAAACAAACGGCCTCTAAGGAAAAACGTTTTTTGGATTACAAAGAATGTTTGGAGCGGCTTACCTCCGCTTCATGGTAACCCATCCATTGGTCTTAACAGCGTTCATGGGAAATCTTCGGTCTGAAATATGTCATTTAGGTACCGTTTGTTTCCCCAATATTTTGGGGCATAAAAATTTCTAACAAAACAAACATACTCCAAAATTTTTAACTTTTACACATACATACTTCACCTTTCACAAACCTGAATAAATCTCAATAAAGTAAAGATTCCCAAAATTTTGAAAATATTCCCAAAATTTTGGCAAACAAACACTCCCTTAGTATTTATATTTTCTTTTGCAAAGTGTCATAGTGATCGGTGTCGGGGCAAAACATTTACTGGTTAAATACTTTTTAACCTATTAGTTTTTAACAAAATCATCCTTAACTTTTTTAAATTGATTATGGAGATTTTTTTTAATAATTTTTGTCAAACAAAATTATTTACAAAATTAACTGTTTACATGTCATGCTCCAATTATAAGTTGACACATGTCGCCTAAAATAAAATAAATTGATTAACTTAATTAAAGATTTCAAGTTATAAAACAATGGATGTTATATCAACCAAATAAAAATAAATACAAAATTATTTTAAAAAATAAAATACAAAATAATATAAAAATTAGAAGAAAAGAAATTCAAGTAACATAATTTTTATTTTAAGTGACATGTGTCAACTTATGATTAGACCTGTATGAAAGTTTAACAAAGGGCTTCTCTAAAAAAAATTATAAACTTAAAGACTTATATCATTAATTTAAAAATCTAAAGACGAGTTTATTAAAAAAATTCAAATGATATCTAACCTAACATTTACACAGCATAACTACCATATATATTCTTCTGATGACATTGAACTCGGTCACTTTTTTTTCTAGTAAGAATTTGGCTCTGTTTGTTTATATTATTATAATTCACCGAAGACTGAAAATGGGTTCCGGTTTTAATGACATCTAAAAGCCTTTACGTTGTGCTCACAGAAAAAAAAAATATGAATCTAAAATGAGCTGGTTAATCAGTACAACTGCTTTGCTGGACCAAAGATAGATTCACTTCAACGGATTAGTTTTTCCATACTCCGGAAAAAAGTTTTCGGGGCAATGAATCTATTTTCCGTAAACAGAAAACGTTTCTGGACCAACGTAAATGGATGCGATTATCCTGAAAATGGTTTCTGAAAGATGAATCTGTTTTCCGTAAACAGAAAACGTTTTCTGGATCAGCGTAAATGGATGCAGTTATCCCGAAAATGTTTTTCGCGAGACTGAGACTATTTTCGTTGAACTAAAAACTGTTTTCCGTGATTACCGAAAACTCATTCAATCGCTAGAGGTTTTCCAGGAGACCGAATTTGTTTTCTGTGAACGGATAAAACTTTCCGGACTACAAAAGATGGATTCCATCTCCCTGAAAAAGAATTCCAGTGAGGTGAATCTATTTTCAGCTAACGGAAAAGGTTCTATGGATTCGACCGCCCTGGAAACGTTTTCCTTGACCGAAAATTGATCGTCACCCTGGAAACATTTTTAGTTGAACTAATTATGTGCGACTTACGACGGAGGCCACCGCATCATCCTCAAGCAGTTGCTCTACAACCTGTGTGTATCGTTGGGAGTTATACTTCACTAAAGGAAAGACCAAGAACCAAGGTGTCTCTCGAGGCTCCCGCTTCTCAACGAAAGCAAAGATCTGACGAAAGTGGCTGTCTCTGAGTTTATCGGTGTTGCAGGCGGGTACATTACCCGTGTTTGCTATTTTGTCGGCGGTACAATCCAATAAATGAGACACTTGAGGAACATCTTTTGGCAGGTTGCAGCAGTGTTGGATCTTGAGGGCTTTCAATGAAATGCACTCATATGTTGAAGTACTCGTTGGGTCAAGTGCGTTTCTGTAGTGGTTAATCAGGTCTCGTGTTAATTGGGTGAATATCAAGATTGAGCTGAGAGGCAACCTTCCCCCAAGCCGTAGTCATGGCCACATGCAGACGCGGTGCGTCGGTTGCAGGTAGCCTGAAGCGAGAGAAATGAAAAGTTTTGCAAAAATGTGTTCGCGGAGATGTGGAGTTACCCTCGAAAACCCTCCCGGCTTTAGTTGAAACCAAGAAAGGAGTGAGGGACATTGCTCAAGTACGCCTCTGGGTTCATATCACGTTACCTTATTCTTTCCGGCGACTGTTTGCAACTGGTCGATGCTCAAATCTCACATACTGTGTTTGGATGGGCAAAGGTGGCTCATCACGTGAGATGGAGAGCCCAAGATACCACTGCCTTCCCATTTTCTTTCCTTTACTCCCCCTTCTAATAACAAGTCAAATGTCATGATTCTACATTTGTTTTGGCTAACGTAGCACGTTTCACACATATTTCATATTCATCTTTACCGCCTGTTGTAAGTTTACAAGTTTCTCAACACTGAAACCGGTCGGCCAGAGGCGGATTAAGATAAAGAAAGTGGTATCTACATTACCCAGCACACACAGAGAGAGAGAGAGAGAGAGAGCTTGGGAGCGAACTTTATTCACAATTTCACGTGTAAGTTCACCTATCAAGCCAATAGTTTGGGTTTATTAGTAATTGAGATGATTCATATCTACATTAAAGAGATGCACTTAATCTATACGAAAGGGAAAAGCCAATATCCTGCAACCTGATCTAGCGAATTGAACTAGGAGGATGATGAAGATGGTGAGGGTGCCGCGGATGCTTTGCATATAGGGCACCAATTCTTCAATCGCAGCCACTGTTGTATGCAGACTGCATGATACCCGTGCTCGCATCGCAGTCTTCCCATATCATCTCCAACCACAAACTCTTCCTGTATGAAACGAGATCAAGAGATTTGAAAATCAGGAAAAAGACGACCAATTTTGATAGGTAACTAACTACACACAAATCCAGATAAAACACACATACCAAAGACATCAAAACACCCAAAAATTACCTTCTGTAAGATATTGGTAGTTCTTAGTTGATCAACAAACCACCAAGGAATTGCAATTGTTTGAATGGAATACTATCTACTCTGGAATTAGATGAATCCAATATACAACTTCCAGCACAAACTCAATCCAAGGGTAACTGATACCTAGTCCGAACCCAACTGAAACCAGAATCCTTAATTGTTTGATTATCTGTATAACTAAGCTATGCTTATTTTGGTTCCCATCTTAGTGTTCTTCGCCCCTTGTAACTTACATCTGGCTGGAACCACAGCCAAAACCTAACTACACCACCCACGCTACAAAAAGCAAACAAGAATCAGTAATATGGTAGTAATTAGGATAAGAAAAAACCTGGCAGATACTGCATTTGACATCATCTTTAACACCACTGCAGCCCACAGCTGCATTCTTTGGAGTTGTAGATTCATAGGTGCTGCTCTTCAGGCATTCCGACAATGTTTCTTCTGTTAGTGCTGTGCTCACTGTTCCCATCCTCTCTTCTAGAGCTAATAATTCCTGTCATGTTGCAGTGAAATCATTTAACAAACAGATAAAAGGAGTTCTAGAACTTCTGAATACAGCACTACAATTCAACATAAAAAAAAAAATCGAAAATACTTACAAGCCAACAATAAATGCAACAAAATCGAACCGAAACAAACCTCATATGACATGTTATCAATATCCAGTCTCATGTCCCTATGCTGATCATAGGCATAAAGGCCATTAAGAAACAAGTTGGTCTCCAGAACAAGTATTTGCTGCAAGGCAAGAAAGAGGAGTTAACAAGAAGCAGCAGCGAATCAGGTGAAATGGGAATCACATGAAAAACTACCTCATATGTTAGCTCTTCATCTTGTTCGATCCTCTCAAGAGCCATTAATACCTGCACAAAAATTATTAATCTAAGTACTGCATAATGAGTATTTCTTCCAACAACTAAAGGAGATCTATACAAAGAGCTGATATCCTTAGTACCTCGGCAATACCATCTATGTTGTACCGCCGGACGCTGTCCTGATTCATTGAAGAGTGGGTAATGCCAACTTCCACACCATTGTCTGGTGCAACACCGCGTAACCTCTCTCTGCCACTGCCTGGTCGACTGTAAGAAATTGCACGACTTGAGGGAATTTCTGCAGAGAACTGATGTGACGAACTAGGAGCATTCAATTCTACAGATATGTTAGATTGAAGCACTTGTGAGATTGCAATGGAGGGCTTATTTGGCGAGAGACTGTTTCCATTTCCTTGATTGGGGAGCCTTGCCCTGGTGTGACCATTAACCAGTCTCCGAGTCCTAACAGATGTAACACTATTATCCCTGTCAGAACCCATATTTCTGGCTCGTCTTGAATCAGATATGGAGATGCCATGGCCAGAACTGGAGGTCTGTCCTTCCGACGATGAACCACTGATCTTCTTCCCTCTAGCAGAGGAGCTACTTTCGCCTTCATAATTTCTTCTTTTCACAACATCCTTCCCTTTACTGAGGCCTGAATCTGAAACCGAGCAACCTGAAGGAATGACGTCAGATGTAGAATTGCATCTGAGATTTCTTCTACCATACCTGCTTGGACTAGCCTGTCTTGTCCAGCCAGAGCTCTTAGTTCCCAATGATATGGAGGAGGTGACTAAAGAGTCATGGCTGTGCACTCCAGATCCTTGATCAAGATTCCTCCGAGATCTTGTATGTGATGCTGCACTAGAACTTCCCACTTCGATCAATGTGTCACTCCTAGACTCAGCATTTTCAGACCCTCTCTGAGTCTTGCAAGGTGGGGCAGTGAGTTCTGAAACCTCTGACTCATCCTGAGCACTACCTGTTTCAGATAAATTAGTGTCTATTAAACAAGAAAGCTTCTTCCGAGGCTCTCTGACAGATTTGTTTCCCTTGCTTATCATAGAGCAAGTCCTAGAAGGACTTCCAATGATTTCCTTGCCACTTGAAGAAGAGCGGAATGAAGGCCTTGAAGCTTTGGCTTTTTCTAAAAAGCCATTTTGAGCACCTCTTGGGTAGTTCAGTCGGCCATTGCAACCAAGTCTGTTGCAAAATTGAGAACTATTATCTCTATTGTTGGCACTATCTCTCAGTGCAACACCAGATCCCTTTCTAGAGACAACAACCCCGTTTACAGCTCTTTTACCAGAATATTCATCCATGTATAGAGATCTGTACCTTCAAATCCACTACAACAACAGAAATGGAATGTTAAAAATCACTCAAACCTCCACTGGGTCACTAGTAGTTTGAATAACAATCCTGCTCTCTATGCTATTTAAACTGGCACACAGTTTTTTTATGGGTCTCAGAACGCCCAAAACAGAAATAATACAGTAGGTTCTCATTGGTGGAAGTCATACAAACCACACCAAGCTTACAGTATAAAGGCAGGTATGTCAATCAGTTTTGTAGGCCTAAACTTGCTTAGGTGGACATAGGATCATAGTTTAAGGGGACCTGATTTTGGGCAAAATAAGCTAAGTAGGTTGTATTAACATGCAAATCGGAACAAGCTAAACACCCAAGTCATACATAAAAATGTTAAACAGGAAAAACAAAGATCATCAAAAATATGGACTATGATCTACAAACTTTGATACGTTATTCACGTCTAAGATCATTGGAGACATGGTCAATTCTCTAATACATAATTTACTTTGCTACCTTACTCTAGTTTGATAAAGTCAAATGAAAGTCGTTATTGTACTTTACTTGAAAGAGATCCTACATCGATAGATCTTCCTTCCAATAAAATAAAGCTTGGAATGGTTTCTGCCTAAAAGAGGCCGAAGTCCTTCACCCCAGAACTAATAATGGAATGGTAATCCAACTGATTGACGACTATACCAGGAAGAATTGGCTGCTTAAGACCGTAAGTTATCTAACGGATTCGCGCCATGACGACATTAGAATTGATGCTTCCAACAAGAACTCAGCCTTAAGTTACTGATCCAACCAATCAGCAGGAAGGAAAAACATGAGAAAAAGTTCCTTGAACAATATCTAATGAATTTTGCAGACATTCGCCTATCTCTAGGCCTAGAACGCTGATTTTCCAAAGCTGCTTAGAGCTGAAGATCCATAAGCTCTTTCCCACCCCAAAATAAATTTACTTGCAGGAGTTTGGCTGCAAATTTTCCTAAGATAGTCAGAGATGTTTGAAATTTTTTTTTTTTGTATGGAAAAAAAAAACATCTTGATTCATTGATTTCCACCAACATTGAATGCAAGCACGATATGGTCGTTAGACTGAAAATTTAACGTGACAGAAATCGAGCAGAACAAACACACCAACAAGCACAAAAGGTTGATACAGCAAAAAGAGTAACAGGCATGCTCTGCAATGGCAGAAGGATCAAAAAGAAAACTATCTTCATTTTCCTCAGTCCGTCAGCTAATTCAGAAAGAATAAAACCATCAAATACCTCTATGTTGGCTACGAACGCGATCAAAGTTTAAATAGCAAAGAATCACCAACACAAAGTTTAATGTCAATTGAGAAACAAAGGACTCGCAAACATTATGGAAACAACACAAATACCGGGTAACAACAGAAACTCCACCTTCCTAATAAGTTGATCCGATCATAACTAAATAAGAATAGTTAGACCATTACATATTTAATTTGACAAGAGAAAAATAGAGGAAAAACAAAAGGCACAAGCGGATAAGAAGACCTTCTGCTACCAAGTGATCAACCCTGCCCACCAAGCGAACCAAACACATTGACAAATCTCTGAACATTAAAAGGAACAAACAAGGAGGAAACATAGGACCCAGATGTCCACATGCCCACATTTCATCCCCCAAAAAGTGGCTCCCTTCTATCTCTTTTAACGACGTAACCTCGCTTGAATTATTCTCCGCACAATACTTGCGTTTCTTATGTTTACAAATGACTCTTTCTCCGTGATTTCAGGGCTCGTAAAGCTGAATAAGCCCACAACATAAATTCAATAGAAAAAGGAAAGGAAAATATTCACGGCTGTGGCTTTACAATATATTCCGATAACCATGGAGAAAGTTATTTAACGCAAAAGACGTATCTGAATTAAGAGCATGCGGTTTTTCTAAAACCAACTCTCAAGTTCCACGGATGAAACTAATGGCACAATATAGACTAAAATCATAAACGATTCGAACTAACAGAGAATAAAGGAACAGAGGGGAGACAAAAATAAAAAGATAAAAGAATCAGACCTCTTTCAATATTTTCGAAGAACACAAAATTGGAAGAGACGATAGAATCATTTGCGCACCAGACCAAAACCAATATAATCCAGACATATAACCCACGGAGAAGAAAAGAAAAGAAAAATACTGGATTACAAATTCAGATAGAAACAAATATTGAGGAAAACTCGAGCAAAAAAGATGGGATAACTTACAGACTATACCAAAATTATTGGAAGAATACTAATTAAATTCTCAAAAGTGTCAGAAAAGGTTGAATTTCTCGTTGCACCTTCTCTTCTTCTGCTTTGTTCCCTTTGAATACCAGAAAGAAAGAAGGAAGCTCACAGCTTTAGACTTTAGAACGACAAATATATTTTTAGAGAGAAAAGGGCAGAGAGAGAGACGAGGGGGCAAAAACGTGTGTGAAAGATCCGAGGCTAAAGCAAAGTCCAAACTCATGTAGTAATTCTTTTAAGTGGGACCCAGAAGGACACTGTAAAAATTAAAAAAACAACAGAAAAACAATCAAACTAGGACTAGTGGACTAGTTGTGCCGTCCAATGAGTTCGGTGAGATCTCAACCGTTAGATTTCGGATTGGGTCAAACATCAACGGCCAATGGACACTCTGACGTCATCTTCAACCTCTTGCACTTTTTGTGGACCGAAGGAATACGAACTCTCTGCCCCCACACGTATATACCTACGAGCTGAGCCTGAGCCGGCTACTTCCTGATCTCGACAGCTCGGCGTAAGCAATGATTTGCACGCCCAGCTGGTTTATTATCCACCTTCACAAAGTATGTGATTGAATGTCTAGTCAGGCCAACACTTAAAACGGATATACACTGTGGAAATCAACCGTCCTTAAAACCTGCAAAATCAATGATGTGCAAAGATGCTGTCACTACCTTTTAACACATCTCTAATCCAAAGGAAAAGGCTTACTAGAATCACAAAAAGTTTATGTCTAATCATTCGTCGTTTAGGGTAAAATAATCCAACATGTTTCTTAGAAAATATTAATAGAATCTACCCCTCCCGTCATAAAAAGAAAAAAAAAATCATCCAATCCAAACAAAGGCCACAAGAGTTTCTAACTCCCAAGTTAGATCTGAAAAGGAACCCGGTCCAGAGTATCTTACATTAGCCGAACTTTATTCACAATTTCACGTGTAAGTTCACCTATCAAGCCAATAGTTTGGGTTTATTAGTAATTGAGATGATTCATATCTACATTAAAGAGATGCACTTAATCTATACGAAAGGGAAAAGCCAATATCCTGCAACCTGATCTAGCGAATTGAACTAGGAGGATGATGAAGATGGTGAGGGTGCCGCGGATGCTTTGCATATAGGGCACCAATTCTTCAATCGCAGCCACTGTTGTATGCAGACTGCATGATACCCGTGCTCGCATCGCAGTCTTCCCATATCATCTCCAACCACAAACTCTTCCTGTATGAAACGAGATCAAGAGATTTGAAAATCAGGAAAAAGACGACCAATTTTGATAGGTAACTAACTACACACAAATCCAGATAAAACACACATACCAAAGACATCAAAACACCCAAAAATTACCTTCTGTAAGATATTGGTAGTTCTTAGTTGATCAACAAACCACCAAGGAATTGCAATTGTTTGAATGGAATACTATCTACTCTGGAATTAGATGAATCCAATATACAACTTCCAGCACAAACTCAATCCAAGGGTAACTGATACCTAGTCCGAACCCAACTGAAACCAGAATCCTTAATTGTTTGATTATCTGTATAACTAAGCTATGCTTATTTTGGTTCCCATCTTAGTGTTCTTCGCCCCTTGTAACTTACATCTGGCTGGAACCACAGCCAAAACCTAACTACACCACCCACGCTACAAAAAGCAAACAAGAATCAGTAATATGGTAGTAATTAGGATAAGAAAAAACCTGGCAGATACTGCATTTGACATCATCTTTAACACCACTGCAGCCCACAGCTGCATTCTTTGGAGTTGTAGATTCATAGGTGCTGCTCTTCAGGCATTCCGACAATGTTTCTTCTGTTAGTGCTGTGCTCACTGTTCCCATCCTCTCTTCTAGAGCTAATAATTCCTGTCATGTTGCAGTGAAATCATTTAACAAACAGATAAAAGGAGTTCTAGAACTTCTGAATACAGCACTACAATTCAACATAAAAAAAAAAATCGAAAATACTTACAAGCCAACAAAAAATGCAACAAAATCGAACCGAAACAAACCTCATATGACATGTTATCAATATCCAGTCTCATGTCCCTATGCTGATCATAGGCATAAAGGCCATTAAGAAACAAGTTGGTCTCCAGAACAAGTATTTGCTGCAAGGCAAGAAAGAGGAGTTAACAAGAAGCAGCAGCGAATCAGGTGAAATGGGAATCACATGAAAAACTACCTCATATGTTAGCTCTTCATCTTGTTCGATCCTCTCAAGAGCCATTAATACCTGCACAAAAATTATTAATCTAAGTACTGCATAATGAGTATTTCTTCCAACAACTAAAGGAGATCTATACAAAGAGCTGATATCCTTAGTACCTCGGCAATACCATCTATGTTGTACCGCCGGACGCTGTCCTGATTCATTGAAGAGTGGGTAATGCCAACTTCCACACCATTGTCTGGTGCAACACCGCGTAACCTCTCTCTGCCACTGCCTGGTCGACTGTAAGAAATTGCACGACTTGAGGGAATTTCTGCAGAGAACTGATGTGACGAACTAGGAGCATTCAATTCTACAGATATGTTAGATTGAAGCACTTGTGAGATTGCAATGGAGGGCTTATTTGGCGAGAGACTGTTTCCATTTCCTTGATTGGGGAGCCTTGCCCTGGTGTGACCATTAACCAGTCTCCGAGTCCTAACAGATGTAACACTATTATCCCTGTCAGAACCCATATTTCTGGCTCGTCTTGAATCAGATATGGAGATGCCATGGCCAGAACTGGAGGTCTGTCCTTCCGACGATGAACCACTGATCTTCTTCCCTCTAGCAGAGGAGCTACTTTCGCCTTCATAATTTCTTCTTTTCACAACATCCTTCCCTTTACTGAGGCCTGAATCTGAAACCGAGCAACCTGAAGGAATGACGTCAGATGTAGAATTGCATCTGAGATTTCTTCTACCATACCTGCTTGGACTAGCCTGTCTTGTCCAGCCAGAGCTCTTAGTTCCCAATGATATGGAGGAGGTGACTAAAGAGTCATGGCTGTGCACTCCAGATCCTTGATCAAGATTCCTCCGAGATCTTGTATGTGATGCTGCACTAGAACTTCCCACTTCGATCAATGTGTCACTCCTAGACTCAGCATTTTCAGACCCTCTCTGAGTCTTGCAAGGTGGGGCAGTGAGTTCTGAAACCTCTGACTCATCCTGAGCACTACCTGTTTCAGATAAATTAGTGTCTATTAAACAAGAAAGCTTCTTCCGAGGCTCTCTGACAGATTTGTTTCCCTTGCTTATCATAGAGCAAGTCCTAGAAGGACTTCCAATGATTTCCTTGCCACTTGAAGAAGAGCGGAATGAAGGCCTTGAAGCTTTGGCTTTTTCTAAAAAGCCATTTTGAGCACCTCTTGGGTAGTTCAGTCGGCCATTGCAACCAAGTCTGTTGCAAAATTGAGAACTATTATCTCTATTGTTGGCACTATCTCTCAGTGCAACACCAGATCCCTTTCTAGAGACAACAACCCCGTTTACAGCTCTTTTACCAGAATATTCATCCATGTATAGAGATCTGTACCTTCAAATCCACTACAACAACAGAAATGGAATGTTAAAAATCACTCAAACCTCCACTGGGTCACTAGTAGTTTGAATAACAATCCTGCTCTCTATGCTATTTAAACTGGCACACAGTTTTTTTATGGGTCTCAGAACGCCCAAAACAGAAATAATACAGTAGGTTCTCATTGGTGGAAGTCATACAAACCACACCAAGCTTACAGTATAAAGGCAGGTATGTCAATCAGTTTTGTAGGCCTAAACTTGCTTAGGTGGACATAGGATCATAGTTTAAGGGGACCTGATTTTGGGCAAAATAAGCTAAGTAGGTTGTATTAACATGCAAATCGGAACAAGCTAAACACCCAAGTCATACATAAAAATGTTAAACAGGAAAAACAAAGATCATCAAAAATATGGACTATGATCTACAAACTTTGATACGTTATTCACGTCTAAGATCATTGGAGACATGGTCAATTCTCTAATACATAATTTACTTTGCTACCTTACTCTAGTTTGATAAAGTCAAATGAAAGTCGTTATTGTACTTTACTTGAAAGAGATCCTACATCGATAGATCTTCCTTCCAATAAAATAAAGCTTGGAATGGTTTCTGCCTAAAAGAGGCCGAAGTCCTTCACCCCAGAACTAATAATGGAATGGTAATCCAACTGATTGACGACTATACCAGGAAGAATTGGCTGCTTAAGACCGTAAGTTATCTAACGGATTCGCGCCATGACGACATTAGAATTGATGCTTCCAACAAGAACTCAGCCTTAAGTTACTGATCCAACAATACATGAGAAAAAGTTCCTTGAACAATATCTAATGAATTTTGCAGACATTCGCCTATCTCTAGGCCTAGAACGCTGATTTTCCAAAGCTGCTTAGAGCTGAAGATCCATAAGCTCTTTCCCACCCCAAAATAAATTTACTTGCAGGAGTTTGGCTGCAAATTTTCCTAAGATAGTCAGAGATGTTTGAAATTTTTTTTGTATGGAAAAAAAAAATCATTGATTTCCACCAACATTGAATGCAAGCACGATATGGTCGTTAGACTGAAAATTTAACGTGACAGAAATCGAGCAGAACAAACACACCAACAAGCACAAAAGGTTGATACAGCAAAAAGAGTAACAGGCATGCTCTGCAATGGCAGAAGGATCAAAAAGAAAACTATCTTCATTTTCCTCAGTCCGTCAGCTAATTCAGAAAGAATAAAACCATCAAATACCTCTATGTTGGCTACGAACGCGATCAAAGTTTAAATAGCAAAGAATCACCAACACAAAGTTTAATGTCAATTGAGAAACAAAGGACTCGCAAACATTATGGAAACAACACAAATACCGGGTAACAACAGAAACTCCACCTTCCTAATAAGTTGATCCGATCATAACTAAATAAGAATAGTTAGACCATTACATATTTAATTTGACAAGAGAAAAATAGAGGAAAAACAAAAGGCACAAGCGGATAAGAAGACCTTCTGCTACCAAGTGATCAACCCTGCCCACCAAGCGAACCAAACACATTGACAAATCTCTGAACATTAAAAGGAACAAACAAGGAGGAAACATAGGACCCAGATGTCCACATGCCCACATTTCATCCCCCAAAAAGTGGCTCCCTTCTATCTCTTTTAACGACGTAACCTCGCTTGAATTATTCTCCGCACAATACTTGCGTTTCTTATGTTTACAAATGACTCTTTCTCCGTGATTTCAGGGCTCGTAAAGCTGAATAAGCCCACAACATAAATTCAATAGAAAAAGGAAAGGAAAATATTCACGGCTGTGGCTTTACAATATATTCCGATAACCATGGAGAAAGTTATTTAACGCAAAAGACGTATCTGAATTAAGAGCATGCGGTTTTTCTAAAACCAACTCTCAAGTTCCACGGATGAAACTAATGGCACAATATAGACTAAAATCATAAACGATTCGAACTAACAGAGAATAAAGGAACAGAGGGGAGACAAAAATAAAAAGATAAAAGAATCAGACCTCTTTCAATATTTTCGAAGAACACAAAATTGGAAGAGACGATAGAATCATTTGCGCACCAGACCAAAACCAATATAATCCAGACATATAACCCACGGAGAAGAAAAGAAAAGAAAAATACTGGATTACAAATTCAGATAGAAACAAATATTGAGGAAAACTCGAGCAAAAAAGATGGGATAACTTACAGACTATACCAAAATTATTGGAAGAATACTAATTAAATTCTCAAAAGTGTCAGAAAAGGTTGAATTTCTCGTTGCACCTTCTCTTCTTCTGCTTTGTTCCCTTTGAATACCAGAAAGAAAGAAGGAAGCTCACAGCTTTAGACTTTAGAACGACAAATATATTTTTAGAGAGAAAAGGGCAGAGAGAGAGACGAGGGGGCAAAAACGTGTGTGAAAGATCCGAGGCTAAAGCAAAGTCCAAACTCATGTAGTAATTCTTTTAAGTGGGACCCAGAAGGACACTGTAAAAATTAAAAAAACAACAGAAAAACAATCAAACTAGGACTAGTGGACTAGTTGTGCCGTCCAATGAGTTCGGTGAGATCTCAACCGTTAGATTTCGGATTGGGTCAAACATCAACGGCCAATGGACACTCTGACGTCATCTTCAACCTCTTGCACTTTTTGTGGACCGAAGGAATACGAACTCTCTGCCCCCACACGTATATACCTACGAGCTGAGCCTGAGCCGGCACTTCTCCTCTTTTTTTTTCAAAAAAAAAAAAAAAATATATATATATATATATATTATTTCCTGATCTCGAAAAAAAATCCACAATTATTTTTCGGCGGATAATTAGGGGATTTCCTTGTTTGGAATATATCTACTTCTTCTTTTTTCTAGGCGCTTATTTTGTATACATCGCGTAAGAAATAATTAATTTCCTTGAAAAAAAAGGGTCGCTCGTGATTTGCACGCGCTGGATTTAGATGAAGCATTGAAGCTGGTCTTCAATTTATCGAAACTGACATATCTTGTTTGTTTTGCCAGAAAAAAGAAAAATCGTTGGTTTTCCTTTTCGTCCACGAAGTTATTAGACAGAGATAGTTTTTAAAATTCGTGAAATAGACAACTGCTAGTACTGTTGTTTGTTTTTCCTTTTCTGTCCATTACCTTTTCTTTTCTCCATGATTGACCTGTCTTTTGTTTGTTTTGTTTGTTTTATGGGTCAATTTCTCATTTTATTTTTCTAGTCAGTATCTTCTTTTTCTTTTACCTTATTTGCCAACACTTAAAACGGATATACACTGTGGAAATCAACCGTCCTTAAAACCTGCAAAATCAATGATGTGTCAATTCAAAGATGCTGTCTCATTTAGGTTGTACTACCTTTTAACACGTCTTTTGCATCTCTAATCCAAATTTCTTGCTTTACACTATTTCAAAGAAAAGCTCCCTACCTTAAAAGTTACACTAGGAAACTACTAGAATCATTTTGTTTTGTCAAAAAGTTTATGTCTAATCATTCGTCGTTTAGCAAATTTATCTTTATTTTTTTTCTTACTTTTACGATTATTTTTTCACAAATTTCCAAAAACTTTTATAAAATAATCCAACAAGTTTCTTAGAAAATATTAATAGAATCTACCCTTCCCGTCATAAAAAGAAAAAAAAAATCATCCAATCCAAACAAAGGCCATGATAAAAGATTATGATGGAATTATAATTGAAAATAATATAAAAGCAAAATAATATAACAAGAGTTTCTAACTCCCAAGTAAGAGAGAGTAGATCTGAAAAGGAACCTATTTGTTAGTATTCATGGACTTGCACAAGAGTTAAAAGAGTACGTAAAAAATGGCCGTGAGTGAAGTATATAATGTGGACATGTACAATTGCTTTCAACAGTGACTGAAGAAGTGAACAACCCCACTAGAGATTATGACTTATGATAAGGAGATCACCCTTAGCAGTTACCAAGTGCCCATAATAATAAAAAAAAAAACTTTATTTCGTACAATAATATTTAATTATGCCTTTAATATATATATGAAGGTCTGGTGAGGAAGGGACGGGTTATAAGCTGTAGGTCCAATGTCATTTTCCTTAACACAATCTATAAACCATCATTAAAGAAATGATAAAAACAAAGAAAGAAACAACGGGCCTGCCACGCTAGCTAGCTGCTCTGCGTGCATGCCTCTCATCTCCTCCTGGTTATGACAATTGCTGTTTTTTTTTTTTTTCTTTTAAGTCTAACATTGATATATTACCATATTATAACGTGTCCAAATCAAATAATATTAATCGAAAAAGAAAAAAGAAACGGAAAACTACGTACTCTTGAAGGGATGTGTTGTTTTACTAAAATATTAAAGCCAAGTAATCTCAAAATCCCAATTATGCCGTGGCCGGGGTACGTAACCGTCTATGTTTTTTCTTCTCTCTTTTTTCTTCTGAATGTACAGGCGGGGTGGGAATTAGAAGGATATTTTGGAACTTATCGTGAGCAAGGTAGCTGTACATTGGTCCAGCATCATTTTCATTAAAACCTATCTATTTAATATATATTACTTCATTAGGTAGTACGTAATTATATCTATACGTATCATATATATACCACATATATATAATAAGCGCCAAGAGTAGTATCGCGGGAATTGCATAGAAAAGGCCTAATGAGTATCGTTTTCTACTTTGATTCCAACATTTTTTCCTCGTCTCTTTCTTTTTGTCAATTTTTAACTCTTATAATATATATATATATATATATATATATATATATATATATATATATTTGTATTATGGCAAATTTCACCTTGGATGACTATTGACTCTGGCTTCACAGGGTATGCGGTTTGGTCATTTCACATTTTCGGATATGTTATCAACGCACTATATATATTCATGATTTAATTCTTTCCTTCGTTTGTCACATCAATAAGTTCTTACCCAAATCATGTTAGCATTAGAGTAAGATTTATAAAGAACCTAATTAAAAGATGAAATAAAACTAATTAAAAAAAATGGATCAAATTTGAGAAACCGAATATATATATACGTTTGATCAAGAGAAATTTTATTTTTGCCAGCTAACGTGAAGGGATGACAATGAGTCGGGGAAAGCATTTCCTTCCTCGCTTTTCGATTGTCGCCGTACGTCACGTTTGTTGGTACATATAATATAAGTAATTTTATAGATAAGAAGCCATGATATCTTAATTCATCTATCGTTTGGTTCTATGATCCGAGGAGTGAGCAAATTCTTTACGTTGTTCAGGTGTATGGTATTGCTTCAATCCAAGGCCTTCAGAATATTTTTGGAAAAGAGATCCAAACTTGCAAGATATATAACATGGGGATTGGCCCGTCTTTACTCTGGGCAAAGACGTAAAACGCAAAGTGAACTTGCTTGCTCCCATGGCAAACGAAGGGCTGACTTGGTAGCCAAAGTTAAAAAGGATAAAAAAAAAAAAGAAGAAGAAGATCAAAATAACTTTTCTCCCACGAACTAATTGGGGTCTATCCGTTCTGCAGTCTACGATCATCAATGTACGATCGACATGGTTTTTCAGGACGTTTCTATATATGTATAAGTTGTTTCTTCTTCTCCGTTGCTATTCCTATTAAACAACGGATTTGATAACGCAGGATTTAAGGCTTAGGACCAGGAAATTTGA
Source organism: Morella rubra (assembly GCA_003952965.2). Classification (NCBI taxonomy): domain Eukaryota; kingdom Viridiplantae; phylum Streptophyta; class Magnoliopsida; order Fagales; family Myricaceae; genus Morella; species Morella rubra. The sequence goes on from CM025856.1 coordinate 28,725,636, forward strand.
TCATGTTAAACAGGTACATTTTTATGTGGAGGGGAAGAAATTGGTCAGGGCAGAAATTTTTTGTGACCAACTGCATATGTTTGCCAAGTGTGACATGCAGGGAGAGATCAGGATCAAGCTCCCACCGCACCCACTTCTCGTTAAAACCAGATAAGCTTGAGACCTCTTGTTTATGTTATGCGAAGAAATTATGGAGGACCCGTTAAGTCAAAGATTAAGAAAAGAAAAGGCAAAGGCATCGCGTGACGCAAAATGGACATATATTCTCCATATTATTTATTTAAGGAAAGAATCATATATGCTCAGCTCGGCCTTAGCCCACTACTGCAAGGCCAGGTCATATCCTAAGATGACGTGTCGTCTTGGCAAAGCCTCGTGAATATGGAGCTAGCTGGCCCAATTAACTCCCTTGGCGACTGATCTTTTACAACTTTTCCAGAACGGGTTGTCCAATGACGTGTCATTTCTGCAAAGCCTCGTAGTCGTAGAACAAACATGCGGGCCATGATACATCGATTTGGTGTTTCGAATATCACCTCCCGCAATGAGCACATCGCAAGAAGACCGGTAATTAAAATAAATAAAGAGGCATAAAGTTGCATTTTAGGATAGTGGGAGACAATAACATCTCTTGTAGGGACAACACGGGGTCTATCTCTTAATCTTGAGTCAATGAGTTGGGATCCGATCCGGTACAGCTATGTTCTGAGAATTGGACTCACTCTTGACTCGCTCGATCGAGTAGAATATCCATCCCATTAGCTAGTTTGGTTCATTCCCCTTCACCCGTTTCATCAATTAAAATCAGACTAATTAATATTTCGCATTTTCTTTCTCACTTTCTCCTTCAAAACAAACAAAATTTAATTTTGAAAGAATCAACATTAATCTGAATTCTGATGGGAAGTTGGTCAAAAGAGGCCTAAACGAGATAGACGATCCCTTCAGCCAAAATAAGCGAGATCCATGATCTGGCCACGTACAAAGCCTATCAAGCGGGTTAGGGAAGCCTTATAAAACGTCCGTAGGCCTCTAGTCAAGCTTCGGCTCGATCTATCTATCTATCCATCTTTTTTTTATTTAAACTTATAATTTATCTATGACATCTTATTCCTGAAACCAGTAAAAATACTCCCAGAATAGGATTGCGTACGTTAAGGTAGGAGTTCCATAAGAGAAGGGTATTTTATTCATAAATAGAAAAAATCTATCTGGGGGCAATCTTATGGTAAGGCAGAAGGTGGTGTTTTCTTTTTCAAGGTCTAAAGGGAGCCGTTCGTTTATTGGGACATGATAAAAGGTACTTGTTAATGAATTCGTTGTTGATAATGCAACCGGGCACATTTCATCGTTTTTTCCTATATATGGGGCCTGCCCTGGCCTAGCTAGCAGTTAATTAGTTGGGGTAACAAATTAAGAAACGAAAACAGTTATATTATTTTTATTTTATTCCCCGAGAAAAAGTCAACTACCTCCCATATCTCCCGGTTGTTTAGCGAACAAAATCTGTTTCTCATTTCATGGCCTCCAACACCTTCGCCACCAATACCATGACACCTCGACTTAGTGCGTGATTCGCGTTTTCTTTTATCAAGCCCCAACACTTCTATTTCTCTCTATCTCTTTCTCTCCCAACATATTTCTCTTTTCCTTTGTTCCCGTAGAGACTAGAGTTACCTCTCCCCTGTATCTTCTTTCATTAAGGTACGCTACAGCTCTCTCTCTCTCTCTCTCTCTCTCCATGTACTTTCTCTTCCGTCGTTTTGCTTTTTGCTTCCTTTATCTGTCTGAGAGAGGGCGAAAGATTCATTTTGACAACGCTCTTCAACATTTATCTTCTTTCCTTGGTTGTTTTTTGCTTTTAAATGGAGAATTCTTTTCCTTTTTCTTTCTTGGGTAACTGATAAGAACCCAAAATAATATTACCATACATGTATTCTGCCATTGAATGTTGCAGAAGAAAAATCTTGGGTCACTTTGGTTTACATCATTCATAATGTCTTTTTCTTTAAAGATCCTTTTCGTAGGTCCACTTCAAGTTAATGAAATGAAATTATTGGAGTTGAGATATGTTAAAATATATAGTAATTATTTTGTACATGGTTGAAGACGATTGAGAAGCATAGGTCGCAGAAAAATTCGAAAAAAAAATATATATTTGGGTCCTGCTGATCATCTAATAACGGCAGCAGTTAAAGCGACAGTGAACAATTTCCAAACAGAAAGGAATGAAAAATTATCAGTAGGATCCGTTTACGAATTTTGGGCCTACAGGCTACAGCTTTGATGGCCTGGCTGGACCCGCTTTATTCAAGTGTCAACGTGCTAGGCTGACAGCCCACTTCCTATACATCGTTTTCCATGACAAGACTTCTTTTATGATGTGTGTCCGTTTAAATACAACACAGTTCAAATGCTGTAATCTTCTACATTCAGGAGAATTAGTTTGATATAATTAAAATTAGTTATCCCATTTGAAAAAAATTGTAGGTTCTGGCTAATTTTCTCTGCTGAGACACCCAACCGGATATGTCAACTACAAGAGGGAAAGACAGTAGTAATCTGGGGAAGGAGAAGAAGGTCGCGTCCACCACGAATTCTCGTACCACCGCCACCAAAAGTCGAGCCAAAACGTCCACTGCTGCGAGTTCTACGCTTCAAGGAGATTCTTCATCTGCAGCGGACAAGTCAGTCCCCAATTATCTCAGGCCTACGATATGCTCACGCAATGAGGCTTTCAAGTACGTGAAGAAAACTTGCCCTGAAGACACCACCCAACAGAAGCCCCATCTCGAGAGAAGAAGATCTTTCGAAAAGCCGCCATCGGCTGCCAAACTACATAGCGCACTTGCCTCGACGGGCCCTCAAGAGAGAACAGTAACAGTCCGTTCCACATCCTTCACGCCTAGAAGCACTACCAGTTCTCCGAAACCACCAGTGGAGAGGACTTCGAAAACGACCAAGCTGGCTGGAAGACCACAGACTTCATATGTAAGGACCACGAGCAAGAGCACTAATCCTGCCGCCAAGAAGGTGGAAACCGATGCTTCTGCTTCGACGAAAGCACCAAAGGACGTTGATTGCACTGAAACGTCGAGCGTTGGAACTATTCCAGAAGATGGAGAATTTTTGGTTCATGAGGCCGAAGAAATTGGGAAGGTGGAAGCTGATGAGGTTGAGAACCCCACTGAAGTACAAAAATACGAACATGATGGGCATTGGGATGTTGTGGGAGGTGATCAGGTCAATCATCACGGTGAAGATCATCATGAGATGCTCAAGCCTTGTGGCATCCCTGATGTTTCAGAAGAAATAAGAGCGAATCCTACTGCTCAGATTGAAGAAGCGGGAGACAAATTACAAGAACTAGAAAACTCTGAGAATCAATCCAAAGAAGAAGAGAGCGTCGGAGACAAAGATGAACTTAGTGAGAGTCGCCCGGAAGAGAGTGTGGCAAGCGAGGAAAAAGTTGAGGTCAAAGAAGAAAAAGTTGAAGAGAGTGCTGCAGATGAAGATTCTGGGGATTATGACAAGACTGAGGACAACAGGGTGGCCGAGAAGGAAGCGGTGGATGGAGGAAATGAGGGACTTGATTCGAAGGACGGACAAGATGTCGAGGGTGGCGTTGACGAAACAAAACCAGAGGAGCCGAACGCAGCGTCGTCGACACGCCAAGCGGGACCAGGGAAGAAGGATTCACAGGCGAATAATGATGTCATTGAAGAGACTGCAAGCAAGCTGCTGCAGAAGAGGAAGAACAAGGTGAAAGCACTGGTCGGTGCATTTGAGACCGTCATAGATAAAGAAGCCTCTTCAAAATGAAACTGTCTTGTCCTTCTAAATCATTTGACATACATGAACTATTATGGTGCCTACTGTGAGATATGACAAACGCCAACACAACACTAACGTAGGTGTGACAGAAAATTTGAGAAAAGAAAACAGTTGGAGTGTAAGATCAGTTTCCCAAAGAAATTTGTTTTTCTAATAAACCACATCGTTCAGATGAGGGAGGTTGCCATTAATGTTTGTTGTATTGACTACGCTTTACTCTTTAGTGTGTCAAGCATACCTTGCTGATTTTCTACATAATTTCTCTATATTTGATCTGATAGGTAATTTACCAGAAAAGCAAAGAAAAAAATACAAATTTTTCGGAACAAATTTTCGATGTAAATTTTACTCTTTAGTGTGTCAGTCATACGCTAATCTTGCTGATTTTCTATATAGTTTCTCTATATTTGATCCGATTGGTAATTTACTAGAAAGGCGAAGGAAAAAAATCCAGATTTTTCGGAACAAATTTTTGATATAAATTTTACTCTTTAGTGTGTCAATCATACGCTAATCTTGTTGATTTTCTACGTAGTTTCTCTATATTTGATCTGATCGGTAATTTATCAGAAAAGCGAAGGAAAAAACACAGATTTTTCGGAACAAATTTTCGATATAAATTTTACTCTTTAGTGAGTCAATCATACACTAATCTTGCTGATTTTCTACATAGTATCTCTATATTTGATCTAATCGGTAATTTATCAAAAAAGCGAAGAAAAAAACACAGATTTTTCGGAACAAATTTTCGATATACATTTTACTCTTTAGTGAGTCAATCATACGCTAATCTTGTTGATTTTCTACATAGTTTTTCTATATTTGATCTGATCGGTAATTTATCAGAAGAGCGAAGGAAAAAATACAGATTTTTCGAAACAAATTTTCGATATACATTTTACTCTTTAGTGAGTCAATCATACGCTAATCTTGCTGATTTTCTACATAATTTTTTTATATTTGATCCAATCGGTAATTTACTAGAAAAGCGAAGGAAAAAGCACAGATTTTTCGGAACAAATTTTCGATATAAATTGCTGACCAACGTGAATTCTGTTCGAGCAAACGCGCAGACGTTTGGAAGCAAATCTTGCCGGCTAGATCGGTTCCAAGTGGCTCCAAGTTGATAATTAATGCTTTACACGGTCACAGATGAGAGATTTGAAGGCCCATGATGTTATTATCTGTCGTCACTCAGTTTTTATAACGTTTCCGCTGTTGCTCTGCTTTTTTGTCATGCTCACGCTTCTTTCTTCAAATGCCGCCGGAAAATGTATTTTATCTTGTTTTCATCTGGTAAAGTCCACTCTCATGGAAATTGTTGGTGAAATTTCGTCTCTATCTTGCCTGATTGGTAAGCTCATTTTGTGTTTCTTGGTCTTCGAAGTTTCTTCCTATTCTACACTGTTGGATCGATAGACTAATTTCTTCCAAAACAACATTTCCTTGCTCCTTATAACGTGAAGAGTTACGAGGACTTTCAAGTTGGAGAATCAGGAAAAAAAGCAAACAAAGCTAGAGATCGTAGAAGCGAGCTTATGAACATCTTTGCAATTGTTATGATATACTAAACAGTGGCTGATTTCCATTGATCAAAAGCAATTACGAGCAATTATTACCATTCCCAATCACAGGAAAGAAGCTGAAGTGGGTTATTAAACACCTTTCCGATTGTTATTATTTCCTCCGACAGAATGGAAACCAGATCACAATTTATAGCAGAAAACTCGGGCCAAGAATTTTTTTTTGAAAAAAAAACTCAGAAAAGCGCTGATTTTGCCCACTGTTCAAATGATTTTCACGTCTTCATGTATATATCAGTTCTAAAAACCATTCTCCACCTCTCAACCAAAATCAATAAACAAACTTCAAAACGACCAATTCTCTTCATCGCCTTCGAAACCAAGTCTTCTACCGAGCCGGTGCTCCAACGAAACCTGTCTTTCGAAAAGAAGCTGATGACGAAAATTAGCAATAAAAATCTCCGCCCTCCTATCAATATCGTTCTCCGAAGCAAAACCGCTCGCTTGTCGAATCCCTGTCCCTGAACAATTTCCAACGGATTTTTCATCTTCGATGCAATGATGCAAGTCCAGTCGATCTTTGAAGGTTGGCCTGTGTCTATTTGAAGCACAACCAGTATTGGAAGCCATGCACCATCGCATTAGGTGAAAGCTAAGCAAAAATTTGAGTTTCTTCTCTGCCTTTTTCAGTAATTGGCCGCCCGGCACTACCCAGCACTCTCTGGCCATTTGTATCTTCAAGTAAGACTTTGATGCAAAACACGCAAATGTCGAAGGCTTTTATAGATGACAAAGGATTTTCGGACAAGATACTGCTTTTCTGTATTTGAGCAGACAACCAGTATTGTGGCTTCTGTTTTTTGGGTCTTTCCGTAGAAGGCGCAGTTTCAGTACGTGACAAGTTCCAGGCGTCTACGTCGCAGTTTCGAGGAAGAATGATAAAAAGAGACAGTATTGATTGACGAACGAATGATAAAAATAAAATTAAAATTTTGAAGTGTATTGGTTAAAAGTAAAATTTTATTAAAATTTTAAAATGCCAAAAGTTACGTAGAAATCCGCGCCCCGTTCGGACTGGTATCGAAACTTGTGTTCCTTAATTACTGTGCATTATTGAGTTCAAGAATCTTCCGAACCAGATTTCCATTTCAAAAATTCAATAACAGTGGACGTGTAATCACTGTGCATTATTCTGAACACCATGCGTCAAATGGATTTCAAGATTCGTAAGAGATATAGGAGGCCAACTTCAAAAGAAGAAAATAAAGGAAGCGATTGTCTTCCTTTTTTTTCTCTTCATCATGGTCAACGGAAAAACGACTCTCCAACAAATTTCAGGCGTCACAAGGCAAAAGCAAAATTCGACACAACTTACAAAATTAATCCATCCTTGTCAATTTCCATTTCTCGACAAATGTTTTTTTGTGTCTCAGTCCTGATGCTGTCAGGAACAGCTTCCAAATGTAAACATTACGGAGAAACAAAATTTTTTATAGACATTAACCAACATTTACGGGAATAACATTCGCAGATGCTGAAGAGGCCCAAACTTAAGCGCTTGCCACCAACTGCTCAGGAAAATCAGCATGGGAGCTTTCATCACCAGTTCTTGCAGCTTCTTCATCGGTCACTTGCTCTTCCAGATGTCCTTCCTCAATCTGCTTTTGTTGTCCCAGACCACCCATACATCTGCCTCCTGGCTTCCCTACGAGATGCCCTTTCAGACAGTTTCAGTTCTTTAAAACCCTCTTCAAACTTAGCTTCATCCTCGGGTGTGAAGAAAACTACTTCCATCTTCCCAAGCTCTTCATATAGCTTCTCAATCTTAGCTTTCCAGGAAAGGCCCATTTCTGTATCCATCTTGTGGTAAGGAGTTTTCAGCATGTACTCATCAATTCCACCAGCCTTGTCTATGCAGCGAAGGGCATGAGTGCTGACTTTTACTCGAATATGGCGATCTAAAATGTAGCTGAAAAGCCGCTTCTCCTGGATATTCGGCTTCCAATTCCTCCTTGACCTGTCACCAGAGTTGCGGAAAAAGGTGTGAATGATTCGTTTCCTCCAAAAGTGATGAAAGACAACATAACCTCATGATGCCAAAATGTAGTCAGTCTCAAGCTATATTCCACGATAACATAGCAACCTCTGTCGAATGGATTCAATAAATGAAACCAACACAACATTTGATATCACTTATTATGAGTGCATAGATTGATCGACTACATTCCATAAAGCAATAACCCATCCAAACCTAGACAAAACAAGCAGACCTACGAAACCAATAAGAATTTCTAATGCTAAAATGGAGGTTGCTCGAATTAGTACAATTTCATTGGAAAGTAATAGAAGTAGATGCATTCCATCTTTTTTTTTTTTTTTTGGGGGGGGGGGGGGGAAGGGGGGGATGTAATCATGTTTTAGCAAAGCACAATATATCATTTTTCATCATCAAGTCAACTCTGATAAGAATCCAATCTCTCAATTACGCGAAATCTGCAGTCAGGGATGGTTAGAGATCTCATTGTCTCAGTTCAACCAAAAAAAGACTCCAAGGAACCAGAAGCTTAATTGAATATGTAGTACTCTATTTGATAATTTAGGAGTGGATCAAGAGTCTGCTTCACCGTGCATTATACCTACAACTCAATGGATCAGTAGGACTACAACTCCCACTTATTTTCAACTTATATACCATTTTGTATTGCTTCATATCTTTTAACAATGAAAAGAAACAATCTACAGGGAAGTATTAAAAGCCATCTGATATAATCTATTGTCACTAGGACCAAGGACTTTCAACTCAGCTCAAACTTATAACCAGCGGATGTTTGCCAAGTATTCACTCATACACAAACACCCACAAAAGCAAAAGTCAAAGATAAGAGGAAAAGGATCTAAGCTTATGATGCAACTACCCATGTTATTAAAGGCCCTCGGCAACTCACATTTATGCAAAGCATCAAATTTCAGCAGCTCAAAGAACTAAAATTCTCCTTACTTTGGAGAGTATATTCTAAGCTTGTACATGGATTGAAGTTCTGAGTTGTACTTTTAATAGCACCCTAAGAAGATTCTATCTCCATATAAAACTTGTGATAGAAACAATTGACCATGCACTCCACATGAAGAGTTAAAGCTTCCACCTGGTCCCAAAGTTGAAATCAATCTCATATATGGAGCAAATACAAACTTCTAAATAATTGACTCAAGAACAAACAGTCAGGAAACACAGAGAACTCTTATGCTTCACATGGCGGTAACTTTTACAACAGCCTTCATTTGGCAGCAACTTTTACAGCATTCAGAGTACGGTTTTAAGCATCACTAGGTTAACAACTAACTCCAAGCAGAAACCATGTCCATGTGCGTGTATTCGTATGATTTACAGCTAGGAATTGGTCTGATGTAACTAATGCAGAAAAATTGAAACTTGATGGAGGAGATAACGCTCAGCCTTGTAACTACAGATCAGGAACCATTTAATGATAATCTACGAACAATTTTTAGCTCACCCGGTTTCATCATTGCCAACAACCCACAAGGAAAAATAAAACCGTTAAAATCAATCCAACGCCATTCAATCTTTACAATTCATTCGTACACGGATAAGGATGAAATCAAAGGCCAAACAAAACAGAAGGAAATTCCAATAATAAATCGCTCAAAGTGGAAAAGAATCACCAATGACTCACAAGAAAGAACAAATGCCGATCTCTCTAATTCTTTCAATGGTAAACAAAATTAGACAACAAAAACAATAAAGGGGAAGAGAGAGAGGATAAGAGTACAGACTTGTTGCCGCCGTCTTCGCTAACGCGATTACCGAACTGTATGTGGCGGCCAGCGAAGAGGCCGCGCTTGGCCCGGCCCATCACCACCTTGCTATTCGGTATGCACTTCTTCAATGAGTCCTTCATTCCCGGGGCCAAGTTCTTCTCCCCTCCCACATTCTTCAGCACTTTCTTCATCATCTCCTTCCCTCTAAACGCCATCTCTGACTCTCTCTCTGTCTCTCTCTTCTCAGATACGGTTTGTTTGGGTAAGAAAGAAAGGTTAACAGAGGAAATGGATTCGAGCAGCGCCTATTGGAGTCGTACAAAAACGGAGGTCGGCTTTCCGCACATCGCAGCTCTCGGTTTTAGTTTCGGCAGGAGGAAAAAGGTTTGGCTGGGGTTTGGGCTCCTCTCTGCAGTATGCATCTGTACGGTTCGTTCAGTTAGTCACTTTGATTTTGCCATGTCATCCTTCAAACATTTTTTTGTTATCGAAGTCTCTCGTTAATCGGATAGAGATGGTCTCTTATTTGTTATCCGAATTAGTTAGGAGACAGACATGTCTTACCTTAGAATATTGTAAGCTTCACATTCTTCGATAATTAAATTGGACAGCATTGAATGGTAATACTCTCCTATTTATTTATTATCCGAATTAAGTCCGAAAAGACATAAACATATCTTACAGTAGAATGTTGTAAGTTTTATATTGTTCTGTAACCTGATGTAGCATACACTCTATATATATTGTTTTCATGAAAATATATTGTTTTACTGATCCATTCATTTTTGGGTGAAATCAACCATTACTCGAGCTTTGAATCGATTTGCAAATTGATGATATTTATCATTCTTCAGACTGGTCAAGATTTAGAATTTGAATGGATTCACTCAAGAAATAACTTTTCCATTCGACCAAAATTGAAAAAAAAAAAAAAAATCTATCAGCACGTTTTTACATCCATCTTCTAGAGACTGAAAGTTGTTGGCCAGGCAACTCTGATACACATCTTACAAGCTCAAACAATTGCTTCGCTGTAAATACTCCAAGAGCCCTTAAACTTGGGTTGTACAAGTAGCTATATTTTACAACAATAACCATCTTGTGCCTCTTCTCCAGAATTAGATCAATTACGTGGCGAATGGGTGTCGAACTTGTTACGCAAGGAGGTGGGCTTCTCATCATTGTTGAAAGGGGGGCATCCAACTGGACAAGAATGTGCACGTTGAATTAGCTTCAAATTTTCCGTCGCTGAATTAGCTTCAACTGGAAGTTGAAGAAAAAGCATATTAAGAATGGTGGCTGGCTGAAGGAAATAAGCAAACCTCATTGCAGTCTTCACGGTGCAAGAGTCCTATGCAGCTGCCCCAGTCATCTACAATTGGCACAACCGGATCTCTAAAGAAGCGCATAGCCACCTTCTTTAAGGTGAGAGTACCTTGTAAAGGCCGAGCTGCTTCAAAAGGAATCATGATACTCTCAATTGGTTCATCCATTGACACCTGAAGGGACATGGTGAAGTTACACAATGTGAAAGAAATATTTCTGGATAAAAAGGAAAAACTAAGATATATGATAAAGGCACTCAAGCAGTAGCTCAAAATTTTCATGCTAGTGCTCTTCCTAGAAAGGTGGTACAAAGAATCTAAGCATGCACTGACACCTAAAATATTAACCGCATTTTCAACGGTCATCAGGACTTTATATGATTTCCGCAATTCAAGAAACAGGAGGTTAAGTTAGAAACCTGAGGCAGCAGATGAGGACTGAACATGGATTTGGTGACTCCCAACAAGGCCTCTATGCGCACGGCAACCTGCACCCCAGAAGGCTAGTGAAGGTGGGTACAAATAAATGGAGACCAGAAAATAGCATGATTTACATGGCAGGGGAAAAATACTTATACCAATAACAACCATAATGACAAAATTAAGAATAAAGTGCCTAGCTTATCAACTAGCACTAGAACAGATGAAATAACATGATTTCAAGATATACGTTAGTACGTCAGAACTTAAAGGGCAACTAGGCAGTTGCCAGCAACACCGAACACTTTTTTTTAATGCTATTCAAATCATGTTATCGTATTGCCATTCATCACAAACATATTTACTCACAACTTCACACTGAAAGATTTCTGAAATATCTTCTAATCATGGAAAGTAGGACACATTACATACCAAGCCTCCCCGACTTGCCCATGATATTCCCTTCCACCTTTTAATGATATTTGTAAGATTTTCAATAGCCACCTCAACCTGGGAAAAAATAACCACCAAATAACGAAAATCAATATCAGAATATGCTAATTCAAGGTCTAGATTTATATATGGCAGTAAGTAGCTAATCAATAGTACAATGAGTAGCAATAGGAAGCATGAGTTATAATTCCCAATTCATTTACCCAGTGAGCATCCAAGCTTGGCCATCAGTGGTGCAAACTTAACATGCAATGGCCTCAAATGATACAATAAGCTAAACAAATTCTTCTCAAAAGGATATTTTTCCACAAGAGGCAATAACTAATTTGCACCTAAACTCACCAAGGAAAATACAGTAATTTGGGAAAAGACCGCATCTATGCATGAGAAGGCATTGATGTTGATGACCATGTGTAACCCAGATATAGTACCTGACCATTGTTTAAAGCTGCCTCCATGAGAAGATTATCAGCTTCTTCCTGTATTGTCGGGGAGATAGTTCCAGCAGTATCTGGCCACATGCGCTTATGCAGATTTTTGACCACATCATAATCTCCTAGGCCAGCAAAAGCACACATCAAGGAAAGGTAGAGATGAGGCTTCGGTCGCAAATATGGGTTCCCACCAGCCTGCTTCAGAATTTCTCCAAACATACAGAGAGCATCTAAACATCACAAACAAAGATTATATTGGCAAAAATCTTTATTTGTATAAACAACAGAAAAACAAAAGAACTGAATCTCACTTGTCCAGCCTTCAGACAACAGGACTCAGATGACAAATATTGATGCAACAAATGGAAACCACCTTCTATACAGTACATGCACGTGTAAATCAGCATGGACAAGTACAATCTTTTTTTCAACAATTTTTGTTTTCCAACAATATGAGCTAGGTGTTTCTTGGCCTATTTCACCGTGTAACCTAGGCGATGTGCGACTCTGAAGGAAAGCTCAAATGCACCATACCTTTTTCTGCACCACAATTAAGCAATGCATCAACGATTGCAGTATATGCAGTTCGATCTATGAAAAAACCATGATATGATTTCATTTCTAGTACAATCTTCTGAACTGACGGCAGATCCTTGCATAGTGCAAAACCCTGCCAAAGAGGAAGGACAAAAGGATTTTGCTCAGGATTTGCATTAACAAGACAAATAGACAAATTTCTAATTCACCAAGACAGAAGCTAACAAGCCCATTGCCAAAAGAAAATTCCAGCTAATTGTGTCCTACTGAAAGAGGATCACACATGAAATCAATTAGTCACGACAATGAATCACTAAGCACATGTTTTACAGGGGAACATATAAATTATTTGCATTCATCCTTGCATAAAAAGTGCCATGATGTAATAGCATTTAGATGCACAAAGATGATAACTTTTTGGGATACTTGGATCACTGTGGACATGTTTTACAGGGGAACATATAGATTCTTTGAATTCATCCTAGCATAAAAAGTGCCATGATGTAATAGCATTTAGATGCACAAAGATGACAACTTTTGGGGGTACTTGGATCACTGTTTGCACTGTGCAAGAGAATAACTGACCTTGATTAATGTCGTGTAGGTGACAACATCAGGGAAAAGGTCATCATAGCCAAATTTCTGTGCTTTGTCCTGATGGAGAAAAAACAACACAGGTATTCATTTAGTAATCTTGGCAATTCTCTTCAACCACTTAAGAACAATTTTCAGGCTCTAAACTGGCCTTCTGGTTACATGCTTTGCGACCTTCATTTCGTTGAACACATGCTTCGCTGCATCTAACTTTCCAGTCTTGACACAAGCAAAGATTAGAGTATTATAGGTGAGCTTATCAGGCCTTAATCCCAGACGTAATATCTCTTCATATGCGGTTATCGCAGCCTGAGGAAGGCCTGTGTTTATATATCCCTGAAAGCTAAAAGAAAACTTCTTAGCAATGTAATTGTGCTTCAGAAAATTTAGATGTCAGATTTGCACAAGAAACATTCATTAACTTTCAATTTTTAATGTTCTTACAGAAAGGTCAGCGCAGAACCTTCATTAACAAGTTGTATACTGAGACTGAAGGACTGCCAGCTTCACGAACCAGAAAACCATATCGTGCAAGAAGACCATTAGCCCGGCGCAGATTTCCTGCACTACATCAATCCATATGAGGAGATAGCAGTGAGCATCATGTGATTTCAGTGTAGCACTTTAGCTAGAAACCAAAAACACGCAAACCTTAAATAGAAAAGAACAAACTAACAAAAATGTTAAGAAAGTAGAATACTCTTAAATTCCTAGAACTGACCAGCGTCAATCAAAGCATTTAGCAGGCCGTAGATAAGTGGTGCTGACAGTTTTGGCCTCCCAACAGCAGAGCCTTGCTCCAGAGACTCGAGTAATTGAAATGCTTCATCAATTCTTCGAGCCAGACCCAAGCCCTTTAGCATTAGATTTAACGAAACAAAAAAGCGCCAATCACGCCTTCGAAAGAGATAGTTGTAGTGTTTGATCACATATATCAAGGAAATTTAGCACAACAGAATTAAAAAAACGACTGAAGTACCTTCAATAGTGTAGCGTAGGTGACACTGTCAACGCCACAACTGTCTGGCCCGGACATTTCGTGGAAAATCTTTACCCCCGAATCAATGTCGCCGCAATGAACACATGCCTCCAGGACCGCGTTCATCACGATCGTGTTCAGCTTCCCGTAGTGTCTCTTTGCAACCTCAATCTCCTCAAATATCTGCAACACAAAATCAAATAAATTCCAAACGAAATCCAGTACTCTTATTCAGACGAGGAGGCAAGAAGAAACACGCGCACGCACACACAAAAAAAAGGGGAAAACAACCTGTCGAAGCTGTTTTCGGCGAGTGAGCTGTACGATACGGGAAGTGAGGGGCTTGAGATTGGGTTTGTGGGGAGAGGCTTTCCTGACGAAACGGCGCCGAGTGGGAATGGAGGAACACATGGTGAAAGAGAGGGCTGGTACTGGGGCAAGTGCATGAGAAATCGAGAAGGCTTGAATCCGATGCATTGTTGGTGGTAGCAAATGGAGAAGGACCTATCCATCAGCCATAGAAAAGACGAGAGAGCAGACGGAGAGAACGCAGTGGATAATGTGAGAGACGGAAAGGAAGTTTGCAGTGAAACTATTGGCGGGTAATGTTGGTCAAGCTTCGGGCTGGGCTATTCGGCCTGCTATCCACAGATTAAAAATCAAGCCCAAGAACTAGGGCGAACCCCAGGCCCAATCATCTAGTCCAGAGAACCCAACACGTTTTCAAACAACAATGGGGTCTGGAGTCTGCCTTTCGAAAAATTGACACAAACAGACACAAAGTAGGACAATATTTACATGTGGCATCTTACGCGCCGAGCGTGAATCTCACACATCCGACTCTTGTGCTTCCTTTTTGGCCTATTCTTGGCAGTCTTGAAGGTCATGCGCCGGTGGTTGCTATGCACCTAGCCACGCGCCGTCGTTGTTTTTGCCTCTCCGCTCGTCTAGTGGCTCTCTGATTTTGTTTCTGTTTTGTTGTTCTGTGTTGGGTTGTGTTTTGTATGTTGTTGTTATGTGTTATTTTTTTGTTGTCATTGTTCCGACTCCGTGGTGGGCTTCTCAGATCCCTTGTGAATCTTTTCTGATCTTTTGTCAAGGTTTACTAGCTTACTATGCCCAAGTTGTAGTGCTTTAACGATTGGCTTGCCTAAGTCTTAATAATATTATCTACTGTATTCGTCCACTGCTCCTATTGTTTAGCATAGAGTATATAGCAGTTTTCTCTGATCCTGTTTTTTAGATCTGACAGTTTATTTTCAATTGGGTAGTATATTTTGATTTCTTTTAGGAAACTTGACTTAAAAAAAAACAAAAAACAAAAAAAATCACCCCTTTTGCATGCACTTAAAACTATTCGTTTTACTGGCCGCCTGCAAACCAAGTGGGCCAAGGTCTCTTCGTCAGAATCCTCAAAATAACTTCGAAGACAGCAGCCAGCAGGAATCCAATAAACTAACAAGAAAAAAGACAATTGACAACTGGTGTCGACGGTAGGCGCACGCTCACCTTTTAACACTCGTTAAAGGAAGAATCAATACAGATTGTCAACCATAAGAATAACAACAATCATGGAGAAAGACAATTAATCCAACTTAGGAGTTCAAAGAGAAAATGATTAAGTGAAGATCCCAAAAAGATTAAAAAAAAAAAGGTCTACGGCGCGGGGACCCTCACCCAAACGTGTATCTCTGAGGACCAAGTTATGTTTCACGTTTGCTGCAAATAGTGAAGCTTTTTTTTTTTTTTTTTTTTTTCAATTAGGGCAAACGACATCATTCTCCAAGATTGCCCACGACGAATCCCAGTGAGGCTGTGACGCCCACAATCTCTAATAAAGAAAAAATAATTTAATTTTTTATTTTTAAAAATAAATTCTAAATATTTTCATGTTCGGGATATACTCACTATGGAGTGTGTTGAGAGTCACATTGTTTCATAATAGGTGCACAAGAGTTAAGTGCCACAATTTGTATTTAATTTATTTTTAAGATATGTTCAAAGTGTATCAGAGTCAGATTAGATAATACACGAGCGCCAATAGATTTATTGAAATAAATGATTGACTTTAGATGTCAAGTTATTTCATATTATGTTATGGTCTATAAATGATATTCAGATTTGACATTTCTTATTTTTATTTGGAGAAATTTACTTCAAATGTTTATTAGAAATTATTTTTGCAATGTTTTAAATAAATTTAAAATCTATTGAAACGTCACTGATCTTTTAGATTTTGAAACGTGACAGAGGCTCTGCCCACAAAGCATGATTCATTCCTACGAGTACAACGTTTGAACCATAGCTTTCACGGTGAGCCGTTGAAGTGCATCACAAAAAGCACCTTCCATGTGCATGTCGTTGGGGCTTGCTGTGAATGTTCTCTCTTTCTCTCCTATTCTCTCTCTCTCTTTAACATTATGTCCTAATTTATGTCCTAAAATGAGCAAATTCAAGTTCCTACGTGTCTCGGGTGGCCTAGTGATAATGACACTGTTTTTTCTAAGCATATTATATTATATTATATATATACACACTAATTTATTCGAGTTTGTATGTACATTATGTGGGCATCACTCATGGGTGAACTCTCAGTACAATATTCCCCTACTTAACCAAAAAATAATAAAATAATTCTAGCTCCTCGATTGGCTCGCGAAGAAAGAAAAAATTCGCCTCTAATTTGTCCCTTAGAACAGAAAAAAATTCGCTAATCTTTTTTAATTAAGAACCGCCTAATCAAGCCAAAAGCAGACCTGATGGTTGACAAGGACTTGTGTTTTTGGTTAAATATTCGTGGCTAATTGAGTGTTGCCGCGTGGCCACATCCATCCGCAGAAAGAGTCAACACGCGTCAGTTCCAACTACCCCAGCGCGGCCACAGTTGTTCTTCTTGTTTTTCTAAGTGCGGCCACAGTTGTTCAATTATTATAATGATGTTTCATAAGCTATCGATGTTCGAAGACACGTCAGTGCTACGACCAGTCAATACTGATCATAATTTTTCGGGAAACGTTTGACTGCATCAGACTTGCGAAGCGGATACAGTTTTCTGTTATCAAATGATTACGGTGTGAGTTAGAATTAAATAATTGAAAATCATTTATGCATTAGAATATGCTTATAATTTTTTGCGCGACGTTAGAATAAGAAGTTAACGTGAGTCCTTTGGATCTATTGGTTTATTTATACATTTTAAATGTCTTAGCAGAATATATTAATTCTGTAATTATTATTTAGTTAAAAATATGTTTTTGAATAAAAATTTTAGAATTAAAATTTAATTTTCTAAATTTATAATCAAAAATATTTACTTATACATATATCAATACAACTCAATATTAATTTTTTACAAATATCAATACAACTCAAATTTTCTACACGTAATAAAATTTTAACATTATCTAAATATTCACACTATATTTAAATTTTTAAAATTTTATCAAAATGAACATAAATTTAATTTAATAATTTTTTTCTACAATTTTATTATTCAGTATCTTCTTTAGGGGAAAAGAGGAAAATAAAAAGAAAACCCAAGAAGGCATATCTGAAAAATATCTGCCCAGAAAAAAAGATAAAAGCAGATTCGGAGAATATCTACCGGAGCCCGAGAAGGATCCTGGTATCTAAAACAGGATCTGTTCAAGACAGGATCCTGATATCTAAAACATCGAACGAGATGGTATTAGGATCTGTTCCCATACGTTTTCTACTATATTAAGTACGTCATAAATTTATCACTATTTTTCTTAAATGAGATTATGGATACATCCAAAGAGTAGTCCCTCAGATATTATCTCCATATCGGCCAATTAAGCAAAGAAAATCCTATCTAAAACACCTGATTGCGATCCAACCTAACCAGGACCCGCCCAGCTAAGATGGGATTTTCCTTTCTTACGGTTTTGTTTGTTTTCTGGATTTTTTTCACGGTCGATTTAACTACAGTAGTCTTCGTAACTCCTCGTATTCCGGTTTCTAGAGAAGAACCACATCATCTGACAACACCCACAAGCATTAAACAACTCCAAAAGGTTTTCCGCAACCGAACCGGAATAGGTTACTGGCCTTGCTGGATTTTTCTGTAAAGAAAAAATCTTCCACAGTCATCCCCCCACCTCTCTTTCTCTCTATCCATTTTGCTCCTTTTCAGGGCCTTTCTTTCCCTATATATATTTCTAGTGAGAAGGTCGGCCAAGTTCAAACACCCTGAGACTTCAAGGATGATAGTTCTGAGGTCTTCATCGACGCTGAAGACGGAAGGTCGTGAAGAAACTAAAAAGAATTATGAGCCGTTGATTCCGGGATTACCGGACGAGATCGCCGAGCTCTGTCTTCTTTACCTTCCGTACCCATACCAAGCTTTGGTACGTCCGGTTTCTTCCTCGTGGAAAAAAGCCATTACAGACGCCAGCTTTCTGATCTCCAAGAAGGCTCTATCACTCTCTCTTCCTTACATTTTTGTATTGGCATTTCATGAATCAACGGCAAGGATTCAGTGGCAGGCTCTGGATCCGCGATCAGGCCGTTGGTTTGTCTTACCTACCATGCCCTGTCCCGAAGCCGTGTGCCCTTCGGGGTTCGAGTGTGCCTCCCTGCCTCATCAGGGGAAGCTCTTCGTTCTGGGAGGTATGCGGACAGGCCCGGAGACTACTATGCACACCGCGATTGTGTATTGTACATCGACGAATCAGTGGTCTAAGCTGTCTCCTATGGAGAAGGGGCTCTCAGTTTTCGCGGCTGGGAGTATAAAGGGGAAGATCATAGCCATCGGAGGAAGTGGGAGCAGCAGCACCGACTCGTTCACAGAAGCGGAGTGTTATGACCCGGAAAGCGACACGTGGACCGCGGTCGCCCCGTTGGACAAGACGCTGGCGAGGCACGACATCGCCGTGGTGGGGAACAAGATGTACCTTACGGAGGGGTGGACGTGGCCATTCAGGTTTTCACCCAGAGGTGGAGTCTACGACCCCGACGAGGATACGTGGCGGGCGATGAGCAAAGGGATGAGGGAGGGATGGTCGGGGCTCAGCGTGGTTCTGGATGACAGGCTGTTCGTGATATCGGAGTACGGGGACTGTCCGATCAAGGTCTACGTTCCCGACGAGGATACGTGGCAGTATGTGGGTGGGGAAAAGTTCCCGCGTGAGGTGATGAAGAGGCCTTTCGCTGTGAATGGAGTGGAGGGGAGGATTTACGTGTTGTCATCTGGATTGAACCTGGCAGTAGGGAGGATATTTGAAGCTGAGAAGGGGGAATTCAAGGCAGAGTGGGAGGTTATGGCTGCTCCGGCGAGCTTTCATGGTTTTTCTCCTCTTAGCTGTCAGGTACTTTATGGATAAACAATGGTGGATTGATTGCCTTGAGCTTGCCTACCGAGTGCGGCATTAATGTCAAATCTTCATGTCGACCACTCCAGTTGAGCGTATTCCTGCTGTTCCGAAGCCATAGAAGCAGACCAAGCGGCATGAGCTCACTTGTTTTCAGCCTACCTTGGTCAAATGTACCCATTTCGTTGCAGTGATTATGCTATATGCTGTATACCTTGGATTTTGCTAAACTATTTAGCCTGCTTCATAAGTTCACCCGAGTTATACACCAGCCTATATATGCAACTGCAGCTAAATGACTCAAGCAATGAACATATTCGTTTTTGGCTTTTTTCCGAGAACGTTACCGATTTTTCAATTTTTTAAGAACGAATCAAGCAATGAACATATTTTGAAGTAAATTATTTGCCAGTCCCACTCCGTAAACCTTCAGACATTGGCTGCGGCTTCGGCTGCATTAGCATGCGGAAATGGAGCGGGATGGAGAGAGAGAAAGATGCCACGTAGCTGTCATTTTTCATATCATGTTTATGTATTATTTTATATGCATTAGAATTCAAAAAATCAAGCCAGTTTTTATGCACCGAAAAGCCAGGGATACAAAAAATTTATGTGAACGCGTGTCAGTTAGCTGCCGCGCCTACAAAACCTGAGACTATGGGAGGTGGCTACGAGAAACTGGAGAACGCGCGTATGACATAAGATTCTTCGGAGATAAGATTAAGAACCAAAGAAAACTGTTCGGGTCCGTAGAATATTCTACACACGCGGTTCATCCACACCGTTTTCCTTCTTCCAGGAACCAATACCCCAAAGACCCAGCCAAATGCTTCCAGAACCCCCCAAAAACCATTCTTAAAAGGAAGTCCCACCTCGCAAATCTCTGCCTACACAACCTCATCAATACGAATCAGCAATCAATTATACTACAGATTGGGAAATTCCTCTCCGAAACAAAGAGAGACACAGTAATTCAGACAAGGAAGACAAGAAAAGGATGTGTCTGGTGTTTGTGTGCGACGAGGATGAGAGGGTCCTCTCGAGACAGCCGGCACCGGGGACGTGTCCCTACTGTGGAGGGATGATTCAGGCCATGGACGTGGCGAAATCATGGAGGTTTTGTTTCTTGCCTCTCTACTACAAAACCAAGCGCAAGGTACTACTGCACGGCCTGTGCCAGACGTTTGGTGGTTCAGTGATATATGGAGATAAAAAGTTGTTTTTTTTTTTTTTGGTTTTCTTGTTTCCATCTTTGTTATGCAGTGAGAGATCTAGCACCCTGTGTACCATAAAACATACTTCAAACCTTTTATGTTTGTGATTAAAGACTAGAAAAATTGTCCCTCCATATCATGTTGTGTCTGGAGAAATCTTTATCTCCGTCTCCTTCTGGCAATGTTGCTTCCTTGATTCTAATGCGCCCATGGAGCATACAGGTAGAAATATCGTTCACGTTTGAAAATTCTCCTTAGTCCCTAAATATTCAATGACTATTTCTAGTTCTAATTGGGGCTCCGTGGAGGTAAACATATGGTGGTAACATTCTGCCCGCAACTGAAATTGGCTAATAGATCTTTCTATCGCCACATCCAAAACATTATCCTCGCGGAGAAGTTAGACATGTCTGTGTGCACGTGCATATATAATGATGGCAGAATAGAAATAGTCATATCCAAGACTCTCCAAAATTATCTATTCCGTTTCCATATCGTTCCCTTTCTCTAGTGTTTATGTCATGTGGCATCGTTTTAAATCTATCTGCCCTCTGGTCCAAATGGTCCAAATTTCTACGACCAAATCTTTAATGTAGACTAAAGTGATAAACTGAAATTCAAATCTCAACAACTCATCTAACAATTCAAAGCATCTCCTAACAAACCCACATAAAAAAAAAGGAATAGGTACGTGAAAGAAAGGAATACCTCATTTGCAGAGTTTCAACTTCTTAAAGAAGGAGGATACGACAGATTTGGGATAGGGCTTCGTAGCGAGGCATGTTGGAAAGTTTTCAGGCTGTTCTATCCACAGTTTATGAGCGATGCCACCAGCTACGAGCTTTTCTGATAAGTTCAATATCTGGGCTTCGCCCTTGACCTCAAGAGTAACCTACATTTATCCAAAATGAAAAACAGATCAAACGTCTCTGTTCCCAATCACCCTCAGCGTTTAAGAAATTGGAGAACCTTGCTCGAACAAGAATGAAAGATACAGCCCTCAATGAATTACAAGTAGACTATAGTGAAATGCATTTATATGTATATGTTCTACAAGTGAAAATTGGAAGCAAGTAAAATTGTGTTCTTCACCGGAGACTCCTTTTAATCTATCCTTAAGAGAAGACTCCGAAACACGCCGGTAAATGACGTAAATGAGGAAAGGCAAGAAATTGATGACGGAAAAGGAATTCAGAACAGAACTTATGAACGGAAGAAGGGTTTTCACCTTATGCATTGAATCGATATTCTGGGGACTACAATACTCGGCGGTGTGAGGATCGTCTTTGTGGGACCAAATGGCGAACACGGAAGCATGACAGCCCTGCGTCACCACGCTCCCCAGCGGCCACGTGTCAATCAGGTCTCGCCGGAGCACCACATACTGAACGAGGACGTCCAGGTTCTCTGCCCTCACGTTGTCGTCGTCCTGGGAAGGAAGTGATCCGGGTCCGCCGGGTTGACTCATCGAGTTCGGAGCCCGGGTCCAGACACGGCGGGCAAGGGAAAGGCAAGGCCTCGTTCTAGGGTTTGAGAAGGGGAATCTAGGATTCGAGGCAGTGAAAGTGGAACGAAATGGAGAGGCGAGAAGAGATGCCATTGCACGGTCAGGCTAGTGGCGCCCAATAGCTCCTCTCACCATAGCTCAGCCATTGGGCTTGACAGTAAAGTAGCCCAAACATTAGGTTCGGTTTTCCCCCAAATACTTGGCCCTCTAAAAAAACAAGGTTGGGCTTTCTCGTCGAACTGCCCAATAATGGAGATTTCTCGTTTAGAAGGGCTCAAATAAAATAGCAACACTATCCACTCACCCAAAACAAAACAAAAAATAGCACCTCTATTTGAGTAAGGACCACAAGGTGATGCATCGCTTTTGTAATACGTGGAGGATTAAAGCGACCGGTGATGACAAGCACATGACAATATAGGCAATTAGAGCTGTGCATGGGCAGCGCCGGCAGCTGTCTCCACCACACACCGCCCATGCTGGTGTCCTCCAAACTAGTACTGGCACCCATCCGACTTGGGCCGATAATCGGTGCCTATCAGTATCGGTGGGCGTTTATCAGTGTAAGAGAGAGAAAAAGAAAGGAATCCACAATCGGCGGGACGCAAATAAATCAACCCAACTTATGAAACGACTTGAAGCTAGGCTCTGGTTAAAAAAAATAAATAAACAAAACGACCTCAATGAGAAACAATTTTGTTTCGTTTATAAAAAATTAAAATTAAAAGCCATATTCTCTGCTTTTGGAGATGTTGGGTACTGGTACGGGGCGAATATGCATATTCTACAATTACAAAGACTGAATAAACACAGTTGTGAAGTTTTTGTTGTTGTAAAATTTCGAGCATGAACCTTAATAAGTATATAATAAAGTTCCATCCACTTTCAAACAATTTGACCGTATAAATGCGAGAATTACAAATTGAGACAATTATAGAAGATGGGGTGTCGGGCCTCACCTCCCACTTCTGAAAGAACGATGTATTTCTTCCTATTTTAATCACACAGTCTACAGTACGAGCATGATACCACTCTCTCTCACCATTGACGAATCAATGAGCAAAACGGCAAATTCAAAGAACTGGACCACTATCACACCAACAGCAAGACTGCAAAGTGGCAAAACCCAATTTTGTCCCAAGCTTATCTGAATAAACAACAGGACGAATATGTACTAACACATGGGGGCGCCCCCAAGATAATTAAAAATCTAGTCGCCCACACCATAAGATCATGTCTATCCATATCCGCTCAGGGAACCGAAAAAAATGGATATCCATATACAATAAATACAAAAGATATCCAAGTCTCAACAAATATAAAAGGATAATATATTAGATTATTAATTATTATTTTATGTGGTTTTTGAGTGGGCAGCCATACAAACAACTAAAAAAAAGACTAACCCCCAAAACAAAAAACTAAAAAAAAAAAAAACAAAACCAACTAAGTTAATCATCATCTTCTTCTTCATCGTGTTCTTGCAGATCTGATAGAGAAAAACAACTCCTTGACTTCAAACTCAGTAGCCTTCTATCAAGCAATTTCTTTGGTACTCTTCCTTGATGTCTACGATCTTCTTCTTCTTGTTCCTTCTTATCCGATGAGGAGAGGATGATGAAGGTGAAGAGGATGATGATGGGTATTCTTGCTGCCGTTGATGCTGCTCATCTTCGTCTTCATTTTCCTTCAGAGCCAATAGAGGCATGGATTGAGGATTAGACGAGCTGTAGAAGGAAGATCTCCTGGAGGACCACTTGGACGCCACCAAAATTCTCCTCCTCTTGTTGAATGGGTTCTCTGACTTCTCCAGATCCTTCACTCCTCACTTCTAATAGATTCGCGAACGACTTGGATTTCCCTGTAAAATGGTTCGATAATCCCCTCCTGCTTAGCCAATACCCCAAACAAGTTCAGAACCTCAACAAAAAATTAAGAAAATACTAAAAAAGGCAGCTGATGAAGAAAGATACAAAAGAGATTCCCTTACCCGCCCCCCCGCCCCCCTCCTATGTTTTCAATGGATCGTAAGCTATTCCATGTCGAAAAACCGCAACGCACCTAAAAAAAAGAAAAAAAACACATTTTTTTTTCTCAGAGAAGTCACGGCAAAAAATCCTAAAGAGATATGAGCAGTGAAGACTTAAGATCGATTCTGGATTAGAGAGAAAAGTCTGGAAAATGGAACAATACACACGGCTACACGTAAATTCGTACTCGATTGACACGGTAAATTCTAAATAAAGCCAGTAAAATCGCCAATTACATGGTTTGAAATAAAAAGCATCAATTTAAAAAAGAACAAAGAAAATAATTACTTGATGGGAAGAGAGTCTTCCAAGGAACCCAAAGAGCCCAATCCAGCTCCGTTTAAATTGCTCTGAGCGTCCTTGGACGAAACATCGTCGTCCTCGTCTTCGCTCTCATCCGGCGCTCCGATCGAAGAGGAACTCTCGGACGAGTCCTCCTCCGAAGCCGGAGCCTTCCCCGGCAAGCCGATACCGAAGACCGACCCGTTATCATCCCGGGTCCGGCCGATATCGTCCTTCAAGAACAGGCAAGGCGCCACCACGTGCTGATCGGTGGCCGTCGGAACAACGCCGTTCCGGTCCCTTACGTCGATGCCGAAGGTTGCACCTACCAGAACCTCCATTTTTTCACCACGCGCCTCTGATCGAGTGGTACTGTCGCTGCTGTAATTTTTACCGATTTACCCTTGACCCCTTCGTCTTCTCCTCCTTTTGGGCTTCCAGACGACAAGGCTGCTTGTCATCAATCGACGGCCGCTCTAGTTAGTAAAGACCGAGGGAGACAGAGAGAGAGTGTGTGCGTAGGATAAGAAGGGCGAGTAGGCGTAGGTTAAGGGCGTGTCAAGGATAGGGATCAGCTCTCTGGCTGTCCAGTTGAGAGAGAGAGAGAGAGAGAGAGAGTTTCAAAGAGACGTAACGCAAATGGGGGAGAGAGAATAATAGTGTAATTTCTTATATATATATAGAGAGAGAGAGTCGAGGGAGAGAGAGAGAGAGACAAAGATGCAGTAGTCTTAAATATGCACGGCAGGAAAGGGGAGGAGGAAAAAGGCTAACGTCCACCGGCGGCGTAATAGGCAACCACGCGGTTTGACACGTTCGTGTTGACGTGGCAGGTATAATGACCAGAGACGCACCACCAAACTTATCCTGTTTCCTTATTTTAGATCAGATCAAGGGGGAGGCCCTCAAATTCGAGACTGGTCCCCTTTCCAAGTATTTTTCTACCTGCATATCCTCCTCCCTCTCACAAGTACGAGGCTGGAATATGTCATTGGCACATATCCATGTAGCATTATTTAGGACAACGGATTATAAATTATGCAAAATTCTGATAGTTGTGATTTAAAAATATAAATTTAAAATTTTAAGGTTTGTCATATCATTTAACGAGGTGATGAAATAAAATAAAGTGATTCATTAAATGATATAATTATCTTTTAAACGTTGAACTTAGATAGATATAGTTATGTCACAACTCTTCATTACCATTAGCTCGATTGTTAGAGGTTTACTTGACTTATAAACACTCTATCACTTGACACAATCTGGAAGGCCTCTAAACATTTCCTACCTACTATAGTTTGTTTAACTGCATAATTTAAGAAGCAAATTTAGCTAAAATCAGTTTCATTTTAACACAAGAGGTTGATGATTGATATCAGATTATTAGGTTGACAAGTATTTAATGTCGCGGTATTTTAAGCAATGAATATAGTAATTTATAAAATTAACGAAGACGAATCAAATTGAATATGCAAACCCAAAATGGTACAACAAAAGGAATTTCGCATTAAAAAAAAAAAAAAAAAGAGTTTCGGAATGAATTGAACTAAAACTCTATATCAACACAATCTCATTGTAGTGTGAGTCTGGCACAGAAAAAATAAAAAATAATTCAATATCCTCACGATTCTACGTTAGGTTCACTTTTCAGATCAATATATAAAAAATAAAAAAACTAGCCAAATACTTCCTTTAAGAAAATTTAAAATCTTCTATCCCTGAAATAACTATCTTGTCAACACTGGCTAAAACCTTACGTAGGCCGCGTGTTATATCTATCGTGCCGACTCGTTTTTCATGCGGGAGCTGCTAGACCAGCAAACTTCTGGAACTGTTGTGCTAATATCGCATTGACTGTGAATTATTATGAGATAAGGTTCCTCTAAAATAAATTAATTTAAATACCACTCTATCCAATAAGCACATGATAGTTAGGACCGAGACTTCCGAATTCCGATATTATCTTCTCCTCAACTCTGCATCGGCTTCGTATTCGTTATTCTTCGATAAAACTACAAAATATATATATATATATACACACAAAGGATTAGGATTTAGGTGACGGGGGCCATGTTTTAGTTATTAGGTGAGGAACTAATGATTATAGACGGTAACATAGATTTGTAACGGGCAGTTGGTAAAATGTCGGAAGCTCGAGATAGAGCCACGTGTGATTTTTTATCTAAAACGGCGACGATACGTTGCGTTTCATCGCTGGGAAATAGGATATGTATTTACACTGAAACTATTAAAATAAATTCAAAATTAACTATTGTAATAAAAACGAAGAAGATAAGGTTGCCTCGTAATTGTGAATCAATAATAATGGTGGACCGAGTTATGTTTGGTTAGTTGCGAGCACAGATAAGACTTTGGGTAAAGAATAATGAACCTGACCTGACCCCCCGCGGGAGGGAAGGGAAATCTAAAAGATAAGCTACAGAAACCCACCCCCAGCTGGATATGGCTGAATTCGAACATAGTTGTGGACAACTATTATTGTTTTTTTTCTTTTATTTTTTCGATAAACATTGTGGGGATCGGGGATGAAAATGTGGTCAAAAAGTTGATTTAAACTAAAATCTCATCGAATCTTGAACGGATCAGTCCGTCCCCCCCGAGTCGATCGGTCTCTGTCGACTGTCGACTGTTATATACCAAATTTTATTTTCCATTAGAGCAACCACAGCCGAATACGCAGGAGAACAAATACACAGTGGAGTGGGGGCCAGTCAATAAAGTAAAACATTAACATAAACAAATACGTACGGCCAGAATATATTTGATAGGATGATCCAGCTGGTTATATATCCAAATATGCTGTTAATTTATTAATTTATGTCGGGGAGAGAGAGAGAGGGTGGCTTCGGAAAAGCATGTTGGATATTTTAAGAAAGAAGACCACTTGGGCAATAAAATTAAATGCCACTTATCATGTTGCTTGATTGAGGAGGACTTTGGCTTATTGGCAGACAGATATTCTATCCCTGGTTAAGATAAACCTATTTAATTAATTAATAAAAATAAATAAATTAGATTATGAAAAAAAGATCATTGGAGGAGGTGAGGTCAACGACAACCCCATAGCTGTTCTCTTAGCATAACCCACTTGCAAAAAACTGCAGCCTTATCTCTATGGATAAACTAATCTAATCATACCAATGTGCGTTTGGTACCAGTCGCATGCTGTAGGAGTAGGACTCTCCTTCGCTTAGACGGAAAATCTACCTCCCGTTGGATCGAGACGCTTCCTCAGATCATATGCAATATGGAATAAATATATATTTTCTCGTTTAAAAAATTCCCGGGTAAGATGTACCGGAATTTTGGACATCATAACTGTTCCTTTTTCTGGTTATTTAATGTCGGATTTTTATTTATCAAATTATTATAAAATGATATCCCAATTTCACTTAAATAAAAGAAAAAAAAAATTGGTAAGACTCACATGGTAAATTTACTAAGTTAAATTGATCTTTATAATAATTTAAGGAATTTCAAGAGTAACCTTGATTTGTTCTTTTAAAATTTTACTTTTCAATTTGAAGATAAATATAAAAAAATATCTGTAAATATCATAAGTATTTCCTTTGCTATTTAACAAAATTCATATATTAAGATGGTTTTAATTTTCACCCCAACATTTCTATTCATATTAAAAAATTATAAAATAATCCCTCTCTCCTCTTCAATTTTTTTTATTATAATATTAATTTATTAAATATTTTTCTCTTTACTTTTTTATCAAATTTTATAAAATATATTTATTTTTTCACAAATTTAAAATTCTTAAATTTTTAACTCCTAAAATTTTCACTCTCAGACGCCCTTAAAAGGAAAATTTGGCAAAGCGTTGACCCGCCAATGCAAAGTGAAACCGGAATGTAGTTTTCGTCATATAGTTTATCGTTTTATGCGAGGATGAACGTTGTATCTCTAAGGTTAACATCATGGTTGACACTTCTTAAAACGCACCGTCCACCGGTCAAAGTGGGTTTGAACTTTGAAGCGACTCAGCACCCCATGATCTCAGCCCGTTGAATATCAGCATCGCCTGCAAACAACAGTGCGGATTTGTTTTCTTAAAAGAATGACGCGAAGCAATACAAAACTGGCGAAAAATTACCATTGCAAATAGGTGAAGAATTAGATCTCTCTCCGATTTTGAAGATCCAAACAGAACAAATACGCATGTTGACAATTCCCTAGTTGAATTTTGTCCTTAATTATTCTTCCTATAAATTGAGTATCCACTAAGAGGAAGATCCGAATGATCAGGAGATTTACAATGTTAGACGGTACAAATATAATATAAAAAAAAAAAAACTAAAGAGAATATGAAAACAAAAAGGTGAATTCATTTTTAGGCTTAATTACTATTATAATTTGGTATTAATTTTTAATAAATTAGTTTCTAGGCTACAACTTTAAACAAGATATTTTATGTGATCTAATTTTTCATACATATAAATCATTTTGTCAATTAAAAATTAACCAACTAAAGGAAAATCGACATGGGCTAAAGGTTGAGATGTCCATTTTCAGAGTTACATAGTCTATCGTGTACCACATGGACTGTACCAGTAATTAAGCTTAATTTTTATAATCTTATTATTAATTTGATGATTTAATCTTGAATACGAATATCCATCTATAATTAATGAGATAATCTTCGTACAAAAGTCAACTATTATGATCATGCGTTAATTTTTAAAGCTTTGTTGCTCTTGATCTATATTCCCCTTAAAGAATCATTACTCCTCACCAAGATATCGAATCGAGACTCATTTGAAACTGGTTTTCTTATTCCCAGTGGCAACTTTCATCCCATTCTTTCTCAGCCTATCTATCCTCTCGATTCCTCGTTTTTTATTCCTTTTGGCATATGAAACAGAAGATCTTGTCAAAATTTTTTAAGCTATTGAGGATTAGATGTTTAAAATTTATACATTTTTCTCCGGCACCGGTTTTAGGATCGGAATAGACCGTGTATGGAGTTTGATGACTAATATCAATCTCGAAAGAAAAAAAAAAAAATCAAAGGCAAACGTAAGCGTGAACGTAAGAAGAGAAATCTTTGGCTGACATTTTACGGCTTGATCGGTGATCCTTCTTTGAAATAGGACGGAGGGTGCCCGAGGGGATAAGATCAAAATACGTCAAAATTAGCTGACTAGTCTCTGTTCTAGAGTTATCGACATTGACGTTGACCGGTGTTTGTTGAACCCGGTTTGCGTTTTAGGTCATAAGTACCTAACCTTGTTTGCCGTCACAGAGGGAACAATTTTCCGTCCTACTTTTTCCCACGAAACAAGCGTAAAAATCAGTCAGAAATTTTTTGCTAAAATTGTGAGGAACCGCAACTCTTTTTCCTCCCTTCCTCATAAAAATCTTGCCCAAAGATGCCATCTATCCGTAACGTTGGCGTTTTGGATATGATTTGGGAAATGCGATGGAGAAGAATCTAAGTGGTGGGGACGCAATGATGGAGAGCCAGACGTGGATTTGGATTATCCAGAGTATAGGTTTTAGGTGGAGTTTGTTGGCGGTGGTGCTCGGCTTCACCAGGGATGAGGTGGACGTGACAGGTGCAGGAGAGAGATCAGAGAAGAGAACTTATTAGTAGACAATTCTAGGAATCTGGTTAGAAATATCAAAATGTATTAGAAGAAAATTATAAATATTCGTAGCATTACAATCTCCGAGTCAAATTTTTAGAGATTTATTTTAATTTTACGTGCTTTCGTTTTGGGCCCACTGACCTACTCCATATCATCTACGACTGAGATTTCCTCAACCCGATCTGTATTTATATATGTTGGTGTCTTCTCGGATATTCAAAAGTGATGATGGGCTACAGAAAATTGAGGCGAGGGCCTTTCTCTCACTGAAGACGTCACAATCGAAGTGAAAGCGAAAAATGAAAGCCACATGCATCCTCCGAGACCAACTATATCCATACGCAATGATCCGTGCCTTTCTGATTTCCATCTGGGCTTCTTTGAGTATGGGGAAAACAGTGGATGTGACTCTGCCTCCATACCAAAGCATTTACTTTTACTTTTTCGTCCCCAGTTTCCATGTTCTTCGAAATTTTAGAGCGGGAGGATAGGGAGCCAAGTATAAGTCCTCCGTCTGACAGATTCAATTATTCAAAACTTGGTTTTAGAGAAGACAAAAGACAAGCTCTTGGCGTACAAAACTTGCAAATTTCACTGCACACACAAAAGGACTTTAAGGAAGACGAGTACGGCCACTTGTTTGTAGGAATTTCATTCATGCGTTGGGTGGAGGTAACTGTTTGATGTAGATCTGACATGAAATGCTTTTCGTAGAAGCCATTCCGACCATAGCTATATTAACATACTTGCTACAGCACTTGAGAAACGTTCCGAAGTCAAACGACGGACTTAGATTCTGCTCGTTTACCTCGGTGTCCTTAGAAATTTCGCAAGGCAGTTCAAGGGGTAAAAGCATTCACATCTCACGTCATGATTAATGTCTCGCACGGGATTAATGTCCTTTGGGTGGCTTTACTTCCCAGTTCCCTTCTATTTGTTTTATATTCTTTTTCCCCCATCCAAGTTCCCCAAGGGACAGTACAACTTTTTAATCTTCTAGGTAGTTGAATTTTGCTTCCTGCTTCTTATCCGTGTTACACGTAACCGCCCCGATACGAAAGACAAAGTCCTCGTACGCGAAACAATACGAAACACAAAAAACAAAAATCACCTTCCAGTCTTCCTATGATCCTATCTGTACAGATTCTCCAAGTTTTGATCATCGTGCGGAAAAAATCACTCTTCCATGTGCCAAAGTCTTCTTGTCCGAAGAGGCTCAATTTGCGCATCGAGTTTCTCCTGCCCAATTGAGGGTTAGGCCAATTGGGCCCATTTGCTTTGGACAACGATGGGTAGAAGAGTAAACGAAAAATCCGTTGGGCAGGAAACGAAAAATTAAAAAGAGGCAGATTGTGGAATCCCCACAGAACTGTTTATACCATTTTGTTGGGCATGATTGGAGGAGACCACCTTCAAAGAACAGTCAGATGAGGCCCCCCAGGATGCCAATGCTTTTTCCACCCAACTTGGCTCTCTGTATGTGATTTTGCTTGCATGACAAGTCAGACATTGTTAATTGATGTTAACCACTGGCCTATGGTCCCAAGAGATCCAATAAGGCACACCCGGATGGATGAAAAAGGAGTTTTCTTTACGTGTTTCTTTCTATAGGGTTAGAAAAAGAAATCTCCCTAGTCCTCGTGCCACTAAATCGAGAAACATCCAGAACCAACATCGAAAACGTCATCGTCTTCGTCATCAACATCCCAATAATTATCAATAGCACCAATGGCACAACTACCACCAGGTGGGCGACAGCAACAAGATAAGTTTCCAAATGTGAACGACAATAAAATGTTTTATGCTTCACACGGTAATAGCTAACGAAACTGGTTTTCAACTAATGTAAAAGAAAACCAAGAAAAAAAAAAATACACTTTTCACCTATGAATTATATATATTTTACACTTTACACCTAAACTATCAATTTTGACACATTGCACCCTCTAACTACCAATTTTTAACACTTTGCACCCTTTTATCAAATTTTCAAACTAAAATGACGATAATGCCCTTAGATATTGTTGTCAATTTATTAATTTCTCAAGGTATTATTGTCAAATGGAGGTGTAAAGTGTTTAATATTAGTAGTTGGAGGGTATAATGTGTCAAAGTGGGTAGTTTAGATGCAAAATGTATAACATTGGTAGTTTGATATGTAATGTCTTAAAGATGTAGTTTAAGTGCAATGTGTCATTACTCCGGTAATTTGGGTAAAAAGTATATTTTTCCCAAAAAAAAAAAAAAAAAAAACTGTAAAAGAATCGGGTTCCCACATGGTGCGCGTCTCGTCTCCTCTCTCACAATGAGCTTGTGGGTCCCTCCAATGAGGTTTTGCACCCCCTTCTTTCTTTCTCTCTCTTTCCCTTTCATTGTGCATGAAGAGTGGTTGAGTGTACCAATTGCCACTACTACCACTCGGCTTTGGTGGTTTAGCTTTCTTCTTTTTCCTTTTTTACCACTCGTTTTACACAAAGGGGGAGAAAGAGAGCGACAGCGGAGATTCAAAAGCTGTGAGACAGCAAGTATCAAAGAGGGTGCCTAACACTAAAAGAAGTCAACATAGACAAATAGAAGTTGATCCAACTCTAACCAGAAAGCATAAAGTTCCAAGGAGAAGCTAAGAAAAGCAGAACTAAAAATTAAGTAAAAATGAAAGTGGCGGAATGATCCATGCATAGATCGAGTTGAACAGCGAAAAATAACACCTCAACCAATTGGCATACTTTTAACATTCAAGGGAGAGAGGCTGCGATGCAGGGTCATTTTATTGGCAGCAGTGTTTTCTGTAAAACCATGTATGTAATACATGAGTTATCAAGCATAACAGGCATTCGATGACATTAACAACAAGCATTTCAGCAAGTCCCTACATCTACAGTAAAAAAAAAGAAAAGAAAAGAAAAAAGGTCACAATCGAAGCTACAGTTCTAGTTGAACTTTTTTATAAAAGAATTGTACATGAAGTCTAGCAATTACAAGATTTTTCCCGCTGCCTCTACCTGGCAACTAAACCGCAAACTGAAGATTAAAGAAAAAAAGAATAGCTATAGCTGAAAGTATTATATACTAACCTTATCAATATGCCAGTGTAACTTGCTTATCCGCATGTCTGGTACTCTAAGAGATCATATGGATTTTCGAACCCTTCATGCATGGGCACAGGTCTCAATTTTTCGTCACAGTCAGCCAAGTCCCAAAATTTCAAACTAACGGTGAACAATATGCCAATGAACGACAGTGTTCCTAGGAACTTCCTTCCTCTTAAACCAATAAATGAAACTAGTTGTCCAGTGGGTCCTTCTTCGCTCGGGGAGAAATGATATTTACATTCGTACTTGGCAAACCATCTAACAATAGGCGGAGCATATTGGAGCATGGTAGCCTCTCTGGTTAACCATGATACAGTAAACCAGTCTAGGCAATCACACAACTGCCATGATACAGTGAATCCGGTTAGACAATCATGCAACTGCAGAGGCAGTACGACGAAGATCTGTGACTCCATTGTTCAATTTCCCACTAGGCTGCAAGCCTTTGAAACTGCCATATCTCCCCGGCTTTGGCTGAAACAGAGACATTAACATTTTCTCCAAAGTTTGCACCGTGTACTTTGCATATTTACTGGAACTTGCATCTTGCTCTACCAAGGGTCCATAGTTCTGCATGTAGCTTCGGTAAACAGGCACAACTGCTTGCACTATAACTTGGCATGTCCACTCCCTAAGGTCTTTGTCCACCACAACCCACTTTGATTGCGTCTCATACATGACATCAAAAGCTTCGTTGAACGCTTTCAGTCTTTTCTTGACAAGATCACGAGCAGTGGCACGTCCACCTGAGAACAAAAGCAGACCCTCCCTACTTAAGTGACCTGGAAGCTTTCCCCAGCTTTCTCTCAAGAAGACAGCGGCATAATAGTCCTTGGAGTGTTCATGTTCTTTTGACCAGGAATCCCCCAAGAGATCCCCAGCCTTTGTTCCCTTCAGGTGCTTGTACATATGCCAGTGGTTGTTCATTGCAAAAAAGCTGGATAGAGTGGTATCGTCATAAAGCTTCATCCATGTCTCCAAGTTCAGCTCTATGGCTTTAATAATGCTAAGAACCTCATTGATAAGGAGCCTCTCCCGAAACTTCTCATGCTTCCAGCTCTGGTGAATGACCAGAACCTGGGTTAGGATTGACTTGTAGTTGTCCCCAAGCAGTTTATTACAGTAGTCAATAATGATGCTTACTAATCTCGGAACACTACCATCTGGAGGAGGCGGCATCTGTCTCTGCAACTCAACCTGACCCCGAAGCTCCCAAAACATCTCTGCTGCCCCATCAATCACCCTCTTGATAAGATCCCTTGTCAAGTTCTGGATTTCAACACATGCTGCTCCACCAAACAGCCGGTTAAAGTCCAGTCTCAATTTGTTCAAAGATGCAAATATATCCAACAATTTTAAAAGCTTATTGGGGTCTTTCCTGCTCTCGGTAACCGTCTTCCCAAATTGAAGAAATGCGAGAATACCAGCCTGAGCAGCTATCTTTGCAAAGCAACCCAGCCAAACATCCAATCCCATCCTCTCAAAAACATCAATACAAAGCTTATACTCCGCCTCAAACAAATGCTTCACTGCAAACTCCAAATGCTTACCCCACTGCCCTATATTCTCTTCTATGCTTTGCACGTCATTGAACTCAGAAACTGAGATCTCAAGGTAATCCAAATCAAGAGCCTGTAAACTAGCTCTTACATTCGAACTGCGAACTTCAACATAGATCGATATACACTTCTCGAGTTTACTATTAGCAATTAGTCTCCCAAGGATCGCTTGCAGTTTATGAATAACAGAGACAGGTAAAGGGGATGGTGCAATGCACGCTTGCTCACCGAGAGATGATGGCAATGACATTGGAAGTGGCACACTATGTTCAGTCAAGAGCCGCCGGAACTCATTTTCCAACTTATTCAATGCAGCATCTAAGAGCCCGCCATCAAGGCGTGCCCTCTCCCCATCATTCTGTAGTTCTCTAAGATTTTTCAAGGAATCCTTCAAACTGCAAAGGTACCTATCATCGGCTACTGTATTGTCCTCAAGATACTCTACTATATCCTCCAGCCACTGAATTGCCAATCCACAATTGTCCCCCAAAAATTTCAATGCCTCCTCCAGGCGTTTCAGCACAGACAAGTAGCCGGGGAGATCATTCCGGGGGTCGGATAACAAGGACTTCTCCAGCCCATGAACGGCATCGAAAACCTTGAGCACTGCAGCAGCAGGGCTTACTGCACGGTTAATGTGGCCCCCAACGGCAAGAAGGGCGTCCTTGTCAGCTCGAATAGGCCGGACAGCAGCTCCTAGGGAAGGCAATCTTTGGTTAATCTCTTCTAATCTAGGCCCAGCTTTCTCTAAAGCTAACCCTAGTACCTTTGATTTCTCTAAGCTTAGTTTCAATGATTTCCGAGCAGATATCAAAATATCTGTTTTATGGTCATCCACTGACGCCGCCATTCGGAACAACACCCCGAAACCCTAAGAAATCAGAGTTTCTGGCTTTAACTATAAAGGAATTGAGAAAAGAGAAGAAAGTACGTTAAATCAACTGCCGGGTTACCTAAAAGCTGATCTTGTCAATCTCTCTAGCATTTATAAAAAAAAAAAAAAGATCTCCAAAATCAACAATTCAGCGTATTTTCTTCACCAAACTTTCACCCAATCATAACCAAACCCAACGCCAAGAAATGGTGCGAGAGAGAGATACTACTGAATCGACAGCTACCAAACAAGCGAGATTCTTCACTTTCAGGTGGAAAGTGCGAGAAAATGACACCGAGGGAGGAGAGAGAGACTCACTTGGAATTGGACAGTGGGAAGTTGGGGATTTTGGAGACCAGTCGACCCAGCGTGTTGAGGCGGAAGGAGTTGAATTGGAACTTGCAATTAAAACAAAGAAAATGGGGCTTGGATTCTGAATCTTGAGAAGAGAAAGAAAAAAAAAAAAAAAAGACCCTCAACGAAAA
This sequence comes from Morella rubra, assembly GCA_003952965.2. Classification (NCBI taxonomy): domain Eukaryota; kingdom Viridiplantae; phylum Streptophyta; class Magnoliopsida; order Fagales; family Myricaceae; genus Morella; species Morella rubra. The sequence continues at coordinate 28,761,512 of CM025856.1, forward strand.
TGCGATGCGATGAGATGAGATGCGAGTGTGGGAAAGAGAGCTCTTTTTTTTTTCTTTTCTTTTCGTTTTCCCGTTATCGTACGATTCCAGCCAAAGTGCATGACAGTAAGGCACTAAGACACACACGCACGCAGCTTCTCTCTCTCTCTCTCGATATATTTATTTTCTTCTACAAATTCACTGCAAAAAGCGACCGACAGGTTGGTTGCTTTGCAAGCTCTGCCTCAAAAAACTTCCCCCGCGAATCCTCCAATAAACAGAGAAAAAAAATATTGTGCATGTCCATGTTATTGTTGCCCATAATTTTTTTGGCCTTTTCTGCTTATTTTACGAGTGACCCAAATAAAATCACACACACATACACATATATTTTACTTGCGAGCAAGATAATCAGAGACAGGAAAAAAATTATTTAAAAATAAAAGCAATAAAATTAAAAAATTAAAGGAAATGCGATGTAATGATTTTTTTACGGAATCTATGAGAAAGAGAGAGAGGGAACTGACGGTGATTGTATGCATCTGAAGCTTAGTCAGCATACGCACATGCAAATTAACTCATCTACCAAGTTGTAACAACCACGTACCGCGAATAACGTTCCACCAGCTCTTCTACCAATAATTTACGCGCAGTTTTATCAAGTGTATTGGATTCTCTTTTCCACCCGCCCTTCTCCTAAGCCTGCCTATATGGAAGAACCGAACCTAATCCTGGAAATTCAGAATGATTATGTTCTGTTAATCATTCTGGGTAGTGAGGACCACCCATCCGACAATACAAGTACAGAACAATTGTCTTTTATCTTTTATCTGTGTGATTTTCAGTATCATTCCAAACTTTTTCTTAAACATCATTCTTTAGCTGCTTCCTGGGAGTTTACGTTGCACATCCAAAAAGTAAAATCTGTGAAAGAATTAACCTTCGTGTTCCGTTTTGTGCCAAAAACTGAAAAAGATTAAGGAAAAGAGATTCAATTGAAACCCCCCCATTTCCCTTTCAAATGTATTTTTGGGTCATTTAGTATGAAGATTGCTTCAAATCTTTTTTTTTTTTGTCCTTGTTTTTAATTCTTATTTATTCTGCTCTTGGTCTCTTCATTCATTGAAAAACCTTACCTAATTATATTCGGTTTCTCCATTTTTTTTTTTTTACTACCATTTAAAATTTTTTACGAATAAAATTTTTAGGTTACATTGCAATTTCTTTAGAATATTATAATTACATTTTTCTGACCCCGTTTTAGATTTCAATCAGAAAAAAGAGTTGATACGATGGAGAATCCATGGGCCGCTTTCTCTTAAAGTACAACCTAAAAAGGGTTGTAGCCGTCCACAAATTGAGGGCCTTAGAGTTTGAGGCCGATGCCCTTTTCAAATTCAAGCCCATTGGACCCAGGAGAAGAATTAGAATGAGATTCCAATTAAAAAAAAAAAAACTACATGGTATTTGCATTTGAGTCTCCGGCCCAAAATGTAAGTCGTCGGTACGAGACCGACGTGATAGCTTGTATGACAGCCTGCCTTGCTCTCTTAAAACGACCGCAATATACAATTCAGTGGGCCGAGGCCCACTTCGAGCCCCACCTCAACTTAATTTTCTAAACTCGGCCTCAACTTTTTATGTAAAATATATTCCTTTCCCTTCAATAAAAGGATTTCAACTCTAATTAGAGTAAAAGAAAATTGACACTCTTAATATACGAAGAAATTAGTTAGTTTTTCCACCGGAATATCCATGAAAAAAAAAAAAAAAATGAAGCCATTGATGCGACGTGTATGAGTTGAGAAATTGCCATTCCACTCTCCTAATGAAACATCATTAGTTAATTAAATACCCAACTGATTCCTCCCCCTTTCCATAGTTTTTTCTCTTTCCTTTCATTTTCACTGTACATTGGTCGAACTCTGCCTGCCGTCCCATAGTTTTTCCCTTACCTATCACTTCACTGTATTTTGGTCAATCACATAAATTAATCTAATTCCTCGAGGCTTACAAGCAGACACGTTCTGCGCATTAGTAATAAATATTCTAAAATATAAATTTAATTCTTATCACCCACTTACTGTCCTAATCACACCCTAATCAACTCCTCTTTGACTACTGCACATATATATGCCCCTTCTCTTATTTTTAATTAAAGTGTCCGTAGTGGATGATTGAAGGAGAACCAAAAGAATTAATAAGTTAATTAAAAAAAACAAAAAGCCAAACCATTACCAAATGAAAATCTAATTCAAACTTTTAAATTAAAATGTTAACACCTGCTTGATTGAGATTCCACCGCCTACTACTGTTATAAATCTTTTAACATTCAAAAACAAATTTACATCCAACCCCCTCCCACTACCTCCAAATTACAAATGTAATACAAAGTTCCCACCACCACTTTCCCCCTTCTCTCTCTGTCTCGCTCCTTGTTTCTTTATTGTTTTCTCACGTTGACTCGAATACCAGACCCACACCAGCAGCCACGCTCTCCTGCATCGCGGGTGGAGTACCGTGACTGTGCTCCCCCTCGTACGTTACGATTAGCATCGACGGATCATCCGGTGCCCTCTCGACGTGTTTCCTCGCCGGGCAAAACCTCACCGTACTGCACTTGTAATATCCTCTGAAAATACGGATTATAAACGATGTTCAGATACGCGGACTCGATGAGCCAATAGAAGAATAAACGATCAAAGATGAAGGACTCCAATAGTTACCTTGGGTATGGCGACCCCTTGATGGGCTTCTGACCGTATTTCCTCCACGAGTACTCGTCCGGTGGAATATCGGCAATCTTTGAACTGATCGCCGGCACTCTAATTGTTTTCTTCACACGATTTTTCCTGAAATTAATTAAAAAAAACAGATAAATATAAGGGAAAAAAAATTCATTCATTTTACATGACCCAACAAATTTCATTCTAAGGACTTGAAAAGATGCTACTGGTATCTGAGAATGTCAAAAAGTGTCAATGGTCAAAAGTAGAAGCTACAGAAAAGACAAAACAGCGTCATTTACGAAGTTTGAATTTTCGGACAGGTCTTTTTTTTCGTCTCTTATTTTGCCCCCAAAATACCACTCAGCCAGGAGACACCCTATGATCGTGTCAGTGTCACGCGTGCCGTGCACAAGAGTAGTGGGGGTCACTGTTGACGAACCAACTCGTTGACCCCAAACTCGAAGCTTTCGCAGAGATCGAGCTGTGGTCGACTCGAGCGATTCGGCTCAACGCAGTACTAATAATTAACAAATCAAGTACCACTGAGTCAGAGTGAACTGGTTCATCCAACGAACTAAATGGAAAAGTACGCGTAGTAGAAACGCTTAAACAGTAAGGATTATTCTAAAATCCGCAGGTTGTGAAGAACACGGCGTACCTTCTCTTAGAGCAGTGGCACTTGCTGCCGGAGCCGGAGAACTTGCCGGAGAGATTGTCGGAGTGCTCGTGACACCTCTTCTTGTACGGAGCCGTCGAGAGCGGCGGCTTTCCGCCAGAAATAGCGGGCGTCTGAGAGACCAAGATCGACGGCCCTAGCTTTCCGTTCGAGACGCTGCCGTCTCCGGTGATCGCCGACGACATGAATGACGAGCTCGACGAGACGCTGAAGGTGTCCTTGGTGAACTCGAGCTCGGTAGTCTTATGATTCGAGGCAAAAATGTTGGGTTTCGTGAAGTCAAGGGTCAAACTCTGCGGCTGAGACGGAACGAAGCTCGTTGAGGAAGGGATCGGAGCCTGAGGAACGTTGGCCGGAGCAACGATCGGCACCGGCGGAACGGCGGCCGTGGAGGTGATCGGAGTTGGAACCAGGGTTAGGGTCTGCGCTTGGGGGACGAAGATAGACGCAGACGAGGAGGAGGAGGAGGGAGAAGAAGACGGGCGAATCGGTCCGCGCCTGAACCGGGCGTGGCCGGTCCTGTTCAGAAGAGAAATGACTTTCCTAAACTTGGATACGGTGTGGTCAGTGACGTCGGAGCAGTCCATTTGGTTCGGCTGGTGAGATAAGAGGCGAATCAGGTGCTCCATGCTCTTGATGCCTTGAGATGCAGCTTCTTGTATGGCCGTCTGGTCGTCCATCTTTGGAAATCCCAGAAGCTCCACCGCCATTCAAAACGGATGGGAGGGAGACGGAGCGAGAGAAGACCAAGTTGTACACTGAGAGATGAATAATATAAAAGCTCAACAAACCATAGAAGCCTAAATCTGAGAGAAAGAGGAATTTCAGGTTCAAGAGTAGAGGAAGATGGGAAGACTGGGGATGTTATAAGGGGGAACGGGCCAAGGGGGTAACCGGATGACCGGGTGAGAAGTGGGGGAGAAAGGAGGTGGAAAGTCAAAGTGGGTGCTTGATCCGACGGCTTGGATGAGTTTGAAGATTTCTATGGAAAGTAATGAATAAACAAACCAGAGGCTGGTCTGTAGAAGAGGTGTGTGGTGGGCCCGATCTTGAGTAAATTACTGAAACGATGAAGAGGACTAGTTTGGTTGGGTATAACAAAAAATTATGCATATCTCTCCAACTTTTCGTGGAGAGAAAAAGGAAAGTCGACGAGTCTAGAAGAAGTAAGCTCAGTTTTCTGTTTTACTCGTTCTTTTATATTTTTTCTTTTTCTTTTTTTCGTCTCGGTGCCGTGTGGTCTGGTTCTAGAGGTGGACTTTCTTAACATCTACATTTGACTATTATTATACAGGAAACAAATAACCTCCGAAGATTTAAAAAAAAAAAAAAATAAAACACAATAAGTCCTTTGAAACAAAAACAACCATTTTTATAATCGTGATCAGCTTATAAGGTGATGCTTTTGTTTTCTTCAAAGCTTGAGTACCTTGGAGTTCACTCCTACGTCAATTTTTTTTCGTGAATTAATAAGTAAAAAAAATAGAGGAATTTTCAAACTTCAACTATAATTTAGTGCTTTTGAGGTCCAATTTCCATATTCTACGATTTTTGGTTCGGGGTTTTAACTTTTTTTACAATTGATATAAAATGGTACAAATACGTTACCATAAAGTCTAATTTATTAAAATTAAAATCCTAAAAACAGATTTTTCACGAAGTAAAATTACTAGAATTGTTGATACAATGTAGAAAAAGAGTTTGGGTGAGAGCACAAACTGCGGAAATTCTTTATTCGACTATGTCTGAGAATTAAAGTGGACCACATGACATGGAGAGGAGAAAATGTCGCATTAAATCAAAATTTCGCTGTTAAAATTAGTAAATTACATTAGTTGATTAGAGTGAGTTGACTTGGCATTGCATTAAAAAATTTTCTTCTAGAGAAAATGGACTAGAATATATTAACGTAATATACTTTTCGGTCGAGGTTCCCGACTCACATGTGGAATCCAAATCCATGTTTTACAGCAGCAAAATTTCAAACCCTATACCTAATTAATCACGAGGAACCACGAGAATTTGCCGATAAATCGGCGTTAAAAAGGACAGAAAACTGAACGACAGATGGAAAGCTGAACAAAAGTGGGGATCATGTGGAGTTATTTGTCTTCTTAAATCCCAAACTGTTGACCAAAATTTCTATTTTCCATAGAATCCGGATTCTGCCGGTACCTCTTGTTTCTAACCGTCAGATCCTGTGTGTAGCGATCTGATGGTCACTCTGCTACCAGAGAGTTGACTAGGAATATATTATTATGGAGAACCCCAAACTGGCATTTAATTAGTCATGAAAATTAGCTGGTTCCGATTCAGTGGGGAAATGCAACCAAAAGATTGGCCAGTTGCTTAAACCATAGAGAACAACAAAGAGAGGCTGCCTGAGTTCGGATCCCAAAGCAAAATAAAATAAATATAGATTTTATTTTCTAAGCAAACACAGCTTGCAAATCAAGGTTTTTTTTAAGAAAATTTTAGAATTTTGTAAAAATTGAGGTTGATTAGAATTTTATTGAATTTTGAGAAAAAAAATAGTAAAAAATATAATTCTATAAAGTCTAATAAAAAATAAAGAGAGATAATTTAAGTAAAATTTTTTTATGTTTATTATAATTACAAAATAATGATTTAATAGAAAAAGATAAAAAAAAAATTTCGTAAATAAAAATTAAATTAATTATATTTACATTCAAAAAAATTGCATGAATAAAAAATTTCTCCTTACAAACACTACCATATATTTCTTTTACAGAGGTCCATTTCATCCCGGGTTTCGATTTTAGTAATATTATCCACCAGCTGGAATTTTTGTTTCTCATGACATAAGCATAGGAAAATGCATTATTGCTCTTTCCCATCCTGATAAAAGGGTCAGAGTTAAATCTACGTCATCAGACAGTTATCAGCAATTTAAAAAATATATTTATTTGGATATACTAATTAATCAGAAACTGTTGACAGTTTTTCAGGCAATTTAATAATATGTAGACCAAACATATATGGATATTTTTTTTTATTTTTTATTTTGTATAAAGCTTGGATGTAATAAAGACTAAAATGTAGTTATTCTTTAAACCCATCATTTTCGAAACAGGATCTAAAAATATCTACATTTTAACTACTTTTTTCTAAACTAACTGATATTCTGAAATCAAGATGCTATAATTAAGTGCCATACAAAATATAAGGAAACAAGGGATGTGGGGGAATAAGAACACTATCGAAGGGCCAAATTCTTAAAATAATATTCCCTAAATATGTCAAAATACCACCCTCTCGGTGGACATAATTCGGTTATAAACTATTCGTATTTCCAATGAATCTGTGAAATTCGGAAAGATGAAGGATATCTTTGCCTTTCTTTTTGTTTTGGAGCAATTGGGGGAGATAAATTATTCCCATGGACTGTAACCTTACGTGCTAAGCATTATTCTGGTAAAAAAAAAAAAAACAGAGAGACTTACACTTATACAGGGAGGAAGTTATATATTTTTTTTTTGAGAGGGCCAATTGAATTAAAGAATCTTCTGGGGAGCTGAAGTGCATAAATTAATACAATTTTTTTTTTTTGTAAATTTAAACATATATGTAATTATAATAGTACGGGCACTAATTGGTTATAGTATTTGACTTCTAGGATAATCATGACTCGAAGGGCGCAAGAAGATTAGTTTAGTGGTGGACATTTGATACCCGGTGGGATTTGATTCTTTGTCTGGAATATTATATATATCTTTTCACGGAGAGAATTGAAAAAGGCGATATGTTTCAATAATGTCTAGTGTCATCGGATTTGCGAATGTACCCTTTTGTGTCGGCATAGTTTGCAGATTTTCCCGTGGGCGTAATTGTGTTAATACAATCTAGTCCTTCATCATGACAACCAGAATTGTGTGAGCCTGTGAGGGACACAGAGAGGAAAGTCAGAGGAACCAACAGATTCTTGTACCAAAAACAGATGAAATTGACTTACACCCGTGAAGACTTATCTACGAGAGATCTTCCACGAATCTCTCCTACCAGCCTGTCCGATATGTTTTGATTTTTTTAAATATTCCACACGGTGAGATTTGCGACAAATTTATATACAGAAGCCGGAATATTGTGTTTGCAAATCACAGATAAAATTTTCAACGCCCAGGAAGGAAGGGAGAGCCGCCCTAACTTTTTTTTTTTAAAGATCATAAATCATCACGAAATCAGGCTAAAACCTGCTACTATTTAAATTTGGTAATTTCACATAACATAAGTACTATTAGAGTATAACGAGACTATTGTGATAGAATAAACCTTGAGTTTAATGTGTAGCCAGCACACCACTAAATCACCACCCATAGCTGTAACTGCCCCTAGCTTATTTGTTGTGAAGTCGTGCAAATGTATTATTTCTAAAAATAGACATTTTATATTAGGGGTGTTCTTTGTTTGGCCAAACTGATCAGTTCGACAGAGACGACTGAGCCCGATAGACTTAACCCGATTTTCATTGGGAGCGATTTGGTTGTAAGATTAGTCCTCCTAAAAACTGAAGGGTTGGATTCCAGGTTACATTTCAAAGGTTTTGTCCACCAAAACCAAACCAAACTTCGTACGACATTACATTTTTTGTATTAAAGTTTTAGAACATTTAGAGAGTTTCACTCTCTACAACTTTCATTTCTACCCCCTCCCTCTCCCCACAATCCCGACCCCCCCAATTTTTGATTTCCTTCTCTTGATTCTGACTGAATCGCGGCCATGATTCCCCCCACCTCTAGCGATGAAGGCTCAAATTGAAAATCGATTATGATCGGTCTGGCCAATTGTGAGGGTACATTTCGATATCACTAGTAACCAAGAGGGTCTTTTTTGAACTAAAAATTTAGAATTTAAATCTAACTTTTTAAATTTATATTCCTAATATTACTCCTACACACATACCAATACAATTTATCGTTACTTTTTTTTACACACATAAATACAACTTTAACAAATTTTACATATATGTCAATAAAACTCAAACATCACTTAAATATTCACATTATTTTTAAAATTTTAAAATTTTAAAAATTAACATGTATAATTTTATAACAAATGAAATAGCAATAATATAAAAAATGTAAAAACAACAGCACTGCATATCTCTTACCTTCTATTATTCGTTCTTTTTTCTGATTGACTTCTATTATTGGCCGGAACACGACAACGCAGAAACCATTGTTATTATTTTAGATTCCCGTTTTAAAAAAACTCTTAAACAACATCCCAGGCGATTTGGTTGAGGATTTGATTCCTCGTCGCAGATCATATGGCCCACGAAACGTTTCTTACCCAAATTGACCCCAAATTTTTGGTGCCTCAATTCCTGCTAAACCCTCACTGATGGAAGAACTCACAGGTTACGATCCCAATCATATCGTAATTCGGGATGAAACTATGACTCGGTAACAGTCTCCCCCCTACCTTACGGTGAAGACCACATTTGAGCTGTTTTTACGTCCTTCATCCATTTAAGTAACGCATATTTGTTAGACTTTGACTCATAGGATTCCTTTGGTTGAGTGACGTTCACGTGCTACGCGATAGGAGAAAAGCAAATGGTCCGATTCTTGGGGTCCAAATATGCTATTAAATGCTGTGGACTTTTTGAAAAGTTGCCGTGGGGATGCACACGTCTCTCTAATCAAGTGAGCTCTTTGGTAAAACTGGAAAAGAATTGAGACTTCAACACGAGAGTCAATGTTTGTGGGCGCCCTGCAGCATCGTGGAGAATATCAACGACTTTTCTTATACACAAGGGAAACATAAAAAAACAATATTAATCCACTTGCCTCGAAACAGACCAGCAATGGCTACTTTAAACTTTAAACTTTTAACTTTTAACTTTAAACTTTTTAAGTTAAATTAGAAAAAAGGACAGTACGCAATTACAAAATCAACCCCCGTGAATCATCAATTCATTCTTTATGTTTACTCCTCGTGTCAAATAGGTCATTCCTTCTCCTTTCGTTTCAAAATTTGTCTTAATTCTCTTTCAAATCGCACTGTGAGGGAATACGGAAGGCTGGTGGAATCGCGGAGCAAAAAGGTCTAACCTCATGAATTGCCTTTAAAAATTTGATTACATTAGCGTCTTAAGTGCATATCATAGTGATGTGGTGAAGGAGAATATGAAAAACACAACAGGCGCGTGCCGCATGCTCATTGATTGATGCGTGGAAAACAATACACCTGACACTAAGTCCCTTATCTTCTAAAACGGAATAAATTATTTGACACGAGAGAATAATCATGAGTGAATTTATGATTTTTGAAATACAAGGAGTGATTTAATTTCGTAGACTAATAGAATTAATTGATGATTGATCCTTTAGAAAAAGTTAGGGTTTGTGCGACTGCTCTTACTTCGGTTTATTTGTTTGTAAAAATATTTTAGAATATAATAGTATTTAATAAAATTTATAAAATAAATATTTAAAAATTTAAAAATTTACACATAAACACTAATATTTTTTACACAATTTTCAATAATTTTTTCACACAAATTCTAATACTTTTTAAAAAAATTACATCAATTCATCTCTCTCTATAATTTTTCACAAATTCTAATAAAAATTAAATATCTTAAAAAATTTCACAACTTTTACACAAAAAAAAATTTATAAAACTCTAATTTATATAAATATTGTCATTTCTATCAAAATTCCGAATAAATTTTACAAATATAACAACCTTTTGTCAATGTAAGAGCGTGAACTTCATGCGATAAAAGAGAAATAAAAAAATAAAAACACAGAGCGGCACCACCAGATCATATCTCGTGTCTTCCTTTTTATATATTATTTCCAAAGATCCGAGAGACCCTTAGGAGCTATGCGTAAAGTGGTAAAGATATTAGAACAGAATTTGTTTTTTTTTTCTTGTTAGATTATAACAGAATTTGGACTTTGAACAATATTTGGCGAGGCTTTTGCACGGTAAACTAAAGAACCGTTCAATTCAACCCAACGTGCTTATAACGTTCGTAGGACGACAAGCTCTAGAGATGCCAAAGTCTACCGGTTTGAAATAGTACTGTCCAAAGCAGACAAAATCCAGAAAGATTCCCTGTTTCCTTTGTCCTTCCAAAAAAAAATCGGAAGCCTCCTCCCCACACCCTCTCGTCCTTCCCACAACGTTTTGACGTGTGTTCTTGAAGTTTACGATATTGCCACTTATCAATGCTTATAAAAAAAAAAGAAACGTGAGAAATTGTTCGGAGGTCATAAAAGTAACATGGTTGTTTTCTTTCCTTTTTGCATTGGGTTATGTGGATTACAAATCTACTTGTAAACCATTCGTCGGTGTATAAAGGCTCAAGGCTGTATGCAAAATTTGCGTCTGCTGTTCCAATGGAATTGGCTCCAGCTTAGGGAGAAACAATGTAATGGGCCCTAAATTTATTCGCTTCGGGTAGTCCAGTAGTCTAAGACCCTCTCCCAATTTGCCTCGTGAGAGCCCATTAACGATCCATTTTGGGCCATGCGAAGAGAGGCCTCACACAGTCTCGCGTTTTTTGTTTTTGTTTTTGTTTTTCCCGACTGACCAAAACGGAGCTTTGGAACTAAAGAGCCATCCGCCGACGCTTCATTCGTCATATAAGACTATGCTCCCTCTGAGACCATATTTCTCTCAATTTTTGGTAATTTGGTATTGATCCAACTTTCTCCAAAATTTCTCAAGTCAATTTACTCAATTAAAATTTTGCAAACTACAAATTCAAAATTTAAAATTGATAAAAAATAAAAAAAATTTTATAAATTCACTCTCATACCCCTTTCATATACCATTAGTAGATATCCCATAATACTTATCTGCAAAGGTTCCCATAATTCCCACTACCACTACCCACCTCAAATCAAATCCTCCTCTGCCATGGTCAACCATCACCCCATCAGCACAAACAACATGACATAAAGGTTTGCACACCCCTTCGGCACTCACAAGAGTATCACAAGTTGTCTATTATTCAATCCCCAGCTGAACCCCAATGATTTCTCCGAGAATTTGGTCACTTTTCCACTAGTTCCTGACCTGGGGAAAAAACCTCCTTAACACCTAGATCCTAGGCATCCCCTCCGGCCCCTGCAACTGACCACCAAAGGAAGCTTTAGGTAGGTCTCCGACCGACACAGGCTGCAGCGACTTGCAGAAGACCCACGCACTCCGACTCCAACAGCTGGCCACCAACGGCACACTCCAGCGCCGGCGAGCCAGAGGTGATACTGCCGACCACCACAGACAAACCTCTGCATGAGCGCCGGAGCTGTTGGAGCACCCACCCTTGCCTCCGTGAGCTACGGTGATACCGTCGACCCCCCCCGGACCATCACAAGTTAGGTCCCCTCAGCCCGACCCAATACCTTCCCCAAACTCACGCCCAAATCCCCCGCACCAAAATTGGGCCCCCACATGGCAGCCCAAACGCACGCCCAAGAACTGACACGGAGGATGGGCCCTGGCCTGCTGGCTTTTAAGGTAAAACCACACACACTACAGCTTAAGGCGGGAAAGGAAAAACCACCCTGGCACTGTTGACGTAAAAGAGAGGCAAGCCGGTCCACCTCCTTTCGCAGGCTCATAACCTGTTTCCCCAAATCAGCACCATTAAGAGACAACGCCTCTCTATCCGACAAACCAGCGGGACACTTTCCCTCCTCAGCGTTCTCCTTAGACATAGAAGAGGAAATCAGCTTGGGAAATGGACCATCTCTGGTGCATGTACACAGTGTTCGAAGTGTCAGCAACCCGTGAAATTTGAACAGGGGCACTGGACCTCCCACCGTCATCGTGCACCACCGCCGGAGCCAACACCACCTTAGCAAAAGAATCTTCGGGCCGAATGCGTGAAGACTCCACCCGAGTCACTGAGAGACTCGCAGAGCGAAAACAGGACACCGCCTCAAGAAACACTCGGTTCAAAATCTGCCACCCATGGCCATGTTTGCCTTCCGGCACCAGCACGGCCCCCACCTTCCTTCTCCCTCCATATTCAACAACCGCAATGTAACAACCACCTTTGTTACAACATCTTTGTGCCAAAAGCCACGCCTAGACTCGGTGAATTTAGAAGCAAAGTCTACCGCATAGAAGCCACCATCAGTTTATCTGACATATTAACCATCCACACAGCTCCATACTTTCCCATGAATCATTCACAGAGAACTCCATTCTGAGAATAGAATATCACCCTTCGCACTAATCCTCATGGAATTCCTTTCAATATTTTTTTAGGTACTCCATAAGTTTTAAAAAATATTAATCGTTCTCAATTTAATTTGATGGAGATCAAAGTGGTGTGGATTGATTAAAATATCATTTTAAGAAAAAATTAAATTTCTTATTTTTAATATGTTTAGTAATTTTGTTTTAAAAGTGTATTTTTATTTTTCGTGTATTTTAATGAATAAATAAAATAAAATGATTGATATCTTTAAAACAAAGAGAAAAAAATAAATTAAAAATGATGACATCCTATTTATTTTTAACTATTACACATATACCGGATTTTTAAAAAAAAAAAAAAAAAAAGGAAAAGATTACAAAGCAGGCAAATTTTTGATACGGTGAAGCAATAGGCTCATTACGGGAAGCGAAACCAACCGATTGCTTAGCGCCTCGGACAAACCAAACTGTGATAATTAAAATGTTCTTTTTACGTTCTTTTACGTCCAGGGCCACATCGACGTTTTACCTGCAGACGGCAAAGCGAGAGCGAAGTTTGCGTTAGATCTAAGAGAATAACAAAAAAAAAAAAGAAAAAAGAAAGAAGAAAACTCGTTCACTCGGACCTTATTGTTTCAAAACAAAGCAACTGGCACCAAACTGGAGCCACCCTAATCACGAAGACGACGTCGAATAGATCGAGACTAGCCATATCGAGGTACTCTTTCATCTCGTTTCTTTGAATCACATTATTCCGTTGAACGTGAATCAATTTATTGCCTTTGATTCATGAATGAAACTGTTTTTGTTTCCTTCTTTACCCATTCGTCTTTGAATCTTCGTTTGGTTCAGTTTGTGGCAGGGTTCGATAATTGGGTTTTAGATGGTAGGAAATTCGAATCAGGTCTTTTTTACTTTCTTTTTGGTAGACCTTGAAAATGGACTAAACTCGAATTTTGAAAGCTTAGGAAATTGTAAATATCTAGTGCCGATTGAGCCTGCTGCAGCTATTCATTTTACTCAGTCGAGGAGGAGTTCTCATTTTCAGAAAAGCTTATCTATCACTCATTTTTTTATTATCTGTGTAGTTATTTTATTGAGAAACATTTTCTCCTAGGCATGTCATAGAGGCGGGCTCTCTTGTGGTGATTGAGTCTCTTCCGTGGTTGTGATTTGTGTGGAGACTCAGCAGGGACCGAGAAGGGAGTGCATAGGATGGACAAGAACAAAAGTCGTACTGATCTGCTTGCCGCTGGCCGCAAAAAGGTCTTTCTTGTTTGCTTAATTCTTTTTACATAGTTCACAATGTTCAGATTTATGTCTGGTTGGTTTCTACTTCATGTTTGCTCTCAATGTAATTGAAGGAAATGAAAAGAAATAGATTCTGATCCTTCCGTTCCATCATACTGGGTTCCTAAGAAATTTGGACTTTTAGCTTCTGGTTTAATCACTGTATGGATAGATTAGCTGGTTAATTTCCTTGGGGAACTGGACCAAAGTAGAAATGAGGTTTTAACTTTTGAATTCTGTAGCTTCTTTTGGTATTCCAGCAAGGAAATAGAGGATTGGGGTTTTTGACAGTATTATGTCTTCTTAGATGTTTGTTCCTGATTTTTTTGGTTGTTAGGATAATGGAGCTGAAGGTACGTTAGTAAAATTTTAAATAACACATAGGCTTGCTTGGATCGAACCTTTTTTTCATGCCTTAGTAGTCTGAATTAAAGATTGTTTCCTTCTCCCTGATATTTTATCAATCAAACAGATAGTAAATACAAGTCTTTGAAGATATTTCTTTTGACTTTATTTTTGTATCATCAGCTTCAACAATTTCGCCAGAAAAAGGAAAATAAAGGCAGTGCCAGCCATGGAAAAACCTCAAAGAAATCTGGTAAAGCTGAGCAGCATGAAACAGATGATGATGCATCGTCCACAACTTCTATACCAATAGCGTCGTCTCAGGTTACTGAAAAAGAAATTGCTGCTCATGATGATTCAGATCTGGAAATTGTTGATCTACCAGTATCACACTCGATGGGAGAGCCTGATATGTCCTTAATTCAGTTGAGGGAAGATCAGGTAACAGATGTAGGTTGTGCTCTCCTTCTCTTGATGCTTATCTCTAAATATAATTAGGATCATCTGATAAATAAGTTGGCAGTTTAGGAAAGATGATGCGTGGATTTGATGTATAATTATATTCTCATTTGTTGCTGGGTAGGGGCAATGCAGGAAGCTGATGGTTTGCAATTGAGGCAATCTAATCAAAGCAGTGAAATAGAGCTTGAAAGGGATCCACAGCTTTCTTTTTCTGAGCCCGGTGAAAGTGCTGAAGCTCTTTTGAGAACAGCCTCATTAGAGACCAGTAAGGAGAAGGCATCCCGTGAAGTGGAGCAAGCTGGTGAGTCAGAAGAAGCATCTGCATCTGACGGTGCGACTTTGTCAGATAGATTTTCATCTTCTGTTTGGGCTTTACACGAGGCAGATGGGATCTCAGCAGTTAGTGTTGCCATGACAAATCTGCAGAGAGAAGAAATAGCGCCAGGTTCAGCTTATGAAAACTTGGACATGTGTTTTCAGTCTAGTGACTATGGAAAAGGAAGGGAAGAAAAGGTTCAGGCTGTTTCAGACAATAGGGCAACCGAACACGGGTACACTCAACCATATATGCAAGATGAATCCTTTATTGCCGAGAGAAAAAGCTTTGAGATACCCCTTGAAGCTAGAATGGCAAGTTCAACTGTTGGACATATGTTGTCTCCTGCTGCAGATGTGTGTGGTATTCGTCTTTCAAATCTCATGGAAATGATAAGGGGGCTTAGTGAAGAAGAGTTGAGGTTTTTACTTAAATCAAGAGAATCAGTTTCTGGTGCAGAGTTGGGAACTGGTCGTTTGATTTCTACCCAATATGGATTTAGAGATTCATTGCAGAGACTCCAGGAAGAGTTGTTTCTCACATATCTCACTAAAGATATCTTTCACCAGCAACTTGCTGACCAGTTTGAGCTCCAAATGGAATTGGATCACCAGCGTCATCAGTTTGTTGATGATATGTCTCTGCTCAATGCTTCACTCAATGAAGTTCGTGAGAAGAATCAGTTCCTTGCTGAAGAGCTTGCAAAGTGCAAATCTCAACTCCAGGCTGATGCTAGCGGGAGGGAGGATCTCGGGAACCAATTTCGTACAGCAAAGGCCGAGGCTGAGGCATTTTCTTCTAGAGCATGTGAGTTGCAGAGCAGTTTGGAAAGGTCAGAAAGGGATTTTTTGAGCCTGTCAGCAGAGTTGGCTGACTGCAATAGTTTGGTAGCAGGTTTACGGGTAGAAAATAAGAAATTAGAGGGGACTGTGGCTTCCGTGACTGAAGAGAGAAAGGGATTTGCAGAGGACAAGGAGTTCTTATTTCGTGAGAATGAGAAGCTGTCAAAAGAGTTAGCTGACAGCAAGATGTTAGTGGCAACTTTACACGTTGAAAATTCCATCTTGGATGGGATTTTTTCTTCAGTGACAGAGGAGATAAAGAAGCTTGAAGAGGAAAAGGAGCATCTTTTCCATGAGAATGAGAAACTAGCAGTAGATTTGGCCAGCTGTAAGGGTTTGACGACCACTTTACAAGTAGAAAGGGACAATCTAAATGAGAGTCTTGCTTTTGTAACACAGGAGCGAAGTAATCTTGAAAAAGACAAGGGTTATCTTAGTCTCGAGAACGAGAGACTTAATTCTCAGCTTCTTGTTCTTCAAGAGCAGTTATCGACAGAGCATGGGGAGCGAATGAAGGTTGAAGTTGACCTGAAGGAAATGACAATGCACCTTGAACAACTGACTGAAGAAAATATTCTCCTTCACAGCACTCTAGAAATTTTCAAAGCTAAAATACGAGAGATGAATAGCCAGCAGAGCCAAATAATTCATGAAGCTGGGGAATCTGGGAATGAAGTAAGTCAGGAAGTACAAATTGGAGGCCCTGAAAGTAGAGCAGATAGTGAAGATTCTCACTTGATTCTGCGGAAGCAAGATGGTGAGGTTTATTCTTCTGTATCGGAGAAGCCCTTATCTGACGGCCTTGCAGTAGAAACAACATTTGAATTGCCTGAACAGGAAATCTTTGACACTTTCTATGGGCTTGTTGGCTTGAAGAGACACTTGGAGGAGGCAGAGAGAACGTTGCAGACACTTGAGAAAGCAGTAGACAGGGTGCATTCTCATTCAGCATCCCTTAGCAGGTCAGCCGATAAAGTTGCTGCACCTGGGGTATCTAAACTGATTCAAGCCTTTGAGTTGAAGGTGCAAAGTGATGAACATGAGGACGAGGAAAGTGCTTCGACTGAAAATCAATTACCAGCAGATCCATTCATGGTAACAAAAGAGCAAGCTGGAAATTTGAGAGCATTGCTTAAGCAGTTGGGACTGGATGCTGAGAATGCTAGTGTACTGCTTAAGGGGGAGCGAGATGGTAGGAAAATTGCTGATGCAATGTTGAGGGTGCTCAGAGATGAACACGAAGCTTTGGAGGACCATAGTAACAATTTGGAAGCAGCTAACGTTGAGGTTGGAGTTCTATATGAAGCTTCAAAGCAACATGTTGGCGAGGTTGAACAAATGAATGGTAAGCTTGAGGTTCTCTACGAGTCCTTAAAGCTACAACACAGTAATATGAAAGCAGAAAATATTGAGCTTTGTGAAAAGCTATGGGGGTACCAATCGAGAATTAATGAATTATGGAGTCAATTGGATGATTTACAGCATGGTTCAAATGAGACGGCGTCTGTCATTGGCGATCAGTTAGAAAATTTGCAGAAGGAGACAGCTGAGAGGGTACTGTTACTTGAGCAAGATTGGAATTCTACTGTAGCTCAAATTCTTGAAGCTGTTGGGAAGCTTGAAGAATCAACTGGGGAAAGCACCTCAACTGTGTCCATTGTCACTCGTGATGGCTTAGATGTAAGTAGCCGCATCGCTGCTTCTGTTGATGCTACTACTAAACTGATTGAGGCTTTGCAGGGCAAACTTCAAGCTGCTCAGACAGACCATGAAGCAATCTGTAGTTTGTACAAAGAAGTGAATGAGAAATGCAATGAGATGCATGGAAAGAATGAATTGTTTATTAGCTTACTGCATAATATGTATGATAAACTGAGTGAACTTGTGATCAGTTCGCTTGAATGTGCCGATGAAAGTGAGAAATACATAGAAATTGAGAAACTGCTTGATCCTTTAGATTATGGTAAATACAAGACCCTCTTGGAACAGCTGGAGAACTTTTCAGAGGAGAAGCTGCAACTCAGGTCTGTCAACAATAAACTCACTGCAGAGTTGATCAATAGAGAGAGAGAATTTGAGGAGCTAAACAGCAGATGCCTTGAACCCAATACTGTTCATAAGTTACTTGATGATGTTGAAAGTGTGCTAAAACTGGACAAAGCTGGGATTAACTATGATGAAATGCCTGCTTCTCGTTTGGAGATGTTGGTGCCTGTTCTTGTTCAGAAATTTAAGGAGGTTGATGTGCAGGTGGGCTTGTCTAGAGAAGAGGATGCATCTAAGAGTGAACTCACTGAATTGCAGGATAAGGTATCTCAGTTAGAAGCCTTGACATTTGAGCAGGAAAATGAAATCCTTATCCTCAAGGACAGTTTACACCTGCTGGAGGAAGCCATTAATGCTACACGTTCTGAATTACAAGACAAAATAAGTGAACTTGAACAGACAGAGCTGCGAGTATCTTCTATTAGAGAGAAACTTGGCATAGCCGTTGCCAAGGGGAAAGCCTTGGTTGTGCAGCGAGATGGTCTGAAACAGTCCCTGGCTGAGACCTCCAGTGAACTCGAGAGATGCTTGCAAGAGTTACAGTTGAAAGACTCAAGGCTTCAAGAGGTTGAGACAAAACTTAAGACCTACTCAGAGGCAGGTGAGCGTGTGGAGGCTCTGGAATCTGAGCTTTCATACATTCGCAACTCAGCTACTGGATTAAGAGAATCGTTTCTTCTTAAAGATTCTGTCCTTCAGAGAATAGAAGAGATTTTAGAAGATCTAGACCTGCCAGATCAGTTTCATTCGAGAGATATAATTGAAAAGATTGATTGGCTGGCAAGGTCAGCTACTGGAAACTCTGTGCCTCCGACTGATTGGGATCAAAAGAGTTCTGCAGGAGGAGGTTCATATTCTGATGCAGCTTTTGTTGTTTTGGATGCTTGGAAAGAGGATGCACATCCTACCTTAAACTCAGGGGATGATTTGAGAAGAAAGTTTGAGGAGCTTCAGAATAGATTATACGGGTTGGCTGAACAAAATGAAATGCTAGAGCAATCATTGATGGAAAGGAACAACTTAGTGCTGAGATTGGAAGAACTTTTGGACAGGATTGATATGCCTCTGCAGTTACGGTCTGTGGAACCAGAGGACAGGATTGAGTGGTTAGGAAGAGCTCTATCGGAGGCTCAACATGATAGGAATTCTCTCCAGGAGAACATTGATAAGTTTGAAAGCTATTGTGGAGTGCTAAGTGCTGATTTGGAAGATTCACGACTGAGATTATCTGACTTTGAGACGGAACTCCAAACAGTTACCCAAGAGAGAGAGCACCTCTCTGAAAGATTTGAGGTTCTGACTTATGAACATGAAAAACTTTCAGCAAAGACAGTTGAGTTCGAACTTGAGAATGAAAAGCTGCAGAATGAAGTGGCTTGTTTGAAGGAAAAATTGGTTGAGAAGCTTGGGAACGAGGAGCAAATGGTCAGCATTGAAGGCAAAATCACAAGATTGCTGGATTTGGTTAGTGATGTACTGCAAGAATCTGGAACAAAAGATCTAGTTTCTGATACTAGTAGTATTCATTGCCTGGAGGAATTAGTGAGGAGGCTCATAGAGAAATACAGAATTATCGCTTCGATGAATCCTGTGCTTGGGGATGTGACTTACAGACACCATGCTGAAAATGCTGAAGCTAGTCTCGGTGAAGTAAGAAGCATAGATACACTTGATTCCATGGGGTCAAATATATCTGCTCTGAAAAAAGAACTGGAGGATACTATGCTTGAGTTGATGAGTGTGAGGGAGGACAGAGATAGATATGCGGACGAGCAGCAATCTTTGGTTGGTGAAGTAGAATCTCTCGGTAGTAAAAGAGAGGAGTTGCAAGAGCTACTCAGTCAGGAGGAGCAGAAGTTGGCTTCTGTGAGAGAGAAGTTGAATGTCGCAGTTAGAAAAGGAAAGTCACTGATGCAGCAGCGGGACAGTCTGAAGCAAACTGTTGAAGAGAAGAATTCCGAGGTGGAACATTTGAAATCTGACATTACCCAACGGGAAAATGCTCTTGCAAAGTATGAACATAAGTTCAAGGAGTTATCAGTTTACCCAGAAAGAATAGAAGCCCTAGAATCGGAGTGTTTCTTATTGAGGAATCGTTGCGCAGAAAGTGAGCACTATTTACAGGAGAAGGGAAGCATTTTGAGCATGATTCTGAATGCTTTAAATAGCATTGATGTTGGTGGTGATTTTAACAGCGGTGATCCAGTTGAGAGATCTGAACAACTAGGCAAACAATTCTGTGATTTACGTGCTGCTTTGGCTGCTTCAGAACAGGAGTTCAGGAAATCTAAAAGGTCAGCAGAGCTGCTCCTTGCCGAGCTGAATGAGGTTCAGGAGAGAAATGATGTTCTTCAAGAGGAGCTGGCGAAAGCTGGCACTGAAGTTGTTGAGCTTACTAGGGAAAGGGATCTGGCAGAGTCCGCCAAACGCGAAGCTATTTCACAGCTCGAAAAGTTAGCTACTGTTCGTTCTGAGGAAAGAAAGAACCAAGTTTCTGAATTTATGGGAATAAAGTCTGGGCTGAACCAACTCAGTGAGGGCTTTCATGATGTTAATAACTTATTAGCTGATGTTTTCTCCAATGACATGGAATTTTTGCACAATCTCAAGGCTGGTATTGAGTCATGTCTAAAATCTAACAGTGCTAAGGTGGTCGTTGTGCCTCTTTTCAGTGGATCTGGTGGCATTACATCCAGTGCTCTAGATAACAAGGTATTATTTACTCATCAATGTATTATACGTTTGTATTTGTGCTTTTGGCATGCATCTATCACTTATGTTGTCTCTTCTTTGCTAGATGTCTTCGCTTTATGTCATGCAGGTCCTAAAGTAAGACATGCGGTGTATGCAGCACATGCCATAACCAATATTGTTTCACATTGGCTCTTAAAAATTTTCTCGAAATGACTGATTGACATTTAACTTCTGTTGATGACCCTTAGACCTGTTGCAAGTGTTATGGCCGAGACCTTTAGGTAGGATTTGGAAATGAAGTATATTTATTGTCACTACCATACTGTTACGTAATGTTTTATATAGTGGCATACTGACACTTCTAATTAAGATAGGTATGAACCTCAATGTGTGTAGATTGGTAGGGTCAAACGATAGAAATGAGGGATTCAATTATGCTTTTCATTCATTAACGGAAAAGCTAGTTAGGATTTATTTCTCAATTTTTTCTTTCTAACCCAAACGTCTAATTTAAGCCACTTTATATGATTGCGAAATTTGAGGCTTTATATTGGTGGTATGTGGAACGGTTTTGCAAAAAATACAGATACAAAATACATTAAAATGGGAGTTTGTGTATAGTCTGCTTGTATGTAATGTTCTGTTTTTGTAGAAGTTTTAGAATACTTCTCTTATGTATACATATTGGAGAGTACTTCTGTGAAATCGACTTCATGATACCCCTTTAATTAAATAAAGGTAAGTCTTCCTTTATGTCAATATGTGTTTACCTTGCACTCTGTTCATATTCGATATATGCTGAACTACACCATTTCAGTCTTTGCTTCATGTCATTTTATTGATTTAGTATTGACTTCCAGTTTTTCTTTCCATCTTTCTAAAAAGAAAATAAATAAATAATTAGTGGACACAAGACGCAAGCTAAATTTCTTTTACTTCGATGTTTGATAAGAGTTTTGCACATAAAATGGTATGCATTATTCTCCGAAAGTACCTTGTTACCTTTCATAGTTGATTGGTCCTGGAATCTATCATTCATTTCTTCCGTTTGTCTCTAATTTATCTCATTCAGGGAATGGATTCTTGGTTAGACTCCAAAACTCATGGTCAGTTTGATGAATATGGGGCATTTGAAATTTCTCATTTTGTCACGCGTCAACTGCATGAGTTCATGTCAGAAATAGGGAATCTAAAAGAAAAACTACGCAAGCATTCAGTGTCATTACATGAACAAGATAGCAGTCTATCCAAATTACTGGAGGTTTTGCATGGTGATATGACTGCACAAAAAGAGTCATTTGAAGCCATGAATAGGGACATTATTCATATAGAGTCTGCTGAAAGGGAAAAAGACATGGAACTTGTTCTGTTGCGGAGAAACATTTCTGTGCTTTATGAGGCATGTGCTAGTTCAATGATGGAAATTGAACACCGGACAGTTGACCTTGTCGGCAATAATATGGCTTCTGGAGGTCTGGGGTTGAACTTCAAATCAACAACAGTCACCGATGGAAAGCTTCCTTTTGGTGGACAGGCCCATTTTTCCTCCGAGGAATCTATCAGGAATATGGCAGATAGAATGGTGTTGGCTGTTAGGGAATTTGTCAGCTTGAAAGCCGAAACTGTAGTGGGTTTTGAAAAGGAAATGAAGATCTCCATTGCAAATTTGCAGAAAGAGCTTTATGAGAAGGACATTCAGAAAGAAAGGATTTGCTCAGAGCTGGTAAGTCAAATAAAGGAAGCTGAAGCTGTCGCAACAAGTTACTCGCTAGATCTTCAATCCTCCCAAACACGGGTGCATGATTTGGAGAAACAGGTTGAAGTGATAGAGAGAGAACGTAACTTACTAGAGCAAAGGGTAAAGGAGCTGCAAGATGCACAAGCTGTCTCAACAGAGTTGCAGGAGAGGGTTGGATCACTTACTGCTGTGCTTGCTGCCAAAGACCAAGGTAAGATGCATTTTGCTTGAGTCTACCCCTTTGCATTTCTATGGTTCACAATGGTTAATTTGTATTATCAGTACTAACGCTCAGTGATCACAGAAATTGAGTCATTGATGCAAGCACTTGATGAGGAGGAGGCACAGATGGAAGATCTGACGACCAAGATTGAGGAACTGGAAAAAGTTGTACAACAGAAGAATCTAGATATGAAGAACCTTGAAGGTTCACGAGCAAAGGCTCTGAAAAGGCTTTCCATCACTGTGACCAAGTTCGATGAGCTTCATTATTTTTCTGAGGGTCTCCTCTCTGAAGTTGAAAAGCTTCAAGCACAACTGCAAGAGCGGGATGCTGAGATCTCTTTCTTAAGGCAGGAGGTTACTAGATGCACCAATGATGTTCTTGTTGCATCACAAATTAGTAGCAAGACGACTTCCGATGAGATCCATGGGTTCCTGGCATGGTTTGACTCGATGATCGCTCGGTTCGGGGTGTGGGATGTGCATCTTGACGAAACGAACAACAGTGACATTCATGAACACAGGGAAATACTTCAGAAGAGAATTACATGCATCATATCGGAATTGGAAGGTCTATGGGCTGTTGCTCAAAGTAAGGACGCATTGTTACAAGTTGAAAGGAGCAAGGTAGAAGAATTGACACGCAAAGGGGAATTTCTTGAGAAGTCTTTACGTGAGAAGGAATCACGACTAAATTTGCTTGAGGGTGTTGGAGATTCTGAAAGGGCTACTAGCACGACGTCTGAAATTTTGGAAATTGAACCGTTGGTGAGATTTTTTAACTATTTACTTACCCTTATCTTGTCATAGGATTAGTTTTATAATCTTTCCAAACAGGTTTTGGATGCTAGAAACATTGATCCCTTTATTCCAATATGCACTCATAAAGTTTTGCCCATATGAACTAGGACATACAAGTGCATATGCTTCTCGACGTTTCAGATCGGTTGCTGTTTGAAACCAAAACAAGATGAAAAAAACAAAATGAAAGTAAATGAAAGAGAAAGAAACGTGTTTTCTTTCTTTTTTTTTCCCACAGAATCACATATAAACGAAATTAAGGGGGGAAATTATCTTGGAATTGTTTATTTCAGATATGGATTGTATATTGAGATACTCTGTGTTCGTGATGAAATAAGATGCACCTTACAGCACTGGTTTAGGTTTCAAATAGTTTGATAGTTACTTTGTGCATACAGGCAGTAAGCACAAGTCTACATTTTTTGTTTTGCACTACTAATACTGACTAGAGCTGTTTGGTTAGATTTGCAATATGGCAATGCCTGGTTGTTACTTTGGTTCATTAGGCACTAGTCTAACCAAAAGTTTATTGTTTTATTGTGATTTTTGACAGTTAAGAACATGTATATCTCCTACCGATTCATATTTTATAGTTGCAATGCCCTTTATGGAGGTATTCTAACTTGAGAGATTACTTTGGACATAAATAACCAATTGGGGTGGACTTCCTGGCAGATGAACAAACGGATGGTACCTGGAACTTCCATTGCGCCTCAAGTCCGCAGTTTGCGCAAAGGCAATAATGACCAAGTAGCCATTGCTATAGACATGGATCCTGGTAGTAGTGGTAGGATAGAAGATGAAGATGATGATAAAGGTAAAACTAGAAGAATTCAAACTGTTTGCCTTTCCTTCTTCTTCTTCCTATATAAATAAAATGTAGACAGCTTGTGATTCAATTACTTCATCCCTCAATTATTTTCTTCTTTGTTTATTTTTCTCCGTTGTAGTTCATGGTTTCAAATCACTTGTCACATCAAGAATCGTGCCGAGATTTACCAGACCTGTGACTGACATGATTGATGGCCTTTGGTACATACACCTCTTTCTTTGCTTTATTATGGTTGGAAATTCAACTACATTCTTAAGCTGAAACCATTTCATACAATCTGCTAGGGTTTCTTGTGATCGGGCTCTGATGCGACAACCTGCTTTACGACTGGGTATTATAATCTATTGGGCCGTAGTACATGCACTTCTTGCCACTCTTGTCGTTTGAGAAGCCAAACTGGTCAGTAGTGATCCTTTCTTCTTTACGTCAGGTGGCTTTTTTGCAAAGCTGGTTGACTGACTGGATGTGTGATTTTTGTTTTGCTCCCTGTTTGTAATATAATACAATATTTTTGCCTTGTCAATTTGTTCAACTGATATGATATGGAATTCTGTTTCAAAGTGATATGACAAGATATTGATTCAGCTTTAACCTTATTGTAATTTCCTGATGCAGGTTGATTCTAGGTCTGCAAGAGGGACCCCCAACCATGATCCTGTTACTTGTGGTACCAAATACATCATATAATCATTGATTCTTTTTTTCTTCCTAGATAACATCTGATTGGCTATTATTCAGCTCCACCAGGCAACTGTGATTTCCCATTTTTATTGTTCATCTCAGATTGCTTGGTAGCGTCCAATAAGAGAAAAATACCTTGTTACCATGATACTAGAAATAGAGTGAGAATTTGTTTACTCAAAACCCAACCAAAGGTTGTAGATCACTTGTTATATTTACAGCTTTCTCTATAATCCCAAGGAATACATGTACTTATCTGCCATGGTCAGGTTACCCTCTGTATGGTACTGTAGCTTGTACAATTCAGATGGGGGGTCTTCCCATTTCCGTGTTTGAGTAGGTTTTGTTACTAGATTTTGTTTATAACTAACTACGTGTTCCTTCTGATAGCTAATATCCTTCTTTGTCACTTTAAAATGTTAAATCATAATCAGTTTAGGATTACATGTGCTGTAATGTTATGGTTGAAACTCGTATCTTTTCAAAGTATTAACATTTATTGTGGTACATAAGAAGATAGTGTATTAGAAAATGTCTGAGAATCATTAGTATTCCATGATTTATACATGCTGCAGAGAATCATAAAGTTGATGTATGGGACTAAATGCTGGATTTTGAAAGAAAAGGCCAAAAACACGTACAGAATACGACCAAGTACTTCGGCTGAAACTCTCTGGACCTAAAATTGCAGGCCTTGGAGGCAATTTGGAAGTTAACAACTTCAGTAATCACATGAAACGCTCAAAGGTTTAGGCACTGTGGCATATAAAACCTTGAGCGCGATGGCTGAGAGGAACATTCGCTGAGTGCGTGCGGCTGTGCATATTGGGGCCCTTGAGATTGTTCATGGTAGAGCCATCAACAATCACAAGCCCAAAGGTCATATGATTGGTATATTCCTACTATTTGCCCAGAAAAAAAATATATCTTCCTTCATATCTGAGTTTTTTTTTTTAAGAGAAAATATCAGGACCCTCGCTATCCTACACTTGAGGTCAAACGCCAAAGTGGGAGACATGGGAAAAACCCACCTAATGTAATTGAAGACGTTCAGAAGCGAACTAAATTAGTTGATTCTAGTTTATATTCTTAGCCAGTATTCCCTGGTAAAATAGCCTTTTGATGGAAATACAGAAACTAACTTGTGGGTGCGGAATTCGAATAGTGTCTGTTTGTGCATGTGCTTCCTGCTCTTCGCTCTTCGCTCTTCGCTTGTGCTTTAGCGACAGCGTGTGAGAGAGAGAGAGAGAGAGAGAGAGGGAGGAGAGATAGTATCTGACTGACTACCGCAGAAGCAAGAGTGCATGTTCTTCCTACTGTTCATTCTTTGCTTATGTACTTTTGCGACAGCATGTGTGTGTGTGTGTGAGAGTGAGAGAGAGAGAGAGAGAGAGAGTAACTGACTAGCACCAGCAGAAGCAAGATAAGACGTCACTGGCCACAAATGTACGATAATTTGTTACAGACTTGGAGGACGAGTTTTTATTTAATGGTGGATGATTGATTGGAGATTAGACTTCAAGCTTCAAGGTTTTTTACATTCCCTTTAGGATTCTCCTCGAACCTCAGAATTCTGAAATGCTGCAGCTCCACCCCTTTTGCCTCCCCACAAAGCACAAGGTCCGCCAGTATCCTCCCCACTACCGGACCCATCTTGAACCCGTGTCCCGAAAACCCACCTCCGACCACTACATCCTTCCCGAACTCCCCGCCCAAGAAATCGATCAAAAAGTCCTCGTCTGGGGTCATCGAATACATGCACAACTGTGTGGCCACAGGCGCTCCAGAATCAACCAGGCCTGCTAGGCTCTTCTCTACCCATTGTTTCAGAGACCCTAATGCCATTCCCGGCCCCCATGGCCTCTTGTCCTGATCGCACGGATACCCACCATGCACAGCTACTTTGATCAACCCCGGAAACTCCAGCGATGGCGTGCCGTAAATATATGGATCCCCGTAGAACGCAAACGTCGGAAAATCCCCTCCAATGGCGTACTTAGCCTCGTGCCCCTCCTTTATCCTCCAGTAACACACTGTAGTCTCCACGGGTTGTATGGGCAGTTCAAGCCCATTAACCTTTTTAACTATTTTTCTCGTCCATGCCCCTACCGTCACTACGCATTTTTTACCCCAGAACTTTTCACCATTGCTGGTATGGACCCATATGCCTCCTCTGACACCGTCTTTTCTGATATCTTTCACTTCCATGCAGTCCCGAAGAACAGCACCTTTTTGAAACGCTAGTGTTTGGAACATGGACACAGCCTTAGTGGGCTTTATGACGCCGCCGTATTCTGTAAACACTCCGACACAATTCTCCGGGATATCAAAACTCCCGGCAAACTTCTCGGCCACTTGTTGATGGTCGAGAACTGCATGTGGGACCGAGTGCTTGTGGCAAGTTTCTATGACGTTACGGAGGCACTTGTCATCGGACGAGCCTAAGTCGAGATGTCGGGCCTTAAAGAGAACCTTGTAGCCGATTTCGGACTCGGCCTCCGCCCAGAGTTTGTAGGACTCCATAACCATGGGGTAGTAGTAGTCCTCCGGGTAGGTTGCGCGGATGGTGCGGGACTCGCCGTGAGAGGAGCCCCGGTGGTGCAGAAAATCGAATTGCTCAAGCAGCAGTGTTTTATGACCCCTTTTGGCGACTTGGTAGGCGGTAGAGCTTCCCATGATGCCTGCGCCGACGACAATCACGTCAAAGTCTTCGCCGGAAATTGCCATCTCTTTCTGTCCCTCCCTCTTTCTCTCTAACAAGGACAAGATTGGTCAGATTTCGGCTTGGGTTAGATGCAAGTGCGGCATGGTTTTTCACGCGAGACCTGCTTAAATGCACAAACTTTGGGTGGGAAATTTCGTAATTGCCACTGGTGGTTCTCTTTTGTGAATTTAGTTATTTGTTGGTGCACTGCCAATTGCCACTGGTCAGTAGTTGGTTTCTCTTATTAAAAAATAATAATAATGGATATGTTCAATGCCACCGGAAACATGCGGTTTACGTGAAATATTGTATTGATACTACAACCATGGTTACGCACAGGGATTAAGCAAGCTTAATATCGTCAATTTCAATTAAATTTTAGGATAAATACAAAATCAGTTGATGTGATATATATGCGAAAATTAAATTAGTCCTCGTAATAATAAAGGCATAAAATTACTTCGTCTGATTTCATAAAACTATAAAATCAGTCCTTGATAAAGAACTAAAGCAAATGAAATTCGATTTTCGCAAATATGATTTTGCATTTATCTCTAAATTTAATTCACTATCGGGCAAAAAAACCTTAAAAAAAAAAAAGGTTTTTAGTATAAAGAAAAAGATTTTTCTGCTGAATTTAGGGGGCTGGCTCGGGCCCCTATCCCCCTAGCTCTATGATTCCCCGAACTCTATATCTATGGCGAACTAAACAAAAGAGGAGGAAAATTTTTATTACCATCATTGAGATTTTTTAGTACACAACGTTGAATTCCTAATAGATTATCAACAGTAATATTTGTCAAGAAATTTTGACAATCTAAGCCAAACTGACCATCGGAAACTAATCGAAGTCAATCAGTTTCCCATGATTTATAAGAAAAGATAACAAAAGAACCAACATAGACGTTGGTTTGATAGTCATGAGTAAGGCGTTGAGAAATGATCATCGCTACTAATCGAAACACAATCAATCTCTAAAGACTTTAATTTTATTAATGTTGGGATTTGCAAGACTCCATCTCTCCTCTCATGCATGAATACCCCCTCATTCTTACCTCCATTAATGAACTTTGACTTTGTGATCAAATTATGATCAGAGTAACTGAACGTGAAACTTTATATAATATATTGAGAGTTTGAGGGAGATCGAATCAAAGTTTATGGATGTTTGAAATTTGGCCGGCATAGTTTATTTATTTATTTTTGCTATATATATATATATGAGGTTTCATTCTGATAATAGAGTGAATATGTAGAGATCAGTAAATTATTAATACTGAATTTAAAATTATACTATAATTAAATGGATGCTAATTTAGGTATTAATTAACCTTTCGCGCGCGGTTCCTCGATGATCGTCTCTGTCTGCTTAGCGATTTTAGGAGGCATGTGTTCATATGGCAAAGAAATTATAAGGCATATTCATGATAACGTAGTAGAATATCATGTCCACTTCGCGCTGAAAAAAACGTTGAACGAGTAAACCTCAGGACTCACGTGAATATGAAGGAAAGTGCATGGTGGATTTCCTACGTCGATATCAACTGGAGAATAGTCTCAGAAGACCATCGAGCGTGACTCATACTGTTAGCGCATCTATAAAGAAAAATATCAAGAGCCAAAAAAAAGTGGCTAGTTTTGTGGTTAATTTAGACTTTAGAGAAAAGGAAAGCCTTTAATTTGTACTTATCTGTATAGTACTCCACGAGAGACGCGTGGAGCTTGAGATTCTTGGTTCTGATCATGATCATTAAGAGAATATTCTTCAAGTCCTCTAACGTTTTTAATACTCGTATTCGGTTGATGGTGGCAATATCTTATTCCGCTGAAATAAATAAATAATTAAAGTAAATATTCTCTCTGTCTGTTAAATCTCCTTCATAATTGATTTTCTTCTGATTTTTTTAATAAGTGAGAGAAAGCATGCATGCTTTGGGTCAATTCATGAAGAAGTGGGGCGAAATTTAATTTCTTCACTTTGGGTATGACGAGAAACCTTCAAAGTAAATCTAACGTCTAAAATAATTATGATATTTGAATTGTACTAATTATCAGTATTCATGAACACCAGTACTTCAGATAACAAATTAAAGACAGTCTTAATTAATACCGAGTCCGTGTGCTTCAAATTTGAGATGTTTTGTTACGAGAAATGGTAGCTTTTTAGTTTATTTGCTAAACAAAGACACTTTTTTCTTTATAGTAGCTAGAGTACCAAAAGGGTTCATCTGCCCAAGAGAAGTGATTGTCACAATAATGCGCTAGCTAGCTAGCCCGACAAAGAATATGTTTGATTCCGATATTATTCTTTTGTGCCATCAACATGCACTCTGGAGGGATCTGTGTTTGTTTTCTTCTAATGGTCGTCAACTTGTCATGAAATGGTGGCGATTAAAGTTGAAATGCCAGTTGGGAGGGCAATGGAGCCAACTGATCAGCGCAGAGTTTTGGACTTTTGGGACCACGAGCTGTGGCACACATGAGAGTAGGAGATGGACTTAGGAACATGCATGCATCCTAGCTTCTTATGCGGGTCAACCTTTTCGTTAAAATTAATGGCAGACCGATCGAGCGATTATATTCGGGAAACCTGCATGCTTGTTAATTTATTTATACTAATTAATTACGAGCTGGTTAGTGCGTTTCACTTTGCCACTTCTTTGGAAAAAAGAACAAACAACGTCGTCATGCCACTACGAGACTTTAATTGGAAAGACGGAACTAGACGTCCGTTACTTCGCCGAAGTTGCCAAAGTAATATTGTAGCACTCCAAACATCTGACGTCGAGCTGGCTAGGTCAACTCCAACTACATGTTAATTTGCTTCTAATTTATCTTGGCCACTCCACTATCGATCCAGAGCCGCTAAAATTCCAAGCGATCTGTCTCTCTCAGCGGCTGTTACAGTGAATTTCTAATGATTTGACATGACGAGTTGAGGAGGAATCCATGCATTCACACTACAAAGTACAAATTAAGACTAGGCCACCACCATGGAAGATGCAGTACGCAGGAATGCTATGCGTTAATCCTCGTAAATGTCCATTCATCTCGTGTCATTTTCGTTAGACCCTAATTTGAATTGATTAACAGGAAGGAGAACAAAACAAACTACTTTGCGTACTAAATTGACTATATGTGTTTGGTGATTGAACCGTTGCGGGATTGGTGTCCTGATACATTTATCAGTTAATTAGCACCTCTACAGATGATTAATTTAACTTGCATAACTGAGTTTGGACTTGGTGCTTGTATATATATATAATATAGCGATCGAGGAACTAGGTTAAAAATGGACAATAATAATTATTAAAGGAAACCAAAACCACAATTGCACGCAAAAGAAGTTTGATTTTCATTTGCTAGTAGACCAGACATGCATGCAATGATGTTTATGCACGCTGCTCTCCAAGGAGTTCCACCCCAGCAGCCACACGATCATGTTTGTCGTAGTCATATTGTAAGACCGTTAACAGCTGAAGGCTGACTGACAAAAGCTTTGAGTGCCAGTTCTATTTAGAATATAGTAATTAATAAACCCCATCAGATCAGGACCAGGTGAAACATATCTTCTCTGTCTACACTTCCTCGAGTCATGTCTCATAGGGTCGCCTGGAATCATTATATATAATATATGCACACCAGCTAGCATTCTCATGGTGTTGCATCGTTTACTTCGTTATATATATTGGGAGGTGAAGAACAAGAATCGCGACCTTACATAAAGAGAAAATACTATTGGTCTACATCATGTCAAAATCTCACTTGTAGGCAGGAATCTATATATCCAAGAAATTAATTAAGCATCTACTCAAGAAGATGAATAAAATAAAGAATGGGTGACAGCACTTGTCATCTTCCATCTCCAGAAATCTAGAAATAAAATGTTTCCCAGCTCTAGTTGCAGCAAGTTATACGAATTTCAAGCCTTCTTGTTAGGCTCAAAAACATACCTGGTGATTGAATCTTTTATTGACAACAATTCGGGGAACTCGTTCTTCAGCTTTGAGGTATCCAATTCATTGTTACTCCTTGGGGCTACTATCACCATGGCTTGTTCCTCCAAATCGAAATTCACCCACTTGAACTCTGGGTCTATGTAATCCCTATACATCCTTAAGATCTCGTTGTGGCTTATGACTCCCGGGTTGGTGAAGTTCCATATTCCCCTGCAGTTCCTCTTTGCCATCTCAATGGATATGGGTAGGAGCTCATCTAGGACTGTCATGCTATTGGGTATGTTCACCACTTTGTTATAACGAGTGATCTTCGTGATGAAGTTTCTTGGGTTGCTGAGATCCGATGATATTGGCATACGAACTCTGAGAGTGCAAACATTCTCGTGTTCTCTTAGGAGTTCCTCCACCTGCATATTTGCCACTTCAATTTCTATTAATAATGTCAAATGCGGAAGGAATTCAAAACGCCCACTAACCAAAAAAACTACAAGCCTTGATCATCAATTACTCCTTTTTTTAGGTCTTATGTAACAATTACTCTTTGATTGACATAACAGAGCACCTGAAGTGGCCAATTTTGGAGGGCCGAACAAAACCTAATGGCTTAAACCTTCATGAACTAATTAAAGGCCTTCGTGTATATTTATCTGTATGTCTGTGTTTGAAAATTCAGTGACTAAGGTCAATATTATAATTAACGTATAAAAAAGACTGATTGATATACGTGATACTTACCATGGCCTTGGTTTTCGAATAGAAGGAACCAGTGAAATTAGGCTTATCTTTCTCCTTGAATCCTAAACCTGATCCTTGGGGGTGCTCGTTGTCATACTCAAATATGCAGCCGGTGGCAAAATTCATCATCAATAGACCTTGCTCCTTGCAAACATCAGCTAAAGTCAATGTACCCACTACATTAGTCCAGATCGTTTCAACCTTGTGCGATTCACACCAATCAACATTAGGCCTCCCAGTAACTCCGGCTGCATTGAACACATGGGTTGGCCGCACTTTCCTTATATCCTCCAAGACTGAGCTTCTATCTTCCAATCTCCCCTTCCCATAGCCGAAGGCTATGCCCCTATCCTCACATAGCTGCCCCAACAATCCACCTATCCAACCTGTCCTCCCATATATCAAAAATTTCAGTCCTGAACAGTCACTAATCCCACTGAATGCCCTAGTCAGTCTGGTGTACCCATACTGAAAGAACCAAGCATCATCATTGGGGTGAGTCGTCCCTGAGACACTTGGGTGAGGTTGAAGAGCAGCAGACACATCGCCCCACCAATCAAGGTTCTTAGTATACCACTCTATTGTCATCTTCAGCCCATCCTCCCAACGAGTCCTCTCCTCCCAGCCAAGCTTCTTAAGCTTTTGGTCATCCAAAAAGTACCTCTGGTCATTAAAAGGCCGGTCATAAACAAAACTTATTGCTTCTTTAGGATCCAATCCAAACAGCTTGCAGATGTCCTCTGCCACATCCAACACTCGCCTCTCCTTCTTAGTACCAATATTGTACACATGTCCAATAGCCCCTTTATGCAGTACGACATCAAATGCTTCAGCAACATCCTCACAGTATAGGTAGCTTCTCACATTTGAGCCGTTGCCATGGATTGGCAACTTCTCTCCCTTCATAGCAAGGAGAATGAACTTTGGTATAAGCTTTTCTGGATATTGATTAGGGCCGTATACATTATTGCTTCGTGTTGTGATTGTTGGGAGGCCATACGATCTATGATAAGCCATGACCAGCATTTCCGCGCCTGCTTTCGTGGCAGAGTATGGGTTAGTGGGAAGAAGCTGGGAAGCCTCAGCATTGCCAATGTCAGTCTCTAACTCAGTCTCCCCATACACTTCATCGGTGCTAACATGGATGAACCTCTTAATGCGCTGAGTTACTTTGCAAGCCTCAAGTAGAACATGGGTGCCATATATGTTATTGTTGGTGAACTCAAAGGAGTTCCCGAAGGAATTATCCACACGCGTTTGAGCAGCAAAGTGCATTATGGTGTCAATGTCCTCGGCTACCAAGAGGTAATTGACAAGATCTGCACAAGCAATGTCACCCTTGACAAATTTGAAGTTTGGGGAGACTAGAGAGGATTGGAGATTCTTGTAGTTAGAGCAGTAGTCCATCTTATCAAGGGCCACAATCTTGTAGTCCGGGTAGTTCTTGATCAGTCGGTTGGATACATGGGAGGCTATGAAGCCTGCTGCACCAGTTAAGAGGATGTTTTTTGGTGCGCAAGGAG
This sequence comes from Morella rubra, assembly GCA_003952965.2. Taxonomy (NCBI): domain Eukaryota; kingdom Viridiplantae; phylum Streptophyta; class Magnoliopsida; order Fagales; family Myricaceae; genus Morella; species Morella rubra. The sequence goes on from CM025856.1 coordinate 28,795,269, forward strand.
GGGCAGGTTGGGAGGTCATCTTTCCTCTCTATTTGCTATTTCAGTGCGCACTAACTGAGCAAGAAAATGATGATCGCATTAACATCAGCAATCAGTTCCTAGTTCAGAGTAGATAATTAATATGAAGGCCATATAGATTTGTAGAACATGATTAATTGATCACTGAGTTGACTCGTCACGATTAGCTTTTTGACGCATCAAATCCCTAAGATCTCGAGAATATATAGGACCAAGAGACGTAATTTGAACTGGTTAAGATTATGTCCATGGCACGCCAAATACCGACTCAGGCGATCGAATGGAATTATTGAAGGAATTAGACGAGAAAAACTATTGAAATTGATCAAACTTGTTCTCTGTCTATAAATCATAAGACCAAATATTCCACACTTGTTCTAACGCGGGAAAGTATAAACTACATAGGAGGAGACACAGTACTGCAATCAATCTCTTCATCGATGAAAAGGTAACAAAACAAGCAGATGTAGAGAGAGAGAGAGAGAGCACTCACTAATGATATTGCTGGCGTTGCAAGACTGTATTCATGCATGGAGATCGAAGGTAGTAGGCATTGTAGTTTAGAATCTGATCGTAGAGGGTAGAACATAGAATTGAACGGAGCGTGATGGTCGTAATAGTCTGTTAGAGACTAAATGGGGTCTCTGACTCGCTCTCTCATTAGGCCGATGCATGAGTTACGTGGTGGATATCCCGGATGAAGTTGGCTGCCTCCTAAGCATTATCCCAGTTCTTTATTTCTTTTCTTAATTTGTCATTATTTTTTGAACAAATAATTCGATCCCATCCTAAGGGCGAGTTATAATAGGTTCTTACCTACCAATTAGCAAGAATCTGTTACCAGTTAACATGGTATATACGAGTTGTTACAATAATTTAAAATAATTTATTTAAAGACTTACTATTATTGTAATTAAATTATGAAATAGATTAGTGAGTAGATTGATGTTGTTATTCTCAAATAGTAAAATCTATTGAGACTTTCAACCTTTACTCAGCATGCCCTCATACATAATACAAAATACATATATGTAAAAGTTTTATAGTGGATGTAGATTATTTTTTTTAGACCAAATTAACCACTTCAATTTTGTCATTCTCTCCGTATTATATATCAATTCAATATTATGTTTATTTTGTTGTTCACGACCGTCTGTCTTTTTTCGCAAGTTGCTTGAATCTCTAAGGAGAAGAGTGAATCATGTGACCGAATACTATTATTTTGAAGTAGCAATAAATAAAAAAGGTAGATTAGAGGCAACATATTTGTAATCCAAAACACTTTGTATTGAGGAGGAATTCCAACAAATCCCCCTATTTTATATCATTAAACCGACCAAGTTCTTTAACTTAGAACCTTCAAATCTACCAATACGAACAAGGTTAACCGAAAAAATACAAGCATTACTCGGTTACGATATTGTTGAGTAACGTAGTGCGAAAAATTGAATGAAGCATGCTATTCCTAATTCCTATGAAGATTCACCTGACTGAGTTGGTCAATTAGCTCATTCAAGCACTTGTAAGAAGACCCACCAACTTGGAAAATTTCCCCAACTCAATCAATCACGGCTTCGCAGACTTCACGCGCATCCCTTTATCCACCAAGAACTTGGCATTCACGTGTTGCATGGGCCATGCCAAAATTACTTCGACAAGCTCTCCAACACCGAGTTCCACCCACAATTACCGATGGCCCTGTCATTTTTGGTCAACCCATTCTCTCACAACCAACTTACATTGACTTGATCGGACAACCCAGATGTAATCGATCCCGATAATTATTCATATCAAATGATGCGTCATATATCACTGATGTTCTCACTCTTTCAGTTGGTCTGGTCAATCCTAGGTGCCTCGTCTCAAGATTTGAAAGCTTAAAGAAGAATTGAGCCAAATCACTGTGCATACTGTATGCAGGCCATTGCCAAAATGCTCTTGTCAGGCAACATACATCCCGAAACCCTTTCAGGCCCAACAATTACCTGGCCCTTAGCTCATCTCACCCCCCCTTTAACCGAATTCAAATCTCGGGAAGCACACACAATCTGAAAAAAAAGTGGCCCACGTACTTTTTGATGTATGTGACTGCATAACGTACACAGCTACCTTCTGGAATATGTATAATGAATGTCCATACCAAGCCATTCTATCAGCATTCGGAACGCATTTCACCTGACTCAGGTTAGGTCAGCCATTCACAGCACCCAAGTCCAACAGTCTACTTAATTTGGTCAACCCTCTTCCTAACCGACAACTCTCGGGACTTACATGCTCTCGTGCCGCCTCTACTTCTCCCAAAACTCTTTCACGGAACTGTCCAGCCTCAATCACGTCACCTTTCCCGACCCTCTGGACTGCATCAATGGCAATTCGTACCCCCACCTTAGGCAACTGCCACCAAGACTTGGTCGGTTTGTGCTGGCTCATGGCATCACACGCCAAGGACGGCTCCCATCTCTTGCGCTCTACACCGAGTTCCAACACTGGAGGAAACCGATGGCCCTGTGGGCCAGAACCCATTTTTGATGTCTCTTCGCTTGGATCAGAAATCGCTTTCACAGTCCAGCTTCCACATAAAACACAGCCATGGCCCATCTCGCCCAATCCTAGGAATACCAAGATTCGACAACTAGCTTATTGTCGGAGCTAAGAATCCGTCAGCGAATATAACACTGTGAGCGCACAGCGAGGGTTCACTCCTTTTACATGTACTGGTTCTGTATCAGACCTCACCCCTCTGTGGTTTTGGTAAATGGATAAAGATTTCTTTACAGCCATTGCAAAAACACCCATCCCATTAAAAACCAACCGGGGAATACCAAAAGCGCGACACAACGCATTTGTCCACCCTAAGAATGAGTCGGAAATAACACAGGCGGGGGGGTCTTGAAGCTCGGACATATCTTTAAGAATTTCTTCGAAGGGTCCTCGAAGTTCTCTGGTTGCGATAAGGAATGGGAGAAGCTGGTCCAGCGAGAGAAGTTGGGACGTGTTTTCGCAGCCTTCGGGTATCTCTTCGATACGAGGGAATGGGATTTCCCTAAGATGGATGTTCGTGCATCGTGAGGTGTATGACCTAATGAAGGAAGAGTTTGAAGGGGTCGTTATAATTGTTACCTTGAGTCCCCTGTTGCTTAGCGTCATTGCAAGGTGAAGGAGAGGAATGGTGTGGCCTTGAGACATGAAGGGAAAGATGACAACGTGAAGCTTTGAAGTCATCTCTGAAAACTGGAAGCGAAATCCAAAGTGTTCGAGAGTGTAACCAGAGAGTGATTAAGACCAACTTCTTTTGCACGATGATCAGTCGTCAAGTAGACAGATATAAATATTACAGCGACGTACCTGCAGGCGGTGTATGGGGCATTATTATACATCCTTTTTGAATTGGTCAGATATTCTTAATTACTTAAATCTAATTGGATTTTACTAATGGGGTATAACATTAACTGGCCAATCTGAAAATCTGGTTGAATCCAAGTAAACAAAAAAAAAACCCTAATAAATGGTCACAACAAAAAAATGTTGATCAGTGCGTGATTGTATGGCCGTTGAAAAAAAACAAGAAGCTTTTTGTACAACCCAACAAATAGTTCTATCCGAGGAAGGTTCTACTTATTAATGCACGAACTTCCATACTGCATAATGTGACTCGAAATTTATATACACATCTTTTTTCTGTCTACAATTTTTTTAGTTTTCTTCTGGAAACTCTGCATATGTATAGGTATGTTATACACATATATAATACCTATTTATGTCTATATTTTGCATATATAGGTATTGTATGTATACTTGGAAGTATATCATGATTGATAATTTGATGGAAAGAAGCCACCTCTCGAGGTCAACCTACTTTTTCAGCACTCTGTCTTCCGTAGAATTTGTTGAAGAAAAACATATTTAAACACGTTACAATTTACATGATACGCATTGACAGCGGGAAATCAATTTAATATACAGTTTCGATACGGGATCAGTATATGCAATATCACATATATTAGCCATCATATATATTAGGGCACAACCACTTGAACTTACAAGGAAATTTATTAAAGTTCGTAACATTTGTTTTTTGGAAGGTAATTTCCCCGGTGAAATTCCATATTTATGGTCACAAAAAACAGCCATATTAGGGGAAAGTCTCACCATCATATATATTAGGTTACGCTCCCACTCTCACCATCACAGGTAGACAACTTTTAAGCCTGTCCTGATATATACAGACAGGGCAAAAAAGATTGATCGCCCCAGATCGGACGTTTTTTTGGAGCATCTCACACGTCAGTTTCACTCTGCCTCTCTTGTCTCAGAGGTCTGAAATGTCACGTGTCGCCGCCGTTTCCGTCAGTACTACTGTTCGATGCATTATGTAGCCGAATGCCTAGTGCCTACCACCTCCAGAATTCAACCAACAAAAATAGATCAGAGCGAGACAGAGATGAGTTTTTAATACTGTCGGCGTCGCCGTCGATTAACTGCGAAAACAGTTTCCACCGTAACTAGGGGCGTTTTTTTTTTTTTTTTCTCGATTGCAGTTCACGAGCGGTACCATAGACGCCTTTTCTTTTATATCAGATTGTGTGTGGGTGGTGGCTTCGACATGGGAGTTAATGGAATGCATGCCAGCTCGTTTTGTTGCACGATTGAGTTCGTCTCGCTTTCTTCGGTGCTCGGGGATCGGCTCACCTCCATTGTAATTTTCGCCGGTCCCGCCGTTTTTTAAATAAATGTGAGAGATGTTCGCCGGTCCCCACCGTTTTTTAAATAAATATAAGACACCCGTAATTAATTGAATTCAAAGGTCACAATTGTGATAGGTCATTACTTTTTAAAAAGTCTCTTAAAGAAGAGGGAAAATTTTTCACTCCACCTCCCGCGCACTTTGTACAGGTCATTATTAGGTTAGAGGCAACATATTTGTAATCCAAAACTGACGATGTTCATTTTTACGAAATTTTTAAGATTTTGATGAAATTATGAATATTTAGGTAATGTTAAAATTGTATTGGTGTACGTGCAGAAATTATTAAAATGATTATGTGTGTAAAAAAAATAATAAAGTGTTGTATTAAATACGTGTATGTTGTGATGTTTGATTGTAAAAATAAAAGTAGGATACAAATCCTACAAAAAAAAAGCTCAATACGAACATGCCCTTTGTATAGGTCATTATTATATTAGTTTTGTTATTTCTCTCTTATTTTGCAATCATTCTGATAACAGTCAACTCATGAGATGTTATCTTGTTTTCACATTGCAGTTATCTTCGATGACTATCCTGGACAATTTTTCCATCATCGCGTGCTTAATAATTATTAGCAATTTGTTAATGTGGGTGGTTTCTTGTTTACGTTCAGTTTGGTGGACTTTTTTCGTCCCTATTGAGTTTTAGAGATTTTTGAGAATTTTTTGTATTTTAAGAATTTTTAGGTGATATTAACTTTATTGGTATGCGTGTTTTATTATTTTTATGTAGTGTTAAGAATGATGTTTGGTTATAAATATTTTATATTCTGAGAATTCAAAAAAATTTGAGAATTTTTTTTAACCGAGCATACTCTTAGTTTTGGGCGGCCTGTTGGGTATTTGCTGATAGGAGCTTACAGGTCGGGCGAGCCCGGATATGATATCATCATCGCCCTTGTTTGGATCATAGGAAATAATTTTTCTTGGAAGGAAATGATTCTTCGTTGATAGATGAAAGCTAATCCGACAATTAAATGCCGTGATCGACTGCATCAATCACAATTTCTGCAATTTTATTATTTAGTCAATTCAACCAAATGCCGCTTTCCCTTGTGGGCCAGATTTGAGTTGACCAATGAATCACGTAATGGGCCCATATAATCCAATTGAAACTCAATACACCCTTGAGCTCGCATAACAAGGCCCATTAATCCTTCCCCCTCCACAACATCCCGCTTCTCCGAAGGCCTTTCTGTAAAAACAAAGGCCCATATATCCAGGTGGAATACATGGGCCACAATAATAAGGCCATTGGACACGCTTTGCAGTCCTCTTAAGGGCCTCATAGCCTTGCCAGCGACGGTGTCCCAATTTCGAACGCCAACCTGTGAGATGGTAAAACGACGGGCCGCCGTTCCAAATACGGATATTTGTTTTAGTAAACGGGAGTCACTGGTCGTGGTTTCGGCTACAAATTATGACATTTGGGGCAAAAATAGGAAATTGGAAACTTTATAGGGGCACAGTTACTAATTTCAAGATATGTATAAAATTAAAAAAATCTAGGCATTCCAGCCAGTGGCACCCCAGCGCAGACGCGGAAAGGGCAATTGTTTGTGAGCACTGAGCAGCTAGGGTTTCTCTATTTTCTGCGTATTTGCTTCAGGTTCAGATCTCTCTTTTTATTTATCAAGTTACTCTATTTTTCCGTGGATTCGCTTCTGGTTCAGATTTCTCTCTCTCCTTCCCACGCTCGTGTATCTTGTTTATTTTCTTCTTCGCTTACGTTCGTTTCCACATAAAATTTCTGTCGGGAAAAAGATTATTTTGATTGAGGTTTGTGATCAATTTCCTCTCTGAATAGAGGGAGTGTTGAGCTGTAATTATTAACTCCAATTCTCGGTGATTGACAGTTATTTTCAGAAGGATGACTCGCATATATGTGGGAAACCTGGATCCCCGCGTTACCGAGCGGGATCTCGAGGATGAATTTCGTGTCTTTGGAGTTATAGAAAGGTAGAACAATTTGGAAGTACTTATCTTTTCTTCTTCTTTTTTTTTTCTTTTTTTTTTTCTTCTTCTAAAAAACGTTGCACATTTCAGTGGTTGCTACTTACTCATTGTCTTCCTGCAATTATTTGTTTATAATACCGATCTCTCAGCGGCTTCTGTTTATTGCACACGTTTTCTCTCTTTTATTAAGCTTGAAAGTAGAGTTGAGAGTCAAGGAAGGATATGATTGTTTTTATGGTGGAAGGTTTTCCGCGTAGAAAATGTTGAGAATAGAAAGTTATTCTCCCTAACCCTATTGTTTTTAATGAATACTTGCCTATGTTAAAGGGGTGCGACTTCAACTTACTGGCTCCTCGCTATCCTGTGCTTCCTCCATGTTGCATTAGGACGTCGGGGAACTACGTTCTTGAAATTTAACTGAAGATTACTTATAAAAAAAAACTTACCGGCTCCTAAGTAGGGGCCTAAATTATCGTTAAAATGTTGTCTTGCATTAGCAAGAGGTTATAAAGTTTTCTGAATCACGTTAGCACAACTATTGCTTTCAGGAAGGCGTTTAACTTTTGAGTATCATTTGAAGTCTTGTTCTTTGAGTTGTTTATAATGCTATTGATTGTGTTGTCCTCTTCCTTTTATTTATTTTTTATTTTTTTGTTTACTAGGCAATTGATTGTTTCTTCTAGTTACTCTTCATTGTTTATTTTCTGTTCAGTGTATGGGTTGCTCGAAGGCCACCAGGTTATGCTTTTATCGACTTTGAAGACCGCAGGGATGCGGAGGATGCAATCCGTGAACTTGATGGTATGTGTGAATGGTTATTAATTTGTATGTCTGTGTTGGACATTTTTCCATAAGAAACACCAATAGCGTTAGGCCTCGAAAAATAAGGTGGATACAGTTATATGATAATTTTTTAAATACTCTGGGTGGTAAACATAGGTTGGTTGACAGATCTTTTTTCCCCCCCTTCATTTAATGCCAATTGGTGTGAGAGCGTAAATAATGGATATCAAAAAACATATTTTAAACTAATGTTTAGGAAGCATATATCTAAAATTATTGTCATATCAACCGGTTTTCTATTTGGTATTACAAATATATATAGAAGTATTCAGAGCTCTTTTGTTGTATTTGATCTAAAGTATTCTAAATTGTAAATTGGATTTAGAGCCACATCCGATCTGATATGTGTTAGAGACTGGAAATTCAACCTGTTTGAAGTATTTTTGGAGTGGTTTGGTTCCTATCCTTGATGGTGTGTCCCTCTCGTGTTCGTATTTAGGGCAAAATTATTACATCCATGTGTAGCATTTTCCTCTCTCATTAATGGTTTGTTTGCAACTAAATGCAACTAATGGCATGTGCGGTTTCGGAATGATTTATCTGGGTTCAGATTATCTGCAACTTGTTCCTAATATATTCTACTCTTCGGAAAAACATTCTTTCTTTAGCACCATGCCTATTTGTACTACCACTGCCATTACCAGTTATTCCCCTTATGAACAGGCAAGAATGGCTGGAGAGTCGAGCTTTCTCACAACTCTAGAGGTGGGGGTGGGGGTCGTGGAGGTGGTCGTGGTCGTTCTGGAGGTTCTGATTTGAAGTGCTACGAGTGTGGTGAGCCTGGTCATTTTGCTCGTGAATGCCGTCTGCGTGTTGGTTCAGGAAGACGTCGTAGTCGCAGTCCCCCCCGATATCGGAGAAGCCCAAGCTATGGTCGAAGGTGAGCTCATTTGAGATATTTTTTATTTTTTATATAGTATGGAAATTGCCATTTAATTTTCCTTGTTAATATGAATAATAGAGGTTGATAGCTTTTGTGGTACTCTTAAGATGCTGGAAGTAATAATCTTGTCCAATCTAAGGTTGGAGTGAATGTACTGCTATTAGCCAATGCTTTTGACACCATCTATTACTGTGTGTCAGGAGTTACAGTCCCCGTGGAGGTGGAGGTGGAGGTGGAGGACGGTCTCCTAGACGCCGCAGTTTGACACCTCCTCGTGGGCGTAGCTACAGCAGGTCACCAGCATACCGTGGACGTGAGGAAGTGCCATATGCTAACGGGTGAGATTTCTTGCTCGGTTCTTAAATGTTTTCTTGGGGTAGTTGGTTGGAGAAGCTTCCTTGCTGGAAGGTTATTGGACCTTGTTTGACAGCCAACTGCCTTAATATGTGTTTTTGGTGTTAGCTCACTCTCGCGGGATTGCAACCCTTGCTCCTAATTCTTCTTATGTGAAATATTTTTCCCGTCAATCAGCAAGACACTACAGCTTTAGCGTCCCCTTATGCTCTCTGTCCCTCTATGCACACCTGTGTAAGGCTTCACACACTTCAATTCGGTTGCTTGACAGGAGCATCAAACTCGACCCCATATGTGATTGTGCTTTTGTCAATAGCTATTGATTATTCAACTGCTAAAGAGTTGGATCACTCCACTCCCAAACACACGAAAGCTGCACATGCTGTGGGTAAGTTTTAACTTTGTTGATTAATCTTTCTAATAGTTGTTTCTGCTAAATTTTGTGCAGAAATGGTTTGAGGGAACGACGCCGAAGCAGGAGCTGAGTATTGCAGACTTGGATGCTTAGCTTTGTTTAGACGAAGCTACTGGGAATGAATGTTAATTAGTGTGCTTGGACTTCAGTATGACATTTAAAATCGGGCGACGCCCTCAGCTTCTACTCTTGGATTTGGATAAGTTCCTTTCTATCTTTAATTTTGTGTCGGATATTTTTGTCTTTATGCAGAATATGTAGTTTCATTATAGGAGAGCTTAAGCATTATGAATTTCTTAAGAACAGTTCAATGAGAGCGTTGCTAAAGATCTATGCTTTTTGTTTTTGTGGTGTTGAGGTGTCATCTGGTCCTGCTTCATTGTTGATGTGCTTCTGCACTCCCCTGGATTTCGTTCTTCATTGCTCACTGGGATCTTCAATTCTGAATGGTTGTGGGTCCCAGCCTGCTACTTCTGTAGATGCTTCTATTTGTTTGAATCTCTCCAGTTGTGATGTGCGTCCCTCTCTTGTGGCGTTTCTTTTATTTAACTTAAGAGGATTGAAGAGCTGCATCAAACACTTCTGGCAGGTATTTATATCTGTTCTGCAGAAGTTGGGGTTTCCCATGGTTCTCCTTGAGCAAGAAGAGTTTATTTCCTTTTGTGGGTTATCTGTGTGGATTTTCATAACGAAAATGTGTGGTTCAAAAGAAAGATTTTTTTTTTTTTTTTGGGGGGGGGGTTGGGTTTGTTTAAAAAGACACGTTGGATTAAGATTTTGATTTTGCAAGGGACAGTTAATTTTGAATTTTGCAAATTTATTGGGTTGCTAATGGCGGTTAAATGCCCAAAACCTTGGCATTCAAATTTAGTTAATGGAGCTTTGAAAAATATTACTGTTCGGTTATCTGAGTGTGGGAGGGGCTTTGAAGGTAGCCTTGAAAATTTCTTTATTTTACTCCATATGTGCCTGCTTTAATTTCCTTCTCATATTTGTTTGATCTCCTTAATATCTGCTGGGTCATGGGTAGTTCCCCGGCTGTGCTGTGCTTTGGTGACATTGTCTTAAGCATGTGGTGCGGCTTAGTAAGTGGTGTTGCTAGAAGATCAAGAGCTCCTCCAATTGGAGAGGACCTGTGGCAACTGGCTTTAGAGCTAAAGCAGCTACCTGAATTGGCTTTTAGTGCTAAAGCGGCTTCCTTAGTTGGTCTCATTTTTGCTGGATGATTGTTCTTCGAAAATGCTCGGAACTCTAATGATTATGAGCTAAAGCAGCTACCTGATTGGGTTTGGTTTTAAGGGCTAAAGCGGCTTCCATAGTTGGTCTGGTTTTTGGCGGATGATTAGGCTTCAAAATGCTCGGTACCCTTCATGATTTTTGTGGTGCATGCATTGTTAACGAGTTCTTTTGCGGATAATTGCTCTACATTCGTATGCAAGTAAAGTAGTGCAGTACTTTAATGACTTTTCGGGTACCATCATGCCCCCCCCCCCCAAAAAAAAAAAACTCTTCCAAAGTTAAGTGATTTTTCTGTTTTGGGTTGGAGATGTCGGGTGAGACTCACTCTCTTAGTAGCTTACTATTGCAGTTTTTGTTTCTTACCGATATTTTAAGACTTTTTTCAGTTGTAAAATGACTTTACATTCTCACGCTCGGTGTATATGATATCTTTCCGAGTGGATATTTTGTACGAATTCCAGTAGAGGCCTCAGAAAGGGCGTGGAATCGTTTATAAATAGTTTCCGTTTTCTTTGATTTTGTAAGCTTCTTAGTGGATCATTCAAATTTGAGTAAATCCCTGTTCCTTGTGATGGTTTAATACTCCCCAGAACCAATAGGGATTAATTTTCCTGGAGTCCTTAAATTGTATTTGCCAGGAAAGAAGAAAATCGTTAGGGTAACAATTTGTCAACCAAAATCCAGACCCTGAAACTCTGTTTTTTAAAGAGTAATGCTTGGTGTCCTTCTTGGGTTCTTTTCAGGTTTTTCTAAGAAGAATCCAACGGCTCAGGATTAATTTTAAAAGTGAGTCTTATATATTCAGAGATCCTGAGCTATTGGATTCTTTTTAAAAAAATCTGAGAAGAACTCAGGAAGGACATCAAGCATTTCTCTTTCCTAAATGGGATAAGAGCACAGAAGTATTACAGGAGGACGTAGTCAGATTAGTTTCTCGACACGTTTTACTTCTATCATGGCTGGTTTGTGCACAAAACTGAAAAATTACTTCTATCATGGCTGGTTTGTGCACAAAACTGAAAAAGCCCACGAGGTTTGGGTACACCGTAAATAGTCTTACGTTCATCCCAGAGTCTTGAAACGAAAATAAACAGTTGGGTTCTGGTTAGTGTTAGGATACTTAAACATAAGTTGGAATGGCTGATGTAATACGAGTTTTAGAAATTTGTACATACCTTAAGAAAGGTCTCTCCTTGTTTTAACCCAATCCGTTGTATCAGATGGGTAGAACTTTCATTCCCATTTGTAGTAGATGGGTAGAACCTGGCCCGCTCCCACTCCTATTGCTGCCAAATGGCGTGGTGTTAGTCACTCGCTAGGCTGGACTAAGCCATTGCGGATGCACTTATGGAAGTAGTATCGAATATGATTGTGTGGACGAATATTGGCTATGAGCACCATTTTCTCGGACGCAATTTTAGCGAAGCGTTTTACCCTTGTAGAGGGCAATACGTTCTTCTCCAATTACTTATTAATTTAGTAGTATCATCTGTTATTCATTTGGAAAAATGTTGGCATTCTTTCGAGGGTAAGCTTTTCTTTTAGAAGACCGCAGTGTGAATGAAACTTCATAATTAAGTATCTATATCATGCCTAAATCGATCAATTAAATTTCAGATCACATTTAATTTGATTGCGTTTTGGCATAAACAAAAGCATTGAATTCTGTAGTTTATTGGGTTTAATCAGAACATTTGGTTTCTTTTTTTTTTCCTTTTTTTGCCCCGTTGGGATCATGATCTTGGATTCTTAAGATAAGACTCTAAAAACGATGTTATAAAGTTTCAGTAAGTGATTGTGAAGAACTGAAATATTTTCAATTTGTCTCAGAAAAAAAAAAAGGAAATATTTTCAATTTATGTCGATTTCTAATGTTTCCAGAGAGACTATTGGACCAAATTTGTGTCTGTGCTTTGCCTGAAGTCAACTGTCTGGATAGTGGCCTCCGCAGATCCTGCGAGGACTCCATGTGTCTCCCCCACGTGAAACATAACAAGTCGACACGTGTATAGTATTCAGTACTGTACATATCAATTTTTGGGTTCTGTTGAAGGGGAGGTTTGTGAAGGAACTGGGTAGGTGCTCTTTTTAGTGAAATGGGGCTGCAGACAATACTCATGGGATGTTTCATAAGAAATCTCTCTCTGCTTTGATTGACAACACGAATATAATGGCCAGCAATATCTGGGCTGACTCAGAACCCATTCTTTTTGCATCAATAGCAGAATTAAGTGGTCACTTCCATTTTGCCTTGTTTCCCAAATACGCAGAATCTTTCCTTCTGCTCATTTTTCTTCTTCATGTTTTCTCTGCTTTTCGTAGCGTACTGTGTTTTTATATTTGGTGGCTGACCGGGTCAAAGTATTGACCGAAAATTAAGAAAAAACATGGAAGTACTGACCGGTGCTTTTACGAGGTCCTAGTTTTTGGAGTGAAATATCGTACAAGTACGATCGCGTCATAAACAAAAGAAAAAGGAAAGAAGTAAAGAAGAAAAAGATTACGAAACAGCAAAACAAAAAAAAAAACCTAGAAAAATCACTATTGGGAAAGAAAAGCGTTTTCCTTGCAAGGAAACTATCGTTACGGATTACAAATACACATTATCCACTCCGAACTCATTTATATATATATATATATATATATATATATTTTACCAAACATCCAACAAGATTTCAGTTCCATTTAAAGTTTCTTGCTTTATTACCATGGTTTATATTAACCTAAATTCTGTGAGTTTGACAATCCAAAATATCTTCCATAGGTTTCTTCTAAAACCACCCAAGACAATGACAGATAATAAATTAAAATTACAACGATTGAGTTAACTGCACGTCTAAGACTCTGAACTATGTTCTAAAATGTTGAATATTGAATATACGCCCCCACATTCGCGTCAAAAGAACAGTTACGTCCAAACCAAATTGTCGCAACATATATTCTGGCGGATATACAAGAAAATAATTTGTTTGGGATAAATTAAATTTACCTAGAAAAATGATCTATTGGAAAGGACTTTTATAGATCTTTGGACAAACCATGTCAGCTCAGCTGTGAGGGATCCTAGGACGGGACATTGGGACGTGGACTCCGTTGCAACCGGGCATCGATCACACCAATCTCGGATATGAAATTCTGAAGCATAGCGAAGAATCTACTATATAAAATATTTATCTTGCCTGGGTTTCTGTTCCTGTGCTTCTTTCACTGCGATACTCTACCAGTCATACTTTGTTCGTCGTCTCCACGTCCTTTCATTCCTTCCTCTGTCTCTGTCTCTCTCTGTCCGTGCTTGTCCTTTTCTATTCGAGGGCTTTAAAGAAAGTCAAACCTCTGAACCACATGAAGACAACCCATATTGTTCACCCCCAGTTTGAGCCTTCTTTATTTTATTTTTTTTCTTAAGCCAGGCTCTACATCCGCTCTCTCTCTTTCTCTCTGCCTCACAAATTTCAGAATTTGATTTACACTACGGAAACGTTTTCGAGATTTTGGGCGCAGTTCAGCCTCTTTTTCGAAGTTTCAAATAAGATCTGTTTGTTCAGATAGAAAGACATTTTAGGTGAACAGCATAAAGTTTTTTTCCCGAAGAAATTGGATTCGCAGAAGAGGAGAGCTTATGCACTCAACGATTTCATTGGTTCGTTATATGGCTGAAGTGTCCTTCTGTATGTTCTCGGTTTTAGTTTAGTTATGTAAGTACCAAACGAAACTACAGGCATGGAGTATAAGAAAGTGAGGTAATTCTCTTCCGCATCCTCTGTTTTCTCTTTTCATTCACATTTCCATATTCGGCTGTAATTTGCTTAGTGTAATTCCAAATTCGCAGGTTTTACAGTGATGAAAAACAAAATCTGCCACCTTCCGGGGGAAAAAACGACGCCCAGAAACACTTGGAAAAGCCTTTGCCTGTATACAAGGTATCGGCGCCTTTGTTGAAACCAGAAGGTGGTGGTGTTGGCCATAGAAACCAAAGGACTAGTCATAAGCTATTGCATAAGGGAATTCTCGATCCTAGGAGTAATGTTGTCCTTCGATGGAACAGGGTTTTCCTCTTCTTTTGCATGGTAGCACTCTTCGTTGATCCAATTTTTTTCTACCTTCCAGTGGTGAACAATGATAGTCTCACGCCAACAAGTTTCTCGTGTATGACAACTGATTTGAGTCTGGGAGTTGTGATAACATGTTTTCGGACGGTCGCCGATGTATTCTATGTGTTGCATATGGTCCTAAAGTTCCGGACGGCTTATGTATCGAAAAGTTCAAGAGTTTTCGGGAGGGGTGAACTCATCAGGAATCAAAAGATGATTGCAAGGCGGTATTTAAGATCAGAATTCTCCATAGATCTCGTAGCTGCACTGCCTCTTCCTCAGGTACTACGAATTGGATTTGAGTTTGCTCCGTGTGCAAGTGATTCTATGGTTTTTTGATGGTTTGAAGATCAAAAAGTAAAAGGAAATCTACTATTTATTTAAGTTTTGTTTGGATAACATGCATAGTAAAAAAATTGATAGATTGTGGTTGCTGCGGCTGTTCTAGAACGGGCTAAATTTTACATAATAACCATATGAGATAATGATATTCTTAATTCCTGCAAATTTGGAAGTCCTGAAACTGAAATGAAATTAACATCAGCTTCTTTTTTTGTTTCTTTGGCAGATCGTGATATGGTTTGTTCTACCAGCAATTAAAAGATCACAAGATGATCATACTGACAATACCCTTGTACTGATTGTTCTGCTTCAATATATTCCCAGACTATATCTCATTTTTCCATTAAGTTCTCAAATTATCAAAGCCACCGGTGTAGTCACACAAACCGCTTGGGCTGGGGCTGCATATAATCTCCTACTATACATGTTAGCTAGTCATGTAACTTTCTTCACTTATATTTCATAACATAGCGTCCATTTTATTTTTTTGAGTTTGCAATAGTTTGACTTCTGCTCTTGTAGGTCATTGGAGCATCATGGTATTTGTTGTCGTTTGAACGATATGCACATTGCTGGAAATTGGAATGCAAAAACGAAATTAGCCCCCTGAAATGTCACCGTAGGTACTTGGGTTGTGATAGTTTGAAGACCACTGACTTCTGGCAATGGGCAAACGCTACAGCTGTGTTCAGTAACTGCAATCCAGCTAACACGTCCATCAGTTTCAATTTTGGCATATTTAAAAATGCAGTGACAAACAATGTTGTCTCCACAAGCTTTATGGAGAAGTATCTCTATTGCCTATGGTTTGGCTTACAGAACTTGAGGTAGAATTCGTAGACATGCCATGTGTATCATATTTACCACTGTAATTTTTCCAACTTAAAGGATATGATGATATTAGTGTATTCTACTAATCTGTGTTTGCAGTTGAAGTTTATACTTCTGATTCCTTGCATCTAAGTGAAGGGCCTAACCACTTGATCCGATATATCTGAAATTTCACAACTGCATATCACATCTAGTCTCTTACACCTGGAAATTTGAATAGCAAAGAACTATACGAAATTGGAACTGTCACAACATGCCCAACTTATTGTTTTGTGTCATGGTTTATGTGTGTTTAGATTCTCAATTGCTTGAACACTCTACATTGGCAGAATAATATTACCAGCTTATCATGCTTATTTCCTGGAAGGTTTCCCTGCCTTATTCGAAAGGCTAACATAAACAGGAGCTTTAAATGGCTAGTTTATTCAGGATTCTGATTTGTCGCTTTTGCTTTCTTTTCTCTTTTTGGTCTTTTGCAGTTCCTATGGGCAAAACTTAACCACAAGCACATTTCTTGGGGAAACTTCCTTTTCCATACTCGTTTGCGTCATGGGTCTGGTTTTGTTTGCCCAGTTGATTGGGAACATGCAGGTACTCCTCACTGTTATTTACTGCATTTAACCTTATACCAGGGTACATCTAATCCAAATTAATTATTTTCCCTGATGCAATTGATTTCTGTTGTCCTTCTGCGGTGATACTTGGAAATGATTTATTAGACCCTTAAGAACAAGATTTTCATGCTTCAAAGGCCTCTATCTTCGTTCTGATTGCTTGAACTTTCAGAGCCTTTGCTTTCTTAAATCATCTGCATTTAACCTCTAATTTCTTATGTCATGTAGCTGAAGAGCATGAAAACTGCTAGTTTGCGGTCTTTGACAGTAAAGAAATGGAAAGATATCTTCATTGGCAAGAATGCATTATATGGGGCTTTCATTCTTTCCTTTATTCTTTTTCAGCACTTCTGTGCAAAGTGATTCACGGAGATGTCTTGAACACTCATAGAGGTTGGAGTTCGTTACTCCATCTGTTTGTTGAATAGGATCTAGGTGTTTGAATGCAATGCCTACTAGTCCCGAACATCTCACTTATTAAAGCTATAGTTAGTTTTGCCTGATGGTCATTAGGTCTCTTGTGTTCGCAATAGATTTACACAGATACTTGTAGATGT
This sequence comes from Morella rubra, assembly GCA_003952965.2. Taxonomy (NCBI): domain Eukaryota; kingdom Viridiplantae; phylum Streptophyta; class Magnoliopsida; order Fagales; family Myricaceae; genus Morella; species Morella rubra. The sequence continues at coordinate 28,812,158 of CM025856.1, forward strand.
TATTTGCTATGCATTGGGGAAAGCATATACCTTAGCACATCTTCCAATTCTGTTTGCTGTAGACCTATCTGCAATCTATCACTGTGAGATTAGAGGAGTGGAGGCTCAAGCGACGAGACACTGAGGAGTGGATGAGACATCGTCAACTTCCTCCAGGTCTTCAAGAACGCGTGCGAAAATTTACTCAGTACAAATGGCTTGCAACTCGAGGAGTGGATGAAGAGTCAATCCTAAGTGCCTTACCAACAGATCTCCGTCGAGATATCCAACGCCACCTATGCTTGGACCTTCTTCTACGTGTAAGTTCTTTTTCTGTATAATTTGATCATGACTAAATCTACATACAGTATGTAGTGCAGGTACTGGATGCACCTTTTGAATTTTTTTATCAATTTATTGTTCAAAATGAGCTAGTGGTTATACAAACTTTCATTCCCTGGACTTCTTACCATTCGCTTTGAAAAGAATCGGTGACGGTGTTGTTTGCTTGCACATTTGAGCAGATGATTTAGTTGTGCATGCTCTTTATCTTGCTTATATGTAGCTAATCTCTTGCATTATTGGAAGATAATCCATTGTCATCTTGGGTAGAAAGGCTGTTGCTTAGGGAGAATCTAGCATCAGTGTTTCGTGATCCTGTGGGTAGATTTAAATGCAAACATAGGTAAATCTTTTGTAGCTTTAATTTCATGGCCTATCCAGCTATTTATTTCTGGCCCTACCCTTAGGGTGGGGGGTAGGAGGAGTTGCAAAATTTTCCTTGTGCAGATTTTGTATCATTTAAAGAGGACCTGGTTAGTACCATATTACCATATAGCAGAATGCACCATGAAAATCATCTTATGTATATTGAATACAAACTGGTTAATGCTGGTTTTGGATTGAAGAGCTTAATGCTGGTTTTGGATTGAAGAGCTTAATGCTGGTTACTGGTTCCTCTGAAATGTTCTCATTCCCAATTTTGAAAGATATCAATCAAATTGAAACGTTATGTACTGTTTCCCAAATTGCAGGTCCCCTTTTTCTCACAAATGGATAATCAGCTACTTGACGCCATTTGTGAGCGCTTAGTATCCTCTCTAAGCACTGCAGGGAACCTACATTGTTCGCGAGGGTGACCCTGTGACAGAGATGCTCTTTATTATCAGAGGTAGACTGGACAGTTCTACCACCAATGGTGGTCGGACTGGCTTCTTCAACTCAATTACACTGAGACCTGGAGATTTTTGTGGAGAAGAATTACTTGCATGGGCCTTGCTCCCCAAATGTACACTCAACTTGCCATCATCAACCAGGACAGTGAAAGCACTAAATGAAGTCGAAGCTTTCGCACTTCGAGCTGAAGATCTCAAATTTGTGGCCAACCAATTCAGACGCCTCCACAGCAAGAAGCTGCAGCACACATTCCGGTTTTATTCTCACCATTGGAGGACTTGGGCAGCATGCTTCATACAGGCTGCTTGGCGTCGGTACAAGAGGAGGTTGATGGCGAAAGATCTCGCCATGCAGGAATCCTTTGCCTGAATGAGAAAGAGGTCGATGAGAAGAGGCATGAAAAAGAGGAACGTTTTGCTGTTTGTTCAATCCTTGGTATGCAAGCAAAACAGAACCTGGGTGTCACAATTCTGGCTTCAAGGTTCGCTGCAAATACACGGAGAGGCGCTCAGAAAAGCAAGGGTGTCCAATTGACTACGTTGCAAAAGCCTGAGGAACCAGACTTCTCTATGGAGCCGGAAGATGACTAAGTTCAACTCTGCTAAATTCTTTTTTTACGACGGCAAGTAGCTATTCTTCCCAATATGGTGAAAAAGATTGATGAAGCTTCAACCATCATTCAAAGGAATATTAAACCTTCATTCCTATTCCTACACACGATAAGATAGATTTAGCTCTCAATTATTGTTGCCTAAATTGATGGTAAATTGGTTCTGCCCTCCAAAAGATGTTCCAAACTTGTACGATATTATTAGCCTCTGTTTATATTTAGCACGTCCTGTTGAAAGTAGGATCCTAACAAACCGTGAGCGTAAATCTACAGCAGAAGGCATCGATGTGACCTCAGCTCACAATATGGTAATCTAAGCTCAGCATTTCTACAATTTGGTTTCTTCACTAGACATGTCACACTGAAACTTCGGTGTAAAAATTAAAATTTTCCTTTACATATAACCCCCCTGTAAACTGCACTCGCCTTATGATTCTGGTACCTGTTGCTACTTATAATTATTTGGCATTGAAATTTCAGTCTTCAAGCCCAGGTCCAACCAATCCGACCTTCAACCTACATGAATATCACCGCGCCCTAACCCATTTGCACCAAAGTTGCCAGCTTATTAGTATGCCCCAGGTGAATGTGAGATGCTAAAGAGGATAACAGTTGGCTTGTCAAATCAAAGATTTTGGTGACTGGCAGTTCATGACAAAAATTGGAATGGACCATAGCTATACATGGATGGTCAAGGAAATGGGTTAGCTATTGTACCTGGCCACGTTGCCAAGCAGAAGCAAGTACCACCTATAAAAGGCCAGAATCAACATATGCCCTACGAAAGATCTTGGGCCTCTCAATTATGCAAACCCTACATTTATAAGTGTAAAGGAAATGAACCAAAAAACCTCAACCACCTTTTTCATAGATAGAGTTGCTTGTTATCACCCATTTGTGATTTGGCCTGCCGACACTTCTATTCGTCTAGATTGCACCTCGAAACTGGCACACGTGTGTGCATCCACTTTGGGACACAAGCAAACAGTAGAAGAAAAACAGACGGCACAGGAAGGCCAAAAAAGAGGCGAGTTTGAGTGCGTGTGCGTATGCATGAGAATGAGAGAGAGAGAGAGAGAGAGAGAGTGGGAGATATTATTTCTTCCATAGGATAAACCTGAATGAATATACAGAAGATGCTTTACATGTCTCTCTCACTACTAAATAAATAATCTATGAAGAACATCGAGCAACTCATCCTTGGACTCTGCTCAACCTCTTGCATTCTGCAAACTACAAATACAATATGGCTTGAACAGGAGACGCAAATGATGCACAGGCAAGAGTTGATGTAAACTATAATACCATTAAAGTGAATACAGTATTCTATTCCTACCCATGACAAACGACAATTCAATACCTATTGAGGATTAAAATGACCAACGCCCTAACAAATAATGGAAAAATAATAACGGTGAATATCGTATAGAGGGTGACTCTAAACAGTGACATCCTATCAGGTAATTCAAACGAGGAATCCAGGAAATTCACTTTATTGAATTGGAGGGTTTACCCCTTCACTGCAATCTCCCAAACCACAAAGTATTGAACTTCCTCACTTGCAGTGCCCACATCTTTTACTGATTTTAAGCAGAAGGGTGTTTTTTTTTTTTTATCCTCCTGCTTTGTCTTGTCCCCTTCATTGTTAGCTCATCTGCTCCCCAATTAGATCAAGACCCACAAGAAGGAAGGTCACCCCTTGGAAAAGCAGGAAGTAGAAGTGGACTCCTTGTGCAGATAACAGGCTTCTAACAGCAGCAGTGAGCAAGAGGAATGCTAGAGCAAGCTCCTTCCTATATATCTTGTTAATTTTCTTAACAGGAACTCGAGCTGCTTCTTTCTGCTCCTTAATTTGGTTCAATTCAGAAAGCTCGCTCTCAGAAGCTCCTCTGTAGATCTGCGGTTGGTTCATTGTTTTAGATTCCCTTTCAACAGCAGCCAGTAAATCAGATTCTGATGACCTGCCAGCCTTCTTGGTGACAACCCACTCATATGAGCTTCCCAACTGGAACAATCCAGATACCATTGCATTGAATTTGGTAACAGACATGGTATTCTCAAATAGGAGGTAAGGAACAATGAAGGGGAACGATTTGGGGGCAGGAAGAATGTTGAGGAATGACAGAAAAACAGGCACATAGCAAATGACCCAGACAGGGAGCTCAGCCTCTGGGACAAACATGGTTAGAGGAAGAATTACGCAGAACAATGTGAAGGAATAAAAGGGAAGGATAAGTTTCCTCAAGAGAAAGAATAGTAGTATCAAGTTTGCTTTCTTCCATGTCGATATCTGCAGTAAAAAGAGATTAAGCCTTTCATTTCCCATATAAGTCATTAGTAGTTACAGGTCAAGGCCTTCTACTACCTATTTAAAAGGAAATTTGAAGGGGAATAACCGAGATTGAGCATTAGCTGTACCTTAGAAGTTATAATTACTGGAAGACACAATCTGAAAAGTTGCATTGGACCAGAATGCCAGCGATGCTGCTGCTTCCTGTAAGCTTCATATGACTCGGGAACTTCACAAATGACCTGAAAAGTAAAAACATTTGAGCTTTAAAGTTCTGTAGATTCTTAAGAGTATGAGGACAGAGGAAAAGAAGTTCAATTCATTTGCTTCTTCACTTAATGCCACCATCCTGATTTACAATTACCTTTACATCATTAAGGAAGATGAACTTCCAACCACTGAGATGGGCGCGGATGGCTATGTCCATATCCTCTACTGTTGTTCTTTCAAGCCAGCCTCCAGACTCCTCCAGGGCTTTAATTCTCCAAACACCAGCAGTTCCATTAAAACCAAAGAAATTCAGGAACACCCCATTAACCTGCTGTTCCACCTCGAAGTGGAAACACAGATTAATGTTTTGGAGACGAGTCAACAAGTTTTCATCCTTGTTCACGAAAGCCCATCTAGCCTGAACCAAACCTAGTTCAGGATTGTCCTGCAGCACAAGGTAAGAGAGACAAATAGATTAAATTCCCGAAAGTACTGTGACCAAGAATTTCAAGGGCACATAATTCTCTCCCCACCTTGAAATGTGGCACAGTTTGCTTAAGAAAATCATGGTTAGGTTGGAAATCTGCGTCAAAAATTGCAACAAACTCATAACTCTTGACATAATCACAGCCCATTGCAGACTTGAGATTCCCAGCTTTGTAACCAGTTCGAACCAAGCGATGCTGATAGATTATGTTGATCCCCCTTTGGCTCCATTTAGCTACCTCAGCCTTAATTAAACATTGAATACTCTCATCATCAGAATCATCAAGAACTTGAATCAGTAAACGGTCCTTTGGCCAATCAAGCTGGCACACTGCCGAGATAGACTGCTCATAGACCTGCATGAGGACAGTGCAGTAAAGCTTAGCAATATCAAGAAAAGTTCACCAAAAGGATCTACAAATGGTTGCATTTGATTCCTTATACCGATATGAACTAATTCCAAATGTCCTCATTGCAGATCTCACTGTAAGCGAAACTTTCAAATCCATTATAACTAGAAGAACAGATCTGAGCATTTTGACATAATTCTTGAAATCCTTCTCAAACGGTACTGAATGAAATTTGATTTTTTTTTCTTCCTGTGGAAGTATGTATGAGCAATGACGCTTGTCATTACTGAACAATGCAAATTATTCCTGAACACTACAAATCCCCTAATGCTACCTAAACTAATGAGGAAAAAACTTTTTGGCTTTTTACTCTCTCTTATCCTCGTTTTTTTTTTTTTTTTTCTCTTTAATTCCAAAATTGTGTTTTTCCTTTTCTCAAAGCTTGCCAATTTGGTATGTCATATTGGCTTCCCAAATTTTTGCAATCTATTCCTGTACGGAATAAATTCGTTGTCACTGGTGCAGAAGAAGTCCCAAATTCTGGTTTCCACCAGCTAGAAGCCATGTAAAACAATTAAACGAACTTTACGAAAACGTAAGAAGAAAGTAAGAAAGAGTAGAAGTCAGTGTCTTACCTCCTTCTCATTACACATTGGAATTTGAACAAGAACCATGGGATACTCATAACAAGATCCCTCCACATCATCCGACTTGAAGGGAACCCCATCAATCCTCGGTTTGATCTTCTTGTATTTTATCCATAAGCAACCTAAGCAAAGTATCATACGGTCCACAGATTGGATAAGAAACAGAACGACACAGAATTTAGAGAGTGCTTGAATTGGAGGCGCAATGTAATCGGCCCGAAATGTCAACCAAGCAACATAAGCCATGTGGAGGAAGCCTTGCAAATCGGAGGTCCGAGGAATGTGCAAACTGGGATTCTCAAAATAATGCCAGCCGTGCAAATAGGCAACCACCTCAAAGGCCAGCATGGCCAAGGCGGTGACCAGGAACACTCTAATGATTCTAAAAAGCAGTTTTCCCTTGCCCAACTTCTCACTCGCCATGGTTACTCCTTGCCTATGGACCAGCCTCTTCTTGATTTCGCCAAGCAATGCCCAGAAGGCCGTGGCGAGCCAAGCGACGCAACCGACAGCACGATTGGCCCTGAGAAGCAGGACCCACGTGACCTGCTTGGCATTCTTGCCCCGGCTTTTCTCAACGGGTCGGAACGCAGCGTCTGGGCCGTCAATCTCCACGACAGAGAAGTTGGGGTTCTCCATTGTGACGACCACCGGGTTTCCCTTGCGATTATCTTTTGCCCACCAGTTAGAAAAGTCCAATCTTGGAGCCATTTCCTGTTTTCGAGGTGACTTTTGAACCTTGCAAGCTGAAAAAGTACGCACAACTCACGAACACAACCACAAAATCTCCAAAGAACCTACTACAGCCCAGATCTCAAAATTGATAACTGAGCAAAACCCATTTCAGAACCAACCAAGCTACAGGAGCTCACTTCTAGGCTCTCCATTCCACTCACAATGTGGCAAGGAGGAAAAAGAAAAACCAACGACGTTGAGCAAGAGAGACTGCTTCTTTATGCCCTTACAAAGTCCCAAAGGCAGTCGGTACTCTTAAACATGGGAAAGCCACATTATGAGGAAAAGTATCTGCAGCTGTGAGACCCCAGCACCATGTGGGGTATTCCTCAAGCAATCCAGACAAGCGGAGCCACCTCAATCACTCCCCGAAAATTTGACTGTTTTGGATGTATATTTTCTGAGCATCTGCATTCACGATATCATCAACCAAAACTTGTCCAGCTTATGTACAAAAAAAAAAAAAAAAAAAGCACAAACTTGGCTACAAGTAAACAAGCAAGGGGACAGAGAGCGGAGACTAGTTGACTAAGGTAAGTAAACACTTCTGTTCTTTAGTGAAAATATTGGCAAGCGTTCCAGTTATGAAAAGTGTTGACCAAAATGCTTCTCGGAATGCAAGAGAATGGAGAGAAAAAAGAGGAGCTTAACATGCTCACTGATTACTATAAGAATCTTTGAAAACAAAATACACCAAACATATTATAAGAGAGTATATAGATACTATACAATTCTTTGTACAAATTGTATGGCACAATATGTGCCTAATATGATATTTAATGTTGTCCTGGTGAAAATTCGAGCCATTGTATTTGTCTCTTTTAAAATTAAGACTAACAAAAATAGATCTTGATACAAGAATAAGAGAGAAGAGTAATGTTGGGTGGAGTGCTTATACAAAATGTCTGTAATTTGTAATTGTTTTGTTTTGGTGTTCTTTTGGATAAGACTTTTGACGCAGGGAAAACAAAAATAAATATTTAATATGAGTTTGTTAAACTAAAATTTTATTATCGTTAACAAATTTTTTTTATTTTTTATTAATTTTTTCAATCTCTTTTTAATTTTTTACTACTCTTAAAATTTTGTTATCGCCACGTAAACAACGAGGCAAAGTGGAACCCAATCCAGCAAAACAATAAATATTTTAAGCCAGCTCACTTTCATCCCATGCCGTAATAGTGAATTGTGGAAAGAAAAAAGGAATATTTAAACTTACGGGTTCTTTTATTTTATCAGACACATGTAAGTTGCATAAAACTGAGAATATTCTTTTGCGCTTTTGCGCTGTCGAAGCTCATACAGCACTGGGAGTCTGGGCGTAATCGTAATTGTGGGATTACAATAAAAAACAAAATAGGGAAAATGAAAGTTATTACAGAGACAGTGTCCTCGGGCCCACGTCAAAGGTCCCCATGCCAGCTGCTATTTTTTTATGTCGTCGAAAAGAATTTCAGAAAGGATATAAATGTCTTTCTGTTACAGATTTACAAAACAGACATGCAACCATTTATATAGCCTTGGAAATAGAAAAAAACGAAGTGATATGACAGTATTTATTTTCTTTTATTGTCTGGACAATTAATAATGCATTGGGTGGAAGCAAAGATTCAATGTCATGGATTGCCTCTGGTCCCCATAATAGGTAGCATTATATTTAAATCATAGTAGATTGTTGCTACTTTTTAAATCATTAAATCCATATTTGTTCGGGTAGCAAGCAGTATTAACCTACCTAGCTTTGTATTTTTTTTTCACCTACGGAGGAAAATTGATATGACGTCTTGTGTATTCGGATTGTCTTAGTCCAACTTGGTGAGGTCAATATCACGATAAATTCTAAAAAAATTAGACGATTTGCAACATTATCTTCCAATTAAGTCATCGTTATAATCTGAGAAAATCGAACATGGAAACATACGTCTGATTTACAAGATTCTTGTACCTTAGCTATTTAGTCAATTCGCGGTGATTGCTTTGAACAATTTAATGACTTTTCTCTTCTTCTTTTTCCGGAGTTTGGCAGCATGAAGATGACTGACAGCTTTTGTTCAAGATGTAGCTAGATTACTTTGGATTTATGTCTGATGTCTATTTCATCATCCATCCAAATCGCCCACCGTAATAACAGAAGTATATGCTTTACCGGCCTAAGCAGTTCTCTTTATGGGTCTGACAAAGGGAGGAAATTTGACTTCTGGTTTCTTTTTCTCTTACCTGTTTGTCTGGCCACACCGGTTCGAGTCGACTTCTCTAGAACTATACAGAGCACAAGAGATTAGTGAACTTTTACCCCTTTCCGGAACATATCAAAACAAACCCCTCTTCTTTATTTTGGCTATTACTTGCAATTAAAAGACATAAGAAATTAATTAACTATTTATTTAGGAGAGGCAAAGAAGTAAGATATATATACCAATCATGATTTCCATCCGATGCAGCAAACTTACGAGAGTTGCTAACTGGATCGAGACTGAAGCGGCTCAAAACCTCCAATTCCTCTCTGGTCCCTTTTCCACGCCAATGGTCAGAGTCTTACGGTAAAAAGCAAATGAATGTTACTTCAGCAGCACCTTTTGCCATATAAAGAATCCAACAAAAATGCTGCAAGAAGCTTAAAATAAGGTTAGATCTGTTCACAGACGTGTTGGATCTCTCAGTCTCTATCTCTCACAATATCTCTATTGGTTCCTTTTCAGTCCTCTTTGCATGGGTCTTCTCAATTATTTTCAGATCTGCCTTCTGAATGCGATATATTGGATTGCCCAAGGGAGCAAAGAATGACCAAAATATTTGCCTGAGCTGGATAAGTGTTTTTGCTCCTCTGTCTCTGTCTCTGTCTCATCTTTGCTTTATTTTTCTGAACAAATGCTCTTTCCTCTGTGTATTTTGGGGGCCGGGCGGGGACGGCGTTCAATTAGAGAACCATGTAGGCATGTACGAGTTGGGTGCTGGACTTTAAGGCGGGGCTCGGGAGTGAAAAATTCTTAGAATTAAAAATTTGTGAAGTTTTAGAATTATGAAAAAGTAAAAATATTTTGTGAAATTTGATAAAAAAAAATAAAGTGAAAAAATTAAATAAATATATAATAAAAAAAAAATTGATAAAAAATTTTTTGAAATAAAAATTGTGATAAAAATTTTTAAAACACTACCTAAAATTTTTTTAAGATAATAGTAATTTTAAATTTTTGACATGAAAATTTTTAACAAAACAAAAAATTCTAACTTTTTAACTTTTACACTATTTTTTTTAAAAATTTTAATAAAATAAAAATTTTTAAAATAAAAATATTCTTTAAGATTTGATAAACAAATGTAATGGATAGGTTTTTTTTAAATTTATTATTTTAAATTTATATATAAACAGTATTAAATGGTATAAATTATATTTTATCTCTACCCGTATATCCTGTAATTCGGACTGCGAATTACACGAGATTCTGCTCTGACACATGACGAGATAAAAAACAAAGTGCAGGGTGACGCGACAGAAGCCGCCGCTATCGCACTTATTACAAAAGATGAAGCTACAGGTAGAACAAGCAGTGACAACACTGTGCAGTGAGAAAAAGACATTCCTCTCCCTCGAAATTTCTTTCCGCGGCCACAGGACAAAAAGGAAATTAAGTTGTACAGAATTCTTCACGATGGAACCGTGAACATCAGGCTTTGGTTGGTTGGCCGTTGGGGCACCGAACCCTCCTGATTAGGGTCTGATTCCGGTTCTTTCCGAGGCAGAGAAACAGATGTGGATGGAGATCAAACTATGTGGTAGTGAACTTTTTTCATGGATGGGCTAAGACCTTGCAGCATGCTTGCAAGTTGCAAGTTTAAAAGAAGACGGATTTCAATGACCCAAAAACCCGAAAAGAAAAAAAAGTGATTTGCAGTGCAGTGGGTTAGCCAGTGCCTTTAAGCGGAAATAGGTAAATTTTGTGGAAAACCAATGGTTCTTACTTCTTAGTTCTTATTCCAAACCTAGAAAGTTGTTCCAGCGTCCACAGATGAGGAATCCAATACAACCACCACACACGCAAATATCCAACTTGCTATTAAAGCTCACCACAAATGGCCCCCTAACTCCCATATCTCGTGTCGGCTGAAATTAATATATAGACCAAAAGCACAGAAAAGTGGATTCTGGTCCATTTCGTGTTTAGACCCCTTAAATAGGCTATCGCACTGCTTGCCCAGTGGGATTTTGTAAAGCCTAATGATTAAAGTCTGGTCACTAAAGAAGCCTGCCTTGTCACATCTACGCGATTTTCCGATTGAATGATGTTATTTTCACACAGGACAGAATTATAAATATGTCTCCCTATTTATTACTAGACGATACATCAATTTTCCAGAAAAATATAGATAAATTATTTATGCACTTTATGCAGATTTTGCCAGTATATAGCAAAGTATGCAGCAAGTTATATATATTGGCAATTTGAGGGTTGGGGAAAGGGGAGTCGATCCCGGAGCAGGACCCTCCTTAAAGTATGCAGCAGGTTATATGCTCGAAGGTAAATAGTATTATAATTTTCACCGCAAGAGCACGCTAAGCATAAACCTCAAGGCACAAACGTCATTGCTTGAGGCAAGTATTCATCCACCCATTGAGGTATCCTTCAGCTTGACTCGCTCTAAATGTTCATCACCTTTCTCTTTTGAGGACCATAATTCTGCTGGGTATCAATATAAATGACGCGCTTCCGGCCATTGTACGAGAACATAAAGGGAAACTTAATGTCCCGCCAAAAAACAGTGACCGCAATCCACACCTAACCCACTCACAATAAAGAGCTCAAAGAATTTATTGAGTATTGTTAAATTGGAATAAAGCAAAAAAAATTTTTTTTTTAACAGGGTGTCTAGATCAATTTACGTGTATTTTGACTAATGTCAAAATCTATATAATCTTCCTTTTCATATAAACCGGATAATTACTAAATTAAAAGGTCTTGTGATGATCCCAAAAAATTAGTAACACCTATAAAATCTTAAACTTGAGACCTCGTGGAGCATAAGTGAAATAGCACAATTTTGATTGCTGAGATAATGGAATACAGTACATGAAATGAGGATTCGGTATTCTTTTTCCTGAGTTTGAGGTATTTCTGAATACCAAACACTAGCTATTACTCTAATCATGTAGCCCTTCGGTGTGAAGCCCAGATGAGCCCTGCAAAACTCTTCTCGACAGATAACCCATGCGGCCAATTTCAAACAGCTGTTTGAGATTATGGGTAAAATCCAACCACAACAGGTCCACCTATTAATAGGACCATCTCACATTTATGAACGATCCGGGGATGACCAACTTTCATTTTCCATGGAGGGAGGATTTGTCACGATGGACCGACAGTAGATCCCATTATGTTCCTTGGCTTTTCATGGGCAACATACCCCCACACTTTTTTCACCATTACTATTGAAACTTTTTAAAGACAAATAATAGAGGAGCAATACAAACTTCTAGGGCATTTCAACAAGAGAGAGCTTACCCATCCACAGGAAACAACAATGGTTGTCTGAACATGGAAGACGAATTCACTCATTGCTGCGAAACGTCAACTTGCTAGAGGATCCACCAATGTTTCGGTGTTAAAATTTGTACAAAAATAGTATTTTTTGTGTGGGCTAAGCTAAATCAGTTTTGAACTCGACACTCAAGTCGATTCGAGTGTCTGAAGTTTATCATTGCACTCTCAGCCCGATCAATGTCTCTCAGCTGGGTTAATTATGTTCAAGCCTAGAGCATAAATTGAGTGTAACATACTTCTCTCGTAAACCCAACAAAAAATCAGCTATGAACTGAAATATTACAAATGATGCAATTGCAAGTGCAAAAGTCACCACAATTGTCACAGTTATGACACATCCGGTTAAGAACAGGAAAGTCGATCGACGCAATGAAATATATTAGTGACCACTGCATAGCATCTGAGTACAGGAACTCAGAAATCTCTCTCCGGCCACAAACCCATGAAAATCTGAATCCTTGGGCCGCCCATGTGTGCGCACATGTACGTTTAAAGGCGAAGAAAGGGACTCGACATTTCGCACATGGCGGAGTTCTTGGCTAACGCATCAAGTTATCAAGATTTGATGTTTCTCCAAATAGGAATTGGAGCCGACCTCGACAGGGAGTGGGTCTTGCTTTGAACGCCAGATCCTCACCATGAATTATTTGTCTGCTTTGCCTCCGGTTTCAAATTGAAGGCGAGATTATCTTACCATTTTGTTCGTTTCTGTAAGGAAGCCTTCGGGACCATTTGAACATGTCTCTACTTCCAATTTGTCATCCCAAGACTCAATGCCAGTGATTTCGAAACAGATCGTTAACACTCTGTCCTTAAATCCAGAGTAAAGGATAAAGATTGCGGAACAGACCACCAACATAGTTCTTACAGTGGGAAAAGTGTTAAAAATATTTTGAGAAAAATTACACTTTAAACCCCTCCAAATATGAAGTCGAGGGAAAAAAAGTATTTTTCTCTATCTTCGGTCAAATTTAACTAAAGGGTGCAAATCACCGAAAATTGAAACTTGAGGAACTTGATATTACGAAATTGAAAGATGAGTTGCAAAATATCAATATCCTATACTTGGGTGCAAAATATATTTTCCCAAATATTTCTCTATCGGGATTGAAATGTACAAGGGCCAAAATATGAAAGCCCTTTCTGATTTATAACTTTCCTTTATACTGGCACTGCTCTCTATGTTAAAGAGAGATGCTGTTAACTTGAAACATGTTGAAGCTACTAATTACCATGGGGAAAGAGAAGTCATTTGATTTCCACTTTGTTGAGAAGTGAAACAATTAGTTCAAGCAATCCTTCAATATTGCTATCATTTACGATGAGCCTCAACATCTGATATTGGCTTCGGTGGCTTTTGCTTCTTTTGCAGATACTTGGCGTATGAATACCACACACCACCAGCTGTGTTGATAATCAATCCAGTCACATTCAAAGCATGAACTTGAACTCCGCCCAGTAACACAAAGCCCTGAGACCCCCCCCCCCCCCAAAAAAAAAAAAAAAAAAAAAGGAAAACAGTTAGCGTATGTCAAATCTGTGTGTTTGAACATCTTATTATTGCTTGTTCAAAAACGGAACTTTCCTAAACTTAAAAGTACTCTCTGTAGTGGCTGGTCGTTCAAAAATTGAAAATTAAATTTATCGGCAATAAAGTCTAAAGAGAGCTCATACCGTGGACCCAACTCCTTTAAGAACACCAACTATTGTTGTTGTTAGAGCAGAGTTGACAATCGTACACAAGAACATGGTGAAGTTGAGGACAATGCCCATCACCAGTGAAAGAATAAGGATCACCAAAAAGTATAGGGAGTTACTCTGCATATTGAGACAAATTTCAAGTTAGAAATCAACTTTTAAGGAAAAATTCAGAATGCACATTTACATGTGTTCCATATCGAACTAAAGACATGTTCCTACAACCAACAAGAGACCAAATGGTTCAGATTTAATGCTATATAGGATCTAGTCCATGCACCCACTATATCCCAGAATACCTACATGAGTAAGAAAAAATGGAAGAGAGAAGGGCCTATCTCTAATTGTAACTGAATCTTCTATTTTATGATCTGTAGAAGAGAGATTGAAGCATAATAGCTATTAAACAACCTAGTATGAATGCCAACATAAGGGAAATCTGGTTTAGATTCTGACCTTTGCAAATAAGAGTGACAAAGAATTTGGAAATTCTCCTGTAGCTATGATGAGAAATAACAAAAATGGAAGGGACAAAATGCTGTTGTAAAACATTATCTCTACCGATGAAAGCCCATCCTCTGCACCAGACTTCTCAACCAACACCAAGTACATGGTCTGCATTTCAATGTAAAAAGGAATTTCATTAGTAAGGACAATAGTTAACGAGCTCTGAATCTATCCCCAACTTCGCAGCTGCTACATTAACCACTAGTGATATTATATGTTTAGTCCATGAAAACTCACTCAAATTTCAATGTGATCAACAAAATATTGCATGTCAATAATCCATGTGATTTTAGAGAAGCTTCATTGTGGTTTTCTCCTCCCACTCCATCAACTGGAATGACAAAATTGGTTGATGATTTAATGATATCGTATCTGGTCAAAATTAACAAGAAGCCTACTCAATGAAAAAACCAGATAAGCAGCTCTCAGGCACCAAAACTCCCCAAACAGCAAAGACACCAATCCTGAACCACCACCATTCTGCCAGCAAACGCCAATCTGTTTGGAACCCAAAAGCTTCAAAAGCACTGCCATGCACCGCCATTGGACACAGCCACCCAAGTACTTACCAGATATCGAGCTCGTCTCTGGCTTTCCAAACATTGCCTAAAACAGCAGGAAAAAGACACTCCTGATTGATTCCTCCTAACAAACTTAACTTGAAAGTTGAAACAACCACATGCCATTGATCCAGAACCTTAAGCCACACAAACAACAGCCTCCAGTGCAGAAAAATATCTACCCCAAGCCACAAAAGTGGCAGCCTTCAATTGCGGAAAATTTCGACTCCACAGCCCAAACCCAAATGCCTACAACCAGAGATAGCCCACACTACAAGGATCCAAATTCCAATTAACACCCAGTCATCTAGAACCACCACACCAGAAACAGCTAACTACAGCAACTTCCTCATCCTCCTCCTCATAATTGCCCGCATCTCTTTCCCGCATTTCAATTTCAAAGTTCAAAGCTCAAACCCCTTCTTTTCCTTTACTACAGTCTCTCTTTCAGACAACCAAACCAAACCAAACCGATCAAACTCCGGCTAGACAAGTTAAAACAAGAACCTACAGAAACTAAAATCAAAGACAAAAAAATAAAATAAAAATCAAACAGACCAAAATGAAAGACAAAGAAGCATCATATATCTGTCACTGTCCATGTACATCTCATCTCTTCTCAAAGACAGTAGAGATTTCAAGTAACTAAAACATCCTTCCTAATCCCCAGTTTGCACTTCCATGCCTGCAATACTTCACCACTCCCAAACAAACCCCTAGTACTTATTAATCTTTTCTCTGTCATTGTCCTTTGGCTCCGTCCTCCTCAACATGGTACCCAAGGATGTGGCCGGCAGGCTAAAGGCCTTTGGGCCTGGCAATCCTATAAGACCCAAATTAAGAAGAACAAATCACTAAAGTTGCCAGCCAAGTTGCTCACTGGTTGGCTCAACTTTCTGATCAAGACCACTGCATAGTACTGATGTGACTTATTGGTCAATGACAATCAGAGACTGAGGAGCCCACAATCCTGGCGGACAGGAAGAGGGACAGTGGGCCCAAGATTAGGGTTGGTCTTGGTGCCGCAAGGTATATCCTGAAGCAGCAGACAGATTTACTGCGGCAGATGTGTTAGTTTCAAGGACTTGAAGCAGCAGATACGCGATATTTGATGTTGGTGGTGCTGTTTGATGTATTGGTTTATTTATCATGCGTCACATGGCATTTGAATTCTAGATATTTGAATTTCCATTATGCTTTTGAAGATGTGTCATTTTCGATATTAAAATATATCCTTTAACTGGTCCATTCGAAGTTAAAAGGTAAAGATCCAACCTGGAAAAAGACAGAAATAAGGGCCATGCTGTATCCAAAAAGGTCAAAGGAGAAATCTCCCAGAGCAGCTATGATGACTCCAGCAGCAGTGAGTATTACTGAAAGAGTCACCTGAAAGGAATAGAGAGACAATTGACAGATTAGAACTAACCATTCAAAATTAACAGTCATGATGAAGATGCCGGTGCTCAGTTCAACACAGTTGTTACTAAAGATTCCAGAAAACTGTCATTGCACTTTAACACTGTCAAAGCGATTGATAGCTAGGTTGTGCTTTGTCACTGACTTTTTTGAAACATATGAGTTTCAAAAGACACAAACAATCAAATTCAACATTTCCAAATGACAACTATGTCAGTAAGGCACCATAGACAACTTCTTCTCATGACAATGCAAGCAATATTTTGGCATCTTATATGCTGCTTGGCAGTTTTTTGCATCCCGCATGAGAGGATACTAGGTCAATCAATGCTACATAATTATCGTGGGGGCTTTAATTGTGACTAGTTTTTTCTGGGTATGACGTAGAACTAACTAGCTTTTCCTGAAGCCATACTACTCACATGGTAAAACTTTGGATCAAGATTGATACAGGGATGCTAGAGACTTGTAATCTCATCAAAACTACATAAGCTCATGCTTACTAAAACAGAAGAAGTATTTGTTAGGAACACTACTCTACAAATAATGATATCAGGAATCTAAGTAGCGTGGAATAAGCTCATGCATAGTGAAATACAAGTACTCAGTGGTGTACTGCAGATCAAATAATCGAATCTACAGTTTTGTACAGTCCACTAGCAGTACACTGCAGTTACAACCTCATCTAACTATTATCCTTAGAATACAATAATACCAAAAATAATTCAAGACATCCAATCTCCAACTGTAGCATATAACTTGGTCAACACCATTTCATCCCAATGAAAAAAACAATTGAAGAGATTTACATGCAGTGAAAAAAAAATCTCATAAACTCCAAGGAAATTTCACATGCATAAAAGATAAAAGAAAACAGGCTGATTGACACAATGATAATCCAAACAAAAGCAACACAGACCTGTGTGGTAGGTCTCCCCTTCCCTGAAAAGAATCCAGCAATGAGCACAGCAAGTGGTGTGAGTCTCTTTATTGCAATATACATGGGAATATTAACCCCTTTCAGACTTGCCAATGCAAACGCCACATTGGCATTGTAAAATAGTGAAATGGGGAGCAGCTTTCTAGCCGTTGACATATCTACAGGTCTGGCTTTTGTGTATCCCATTCTTCGACCAAAGTGTATAAGCAAGGTGGTTGTCAGTTGCTGAGATAACAAAAACAACAAACAAAATCCGCGATCAATATTCACAATACTGATACCAAAGTAAGTGCAAGAGGAAGTTCTCTATTTACTTTAAAAAAGTAATACCTGCAAGGTGAGGAGGGTCATGGAGTGTGCATACTGCATAAGTATGGCTTTGTTGATAAAAACCATAGCCATCGAAGCAATCCCATAAGATACAGCTGCAGACAAACTGCATTGACACAATAGTACTGATTTATAACCAGCTAATAAGTGCTAAGATTTCTCATACATGGAAAAATGAAACATGATTAACATTTTACTCAAGTTGATAATGAAAGATGACACAATATATTATATGAGAAACAATTATGTCATTTGACTAGAACAAACTAGTGGGTACCAAAAAAATGGAAACAAGCAATATTTGACTAACGTACTATGGTAGTGGCATATCTCACACTAGGCAATATTTGACTTAAGTACTATGGTAGTGGCATATCTCACATTGTCCTTTTCCTTTCGGTTTCTGCAATGGTTCTTGTGCACCTGGAATTGGCTAATTTTTGGTAACATTTCCAACACGAGAACCACTCCTGGGTGCTGCCTTTAAGCCATCTGGAGTTTAAATTACTTTGAAGAAAATAACAACTTTTAGACCTAGATGGAACGAAAAGATTAAATTCTACAGCACCTTTATGTTGTCAGGATCACAGCCAGAATGCTAAAATTTAGTCCAGAGTAAAGCATTCAAGGACTAGTTTTGGAGCACTGAGTAGAAATAAGTTTACACAAGTTCCACCGTTTGAGTTGACAAAAGCTAGACCGACTTTCTTTATAGATTTTGTCCAGATCTTTTCCCCGCATGAATATGGTCCTCCTTGTGGCACCTCAAAAAACTCAGTCATAATATTTACACAACACCCGTGAATACAGATTTCTCACTTCTTTCTTGCCTTACGAAGATAAACCTAATAAAAAAACTAAAACTAATTTAAAGAATTGAATGGCATATATGAATCCGGATAATTATCACGCTGACAAACTCCAACCTTGGACTTTGGTCACAGGAAATGGATGAACAGTGAAAAACTTAAAATCATAAGTATACACAGCTAGTTAATCATCATACGCAACTAATTTCGCCCGTAGAAACATTCTAAGCTAATCAATGGAGGCAATTTTCAAAAATGATCTCTATATAGCTGGTTAACTAGGTGTTCGTCTATAACTCTGCCTATAAGTTATGCGGAACATTGTTGTATGCTTGCAGTTGCCTCGGGCTAAGCTTTGTCTTGACGAGGACTTTCTTTTTTTTACCTCTAGGCTCATGACAAGGACTTTCATTAGTTACTATGAACTGCTATTGAAATTATGCATGTAACCACCTCAAAAATGAATTTATTTCTGAATCGCCACGAGTTTCCATGGTCGACAGCGACAGCAACGGTGATGAGATCAAGATATAGAGAACTGTCTCGCGGTCACTCCCGTGACGCCATCAAATCAAACGACCTTCAATTACACCCCAAATTCACCGCCAACTCGTACAGAAGTCCTGCGCATCAAAGAAACCTTCATTCGATTCAGTCAATGGAAACAACCAGCCAATGTCAAAACAAAGAAAGATATATATATATAAAATAAAAATAAAAATAAAAATAAAAAGCTAACCTGATCAATATCGTATATAAACTTATATGCCTCCGGGAGAAAAAATTGAAGATATAGGTGTTCCTAGTGATTAAGTTGCTGGATCGGGATTCAAGAGCAAAGAGAGGGTTTTGTGAGAGTGAGAGTCCCAAGGGAGTTTGACTCGCATGGAATGGGCTGTGGATTGCGGAGCGTTAAAGATAAATTTTTATAAAATTGAACAGGCAAGAAAACCAAAAAAACCACAGGGTTTTGGAGTCGAGGAAAGTGGAAACAGCTGGCGGAGCGCGAGAGCTCGCAGTCACATGGCAAATGCAAACACGCGACCATCGCCATCGGACGTGGAATGGGCGCCATGTTGTTGCCGAAAACCCGAGCAAGGTTGAGACGCTCGTGGGACATTTGTCTAGCCTCTCAACTTGTACTAATGTGTTCCTAATGTGATTAAGTATTGCTAACGGTTTAAACAAAATAATTAAGCTTGCTAACGGATCCAGAGAGTAGTTGTGACTTTATGAACCCATTTTTATTCTTCTGTCTGTTTCTCTGGGTAAAAGGGGCCTACCCCCAACTAGAAGCGACCGCCACAATACGAAAAGCCCATTACTAGCCAGTTGGCACTTGGCTATGCTTGGACGGATTGGTCATTGGAGTCCGAATCCGTTCGCAAATGGTAGAAATTTTGGAGATTCTGTTTTATCCACTGGCCCGACAAAATTTTTGGCAGTTTGAAAATTTCAATTGATTTGACGAGAAAATAAAGATAATTTTATAACTATTTTATTTGGCTAAATATTTGACCATTTTAAATAATCAAAGCTAAAAGCTTAAGCTTCAAAGATGATGAACTACTTTCGTTTTCTCTTGGCTGGGACTTTTTAACTTGATTAAAAATGAGGTTAAACTGTCTGATGTCCAACAACTGTAACACGAGTGCATTTGACACCTGTGAGATAGCACATAACTTGGTCATTTATCATTGATCCCAGATCAAGTCCAAAATGTCTACCGGACCTTAGCCTAAATTCCCACTATATCAACCTGTTTACAACACAACACCGCTGGTCTATGCAAGCGTTTAACGTTTCCCAAAATTAAAGTTCTAAATGGCACATCGGATTTGTAAACGCAAGCATCAAAATCTCTTGAAAACAAAGCTCTCAAGTGGGACGACAGATTAACCAAGCTTGATGCTTCGCATCATGTAGCCTTTCAAACCCAGCCAACAAGAAAAGTCGCTCAAACTTCAGCCTACTGGGAAAACGGAGATTACCGACAGCAGAAAAGGTCATCTGATACGTGGTGCACGGGTTTTACCTCGCAGCAGCTCTTGCACTCATGGAGGAGTGATACGTGGTGCTTCTTTGTTTCCTGTACGATGTATAAACATCATCATATTGACTTACCTCATTTGGATTAGATGTGGCCCCAAGCCCCAACCTTCCTGATCCTGATTTCTGATCTACACTTCCATCGGCATAAGCCCCGGTTTCTGGGTCTAGCTGCAGGTTTGGGGGAGGAGGGATGCAAGCTCCACCCTTGCGTAGTGGAGGTTCCCTCTCATACTCGTCTTCATCCCTTGCATCAGAACTCATGGGCCCTTCAGAAGGGTTAACCTCTCCAATGTCTTTAAAGTATTTTGACACGCTCTCAAGAATTTCAGATTGAGGTACATTTGATGGAGGAATTACAGTTGGTATGTCCAAAGGGCTCATGGGAGAGTAGGGCACCCCACTACCAATCTGCATCTTTCTGACCATTCCAGGAATAAGACCAGGTGGAAACAAAGGATATGGTGGCAATTTTTCACCACTGCTAGCAGTTGGACCTGACAACAGATGTGGTGCAAGCTGTTGGCTTGCTGGTTGAACAGCAGAGGGTATGGGTATGGACCCCATAAAGGAACCAGCAGGGCCTGCATTTGGAAGGAATGGTTTGGTTGCTAGAGATGGCAGAATGGCTTGTGCAGATGCCGCATGTTTATCAGGAAGTTCTTGATCTGGTAAACTCCTATCAGGCTGCCATTGTTGGAGATTGTTGTTTGTTGTCTGCTGTGCCAATCCTGCATGAAAAGCAAATTAAGGGCAATTTCTACAATATTGGGGCGGGAGAGAGAGAGAGAGGCATAGCTTACCAGCAGCTGGAGATACTGAACCACTGGTGGTTGGAAGCCCTGCAAAAGAATTAGTTGATGGTCCACCAATCATCTCACTCTTAAGTGAATCAATAGTATTCAGATCAAAAATCTTTTTGGAAGCCCACAACTCCAAAATTTGCTGTAACCTTGTCTGATTTTCCTCCTTGTTCTGAGGGTTGTGATAAATGCTGCCAAGCATGGAACCTAAAACAGGTTTAAATGCAAGGGCTTCATTATCAGGGTCGAGGCTTGTCCTCCGCTGCAAGCTGCAAATTTTGTAAAGTGAAGGTCAATAAGAACCAACGAAATGGCATATGGTGGATTCAATATAGGTAACACAAAAAAAAGAAAGAAAGGGAAACTAACCAACAGTATGAAAAACTCAGTAACCAACATATTACTCTGACAAATTAGAAGACAGAATTCACCCTTCGAAGGAAATAATAACAAATGAAATTTTGAGCACTAGCATCACAAAACACAAGCACTTCCACTTCAGGAGGTTTGAATCCCAGGTTCGAGTACTAGTAAGTACTCAGAGGGTACGATAAGCGAAAACAATGAGGTTTGAATCCCAGGTTTAGCAACATGTGCCCACCACTACCCACCCCCCCTTTCTGTTAACCTCCTCCTAGTCGCCCACTAGTAAGAAATACAAAAGAGCTTGCCAGCATAGATTAACCGGTACAAAGCAAAATTCACCCATGAAGCACTAGTAGAACTGGAGAGACCCCTTCCAGTATCTAAATGTAATTTATTAACCACCTTTCATATCCACATCTCTAAACAAGACTATACAGAGGGAGCTGTGAACTTCCTTGGAGGTGGAACCAGAAGTTCAAAATAATTCCATAGCCAATCTATGTTAGTTTTAACGGAGCATTTTCCACTCTTTCAATTTGGTTGTCAAGGTAACCTCTTAAAGCATCCAACTATTAGTTGCCACAGGCAGTCCCCATCCCACCTAGACACAATGTGAAATTTAGTCAACCATGTCCCAGGGGTGGCCAGCAAAAACTGTCCAAAACAGGACTCAAAAAGGGGCTGAACTTGCAAAGATAGAAATCCAGCCTGAATTCCATGGGCTAATCTTAAGGGAGCTTACGCTTACAGAACCTGAAACTAAACAGCCAACTTCATGGTGCATAATTAGCTGAGGGATGACAGGGCGAATAAACACAATAAGGTCCAAAGACTTTATTCTGTTAACAGGTGCAGGTCAAATGGGAAGGATGGATATGCATAAATCCTGTCAAATCAGCTAACTAGCTCTTCATTATTGGTAAAAAAAAATTCATTGCTAGGTAGCAAAGAACCATCACCAAGCATAAACTCAAGCAGTGTTCAGGGTTACTCGAGCAGAACAAGAAATGAACAAAGACAAATAACCCCCCAAGAACAAAAAAGAGCAATATAGCTTTATCATCCTTGTCTATCAAATCTCTGAGAATTTTCCTTCAAAAAGGTCCAAAATAAATAGCTTTCGCTCTTATTATGGAGAACACATGATGAACAAAAGTGAAGTCCACAGTGAGAGAAAAGAGAGAGGGGAGGGGGGAGAGAGAGAGAGAGAGAGAGCGCAAATCAGTAAAGGTTTGTGTGTGTGTGTGCAAACCATTATAGCTTCCTGCTCAGATTAGCTAAACAAATTATCATAACCTATTGGAAGCAATCACCCAAATATCCACAGAAAGTACAGAATGCAAACAAAACTGACAAATGAAAAGACTCAGTAAGAAAAGGATCCCAGACATCAAGTGAAAAGTGAGGGAAAAATAACTGATGAACAAAATGTGAGCCAAAAAAACTGCATTATTAGAAACCAGAATTCCTTAAGCCAAGAAGATATGTGCAACCATAGAATGGTACCTGTCAAAAAGAATATCATTAGCCAGGTATATTATGTGCAGTTGCCTCTCAGAATCATCTAGGACAAACATCCTGTCTCTAAGTGCCTCAGCCAGAGCCGGTGCAAAGGGAGATCTTTGCATGAACCAATTTTTGGCACCCTTAATGGACTCTTTCGTACCGTTAAGATTGTTAAGCACGCTATTGAGCTCCATTGCCACATCCGATGGAAGTGGTCCAGAAAGGCCCCTGAAAGACTTGGATGAGTGGTCATAATCTGGCCGCCCATGAATCCCAAAAGGCTGCGGATGCTGATGGTGCTGCGGTTGGTCATAGAATGGCGAAAAAGGAGGCTGGTGCAGTTGAGAAGCACCTAGCATTGAAGCTGAAACGCCAACAGCTGCAGCTGCGGCATTCATTGGGGGAGCATTTAAAGGAGATGCATTCATCATAGGAATAGGAGGATGCATCATAGGTATAGAAGATGATGGAAAAGGAGGATTGAAGGGGCCACCTGGAGGATGCGTAGATAACCAAAGCCTGTAACGATAGTACCCGTGTCCTTCTCCACCAAAGAGAAAACCATAATCAGGATTATCTTGCTGCTTTTCACGGATCATAGCTTCAAATTCAGGGCCGTTCTTTGCAGCATACTCGGCGAGCTTGTCAATGCGCTTGTGGAGCTCAGGATCGGAAGGGGGAGCAGCTGGGGGTGGAGGTGCGTCATATGGACCATGAAACGGTGTAGGAACAAGAGGAGGGGGTAAATGTGGAGAGAAAGCAGGTGGTGGCTGCTGTTGCTGCTGAAGGTGAAGAAGGTGAGGATGGGGTGGAGGATGCGGATGGAGCTGCTGTGGTTGCTGCTGCATGTGAGGGTGATAAGGGAATTGTTGGAGAGAAGGATGTGGGGGTAGGAAAGGAGGACCATGTACTGACGGAGGAAATTGCTGATGCTGTGGAGGAAATCCAAACTGTTGTTGCTGTTGCATGTTTGGGGGTCGCTGCTGTTGGGCATATGCCATAGCCGAAGCTGACGCATAATCATGAGGCTGTCGATCCATCACACTTTACAACGAATTAACTCAAGAAAAATGCGCTCCTCTTGTTACAATCTTCAACTCTACCTGCAATACACGCACAAAATCCCCCCAAAAAAAACACTGATTATCAGTATTAAAGAAAGCTGTAAGGGCAACTTTTGAAGAAATGCAACAAGAGGTTCTCTCATTGACATGCACCATTCTGTCCTGTTCGAAAGCATGGCAATGACCAAATTTTGGATACCTAGATATTGCACTGCTCTATGCGAGGCTACCTTCTGGTTATCAACAATTCTAACGGAAAACCTGACTACGCTACTACAACAAAAAACCACGAATCAAGGTGCACAGATGCCGTTACGTTGAGTCCGAATGATCAAAGCGCACGCACACTTGCAGAATAAACAGAGAATAATGGTAACATAAGCAGGGTTTTCATAAACAGCCACACAGAAAGTTTTAAGGTTCTTCACAATTCCCCACCGATGCTTTTCCTCCGGTAGATAGATTGAATAAGTAAATTTACAGAAGAGGAGTGGACCAAAGGAACTAGTGCTATAGTAGAACAACAGCTTAGAATTTCCAATTTTTTTGTCACAGTAAAACCAATAAATTAAAGACGGCAATCGGCGAAGTACAGAATAATTTTGTTTCTGCTTTCGTCTTTTGTCTGCTAACTCTTAGAAGCCACGTACTTACCCTTGTTCTCATCCACTGTCTTTTCTCGGTGGTTCAAGCTCTCTAAACTCTGTTTCTCCGTTTGGTCGAATTCTGGTCTTAGGGCTTGCTTTAGGGAAGATCAGGATTCTTCTGCATCTGGTTGAACTTTACGTATTCGCAGAAAAGACCCAGAAGTATTTTTTTTATTTTTTTCCTAAGCAGACCCAGAAGTACTTAATTACTCACTGATGACCCGTAAAAAAAAAAAAAAAAAAAAATCGGCTTGATAGTGTTTCGAAACGTTTTTAAACATATCTTACACTCACTTTTTTATCAATTTTAATAATTTTTATAAATTCTAACAACTTTTAACACACATTTTATCAATTTTTAAAAAATCTACATTACATCTAAAATAACACAAATATAAAAAATTATTTTAAAATCTAAATCAAATATAGCCATCAATTTTGGAACTCTAGAGCATCTCTTTTATTGTATTTTTTTCCGGTCACGTTGGATAATATACATATTTTTATTGCTATAAATGGAACTTCCTTTTCTTGTTTTATTATCAGGCAAACGTAGAGCGAATGCCTCCTCGTGTATTCCTTCTTGCCGCGAAATTAATTTTGTTTCTTTTTGGGTAAAATTATTTTTGGGTTTAGAAATGATTTTTTGTTTTTTGTTTTTTTAAAGATGGAGCAATCTTTTTTGGGCTTAGTCTACATGACAAACAAAAGCATTTCAAGCTTTTTTTTTTTTTTTTTTTTAAGCAGTTTGATCCTTTCACTCCCTTGTCCTTAATTTGAATTACCTTAATTTCATCTCGTAAAAATTATAATTATATCTGATAGCTCAATACTGTTGAGTTAACTTACTGCACACATAACCATTACTGACTTGGTTATAAGTTATTAATTTGTACATATGCGTAAAAAAAGAAAAAGATTACATTAAAATAATTTTCGTACTTAAAAATTATTTGAAATTCACCTTATCCAATTAACGTATACAGTATACATGATCAAGCATAAAAGCTAACAAGACAAGTTATCGACCCTAACTACATCATCCACTTCCTCGTTGATGCTAGTTGCTCTGTATGACGGTTCAATTTGAGTTAGTCAGTCCATTAATAGTTAATTGTTGTATTTATTATTATTACTTGGGGCAATTTAATATAAACAATCCATAGAAATTATTAATGTGGTAATTTTATGTGAGCTATTTATCATAACCTCTTACGACTTTAAACTTATTATTCTAACTGAGTCCATCAATGCACTCGCAGTTCAATCTAACAGTAGTAAAGTATTATTATATTGTTTGAAATTTTTTTTGAAAATAATAATTAGTAATCCTCTATACGAGAAGATCATCTTCTGTTGTGAAATCATTCTACGTACGTATATCATTGACAACAAATGTAATTTAGATAACAAAGTAGTAAATAAAACAAAAATATAACCTATATTGCACCACCATAGTTGCACGTCCTATGTTAAATATACAACGTATACTCTTGTTTTATGTTAAAATCATACAACATTTTTGTATGATTCTTTTATGGACTGCGACATACAAAAATACATTAATAATATTAAGGAAATACGTGGCTTCTAAATGATTTGCTAAACTCATGAATAACTCAATTTTCGGGATTTATATATCGATCCTATACGCATGGTCATCTCTGAGATACAAGATGGAGAAGTCGGAAATACATGATTTATGGTTAAATTTAGCATTATAAATAAACACGTCTGCCGAACGGCAGGTCGTATTTCTAAAACACTTGCCCAAGACTTTTTATTTAAAAAAGGCAAAAGAAAATACAACAAAACCCTCTCCCAAAACCCTCACCAGTCGCCAGCCTCTCTGCACCACTCTCTTTACAGAGGCGAAGCAGAACCGACAAACACGAATTGAAAAGCGAACATGGTAAGCGAATGAAACCGGTTTCGGCTATGATTCGACTACAAAGGAGCTCGCTATCGTTCAGCACTGGCACTGTCTCTTCATTCGCATTCTCAAAACATTCAACTTCTTCATCTCTTCGGCTCAACTCCTTCATGTCCAAGGTTACCCAATCTCCCTCCCGCTGTTTCATTACCATTTCCATCTGGTTCCTAAGAAACCGCGACAACAGAAAAGAAAAATAAATAAAATATAAAAATATGACGGTAAGAAAAGGTTCCTAGAGAATATCTGTTCGTTCTTTCGGTGGGTAATTTACGGATGGAAAAGCAGTAGAATGTAAAATTCAATATCTATTTCGATTGACTGTAAAAAGACATGGATGATACGTCGTTCCGTTCATATCGGAGAAATGTCTGGGTAGAAGAGACCAAGAAGTTTGAAATTTAGTCATTTTGCTACACATCTTGAATAAAAGGATACTCTAGTTTTCAAACCGTCACTAGTTTTTCAAGTCTGTAGTATTGCTAATATAAAGAAGACAGTCAATTTTCTGTTATCTCCTTGAAGAGTTTTCAAGTATTCATCATTTTATTTCCGTCTCTCTACTTTTATATACCAGTTAGTTCCGCAACTTTTGTTTTTGTTCTTCCCTTTTAAAACAGCGTTCTTGTTCCATTAAGATTTATTCTGGTTTTCTATGACTATGCGTTTCCTTTGTTGACGAGCGTAATGTAGGAAAAAATACATGTAAAAGCAGAAGTACAATTGAATTCGCTGTTTCAACTTTCATAAAAACTAAATCAGCTGAGGAGGTTTGGTGGATTTCCTTTATCTATTATCTTGGAAACCAAAGGCTGCTATTGTTTCTTTCTTAAGTTTTTGTATAGCTTTTTACTGATATTATGTATAAATGCATTATGTACATTGGCATTTGATGCAGAAAATACTTCCATTGCTATGTGGTTTGTTTTACAGTTGCAGTACAGAGGACTCAGGGAGAAACCAAGCACGCCTTTATTGTGTCCTCCATGTGGCATTGGCAATGGCAATAGATACAGAAAATATTCTCAGGTTAAGTTTAATAGACTTAAAGCGTCTTGCAAGGTTTCAACCAACCATGCAAATTCTGGGAAAGATTTTCGTATTTCCCATAGCGCTCTTGGTGGTTCTCGGTGTGCTTTCCACTTAACACCTGGGTTCCTGGGTTGTGTGGCACCTATAAATGCAGTGATTTATGGATCTGTAAAATGTGGTTTCAGAAGAGCTTTAGCTAATTGCGGAAGTTTTGCTTGGAGGTCATTTTCTCAAGATGCGAGTTTGACAAATAGATATGAAAATATTGGTGTTTGTGGCACAGAAGGTGGTGGCAATACCTTGGGCTTCCAAGCATTTAATGAACACAGGAAACAGCCAAAATCATTGGCTGCTCACAAAAAAAAAAAAGCTGAGAGTTCAAATATTTCAGCCTCTAAAGATGCTGACACGATGGATTCTAGTGAACAGGTGGTAGGAGATGGGAAGGATGATGTAAAGCTGGGATCCTCTATTTCAACTACCACTGTTATAAATGATGATGAGAACACTGTAATTGACGGACAACAGAAGCAGCGGTCAGGAAGCAAGAAAAACAAGGTACAGCAATTTGCTCCTAATGCTTCAGGAGAAAGCATTGTTGCAAAAGGGCCTAAGAGTTCATTTCAGGCGAAGAGGTCCAGTGCTAGTAAGAAAGGCAAGAAATCCACGCTGGCTTTAGAGGTTAGCAGCTACTGATTTGTAGAAGCATCTCAAGTGCTTTGTTTCCTTGCACTATTTTAACTAACACTTCAGTTTTTCAGAAGAGTTCAGCTGTGGACACGCCTGTGGAAGTGCTTGATAGTTCTGCTTCAAGAAGACCCCAGTTGAATGAGAGAAGTTGGAAGTCTGGTGGAAAGGAGAAATCTTCTAAAGCAGATAATAAGTCAGCAAGTAAACAGAACACACAAGAGATGGATAAAATGAAGTATCAGAGACCAATGACGCTGAGACAGCTATATCCCCCCACTGCAAAATCTGTCGTGGTTGTGGAATCTGTAACAAAGGCTAAGGTTATTCAGGGCTACCTCGGTGATATGTATGAAGTCTTGCCTAGCTATGGTCACGTTAGAGACCTGGCTGCAAGGTCAGGGTCTGTGAGGCCTGATGATGACTTTAGCATGGTGTGGGAGGTTCCATCTGCCGCCTGGACTCATCTGAAGAGCATCAAGGTTGCATTGAGTGGGTATGGTTTCTTAGCCCCTTAAATCACTTTGAGGTATCCCCCCTTAAATCACTTTGGGGTATCCTAGAGCAGATGTTTATGAGACTGTAGAAGTACACCTGACATGTTGTTGTAGATATCACCAGTTTTATGGATAAATTTGAGGTGAGAAGTATTTTTGGCAGTCATTTTCATAATCCTTAGTGATGCTGATATATTGTGCTACTAATTGGAACTTGTTATTTTGGAAGTGATGCTGATGTATTTGCTAGTAAGTGGAACTTGATATGTACGCTATTTTGATAATTATTTTCCTTAGACTTGTTTTCTAAAATTACAGAATTTTCTCATTCTTGTTGCATTGTTCCCCAGGGCAGAAAATCTGATCCTTGCATCAGATCCTGACCGTGAAGGAGAGGCTATTGCTTGGCACATTATTGAGATGTTGCAGCAACAGGATGCTTTACGTAAAGATATTAGCATAGCTAGGGTTGTCTTTCATGAAATAACTGAAGCATCCATCAAAAGTGCTCTCCAAGCTCCCAGAGAAATTGATGCAAACTTGGTTGATGCTTATCTTGCACGGCGTGCTCTCGATTATTTGATTGGATTTAACATTTCACCGTTATTATGGAGGAAACTACCTGGTTGCCAGTCAGCTGGACGAGTTCAGTCTGCTGCACTCTCCCTTATATGTGACAGGGAATTGGAGATTGATCAGTTCAAACCTCAGGAGTATTGGACTATTGAGGTGAAGATGAGCAAAAATGGACTGGGTCCTTTAGTGAATGACCTTTCTTTCCCAGCACACTTAACACATTATGATTCCAAAAAGTTGAGCCAGTATTCAATCAGTTCTGTTACAGAGGCAAAGGATATTGAACAGAAGATCAATTCAGCACAATTTCAAGTCGTCAACTCTAAAAGAAACAAAATTCGGAAAAACCCTCCTACACCATATATAACATCAACTCTTCAGCAGGATGCTGCTAACAAATTACATTTTACTGCAACATACACAATGAAGGTTAGGGAAGATTCTTGTATATCTATTCCATTTCCATATATAATATCCCTAACAGTAGTGTCATTGAAAAAGATGTTATGTTTTCCAAGTTATTGTACTTCTATACTAGTTGTTTTTGCTATTTAATTCTTATTTTATAAAAGTTATAATATAATTCAATTAACTATTCCATAAAGTTATGGATACAACTATGTTAAAAAATTATTTCATGTGTACATTAAAGTAATTGCTTAAGTGATCTAGCTGAGACCGCTTCTTATGTATACTAAAAAGCTAGTGCAAGCAGTTTCAAGTTTGTCCTTATGACTGTTCAAGTTGGTGTAAGGTTAAGCTAGTAGCTAAATTTGAATCATAGGGAACTGATGAGGACAAAATTGCTTGAGCTTTGACTTTTATTGCCAATAAGTAACAATATTTCATAAGACAGATGTTCTGGAGCTTCTGACTTTGTCATGTGAATGCAGCTTGCACAGAAACTTTACGAGGGGGTTCAATTATCTGATGGAAAGGCGGCAGGTCTAATAACATACATCAGAACAGATGGACTGCATGTGGGTACCAATAATTGATCCTTTTTTATTTTTCTTCCATTCTGTAATGAAGACGTAATATTTTTAAAGTAATGAATTCATTGTACTAATATGAAGTTTCAAAAATCATTTGATACTGTGCTGACAGTAAGAAAAAAATTGCCACTCCGACTTGTGATGTAGATATGAGAATTGGCTAATGTATATTTCCAGCGTTACCTGGGGATCCTCATTGGTTTTGATTATTGTAGTAGTTCTGTTATTTCTATTTATCAACACGTTAGTGATGGCCTGTTCAATGTGATCTACTATCCATTTCTTTGTGATTTGTTGCATGTGCTCGTACAGCTCCATGTTTGGCTGATATCAATAAATTGTGTGAAGATTATCCTTTTTTGAGGTCTAATAAAACTCCACTGATTTTCTAACCCAGATGTCCGATGAAGCTGTCAAGGACATACGCTTTATGATAATTAAAAGGTGACACATATAGTTGCCAGATCTACATCATTATCTTTTTTATTTTAGCTTGTATCCTGCATATGCAGCCACTATATGTTTGTTTGTTCTATAAAAGTGCTGGTTTTATCTTGCTATTGATTGTTTTGGCTAATCTGTATTTTTTTTGTCATCTTTATAAAGAATACACATTGCCATTGTTTGGAATGGCTGGTGAATGTTCACCATTGTTGAAAGGTCATGCTGGTTTATGATTATTGAAACTCCTGGTTGCTAATGATGAAAGATGGTGGCAGTGTAGTTAAATGTTGCATATTTCTTTATGAAGAATCAATTGTTGTGGAAAGGCTGATCAATTCAATCAGTTAAAAAACATACCTTGTGCAGGTATGGACAAGAGTTTGCATCGGATACTGCACGCAAATATTTTAAGAAGGTGAAGAATGCTCAAGAGGCCCATGAGGCAATTAGACCCACTGATATTCGGAGATTACCATGTAAATGAATAGGTTTTTCAGGGCTCATGACACTTTAATCAATTGGTTTCTAATTTGAGTTCGGGATGCAAATTTTATGTTCCCATATTACCTTCTAATGGATTCTCAGGGTCATTTAATAACAGAATTTTCTCTCATTGGCTTTCAGCAAAACTTATTGGAGTACTTGATGAGGATTCCCTGAAGTTATACGCTCTTATTTGGTCCCGGACGGTGGCATGCCAAATGGAACCTGCTACCATAGAGCAGGTTTGAATGTGCATTTTTTTTTGGATAGACATAAACTTTTCCCCTCATTCAAGTGAACTGAGCTAGATTCTCTATGAGAAGGAAAAATGAACTGTCACTGACTGGTCTCTTTTGTTTGCAGTTGCAGCTTGTTTCTCCTCTACTTATGCTCTTTATTGTGCCATTACAGTCATTTGTCTCCTAACATTTCTCCTCTGATCAAACCAGATACTGCTGGATGTTGGAAATGCTGATGAGTCAATTGTTTTGCGATCTGCATGCTCAAGAATTGTTTTCCTTGGATATCAGGCAGTTTTTGAGGTATAATATAACACCATCTTGTGGATCATCTCCCCTCTATATCTGAAGTGTGGCAATTAAGTTTGTGACTTCCCTAGTTTGTTCAGCTATTCATGCACTATCAAATGTTGCATAAACTGTTTGAAGTGATCTCTTATTATATTTTCATGTTTTCTAGTAGGTGAATTGAAGATGACTGTATATGCTTGCATGTTATTATAATGCTTTATTTTAGTTAGGAACTTTGTCAGACATTCATATGTGAGATTGTCCTTTTTGTGCAATCTTTATTTTTCAAGGATGTGGAAGTTGAAGCAACCCAAAGTAAAGAGAAGGATGAGAATGATCGAGATAAGGCTTTTGGAATTCTTAGTTTTTTTAAGGTAAGACGTCTGTCATAGAATGGTTCATTTTGAAATCTCAGCTTCTTGTGATCAAACAATCTGTCGCTGTAACAGATTTTGATGGATCTCAGGGCCAATATTTGGCTTTATTATGCTTTTGCTTCAAAATCTCTCTTGAATGTATTCTGATGTTAGTAATTTTTCTATAAATAATCTCCAAGAACATGGCCTCGTTTACTTGTTTCTTTTGTAGCGAGGAGATCCATTATATCTTGGTGAAGTGGAACCCAAGCAGCACCACACCCAGCCTCCACCACACTACTCTGAGGGATCGTTGGTACATAATCAGCAGTGTTCTTTATATCAGTTGCATTTACAAACAGTTTTTGTTTTTCTCTATTATTTTTTCCCTGACAATGTGCCCTTTCATCTTTTCATGGTAAAGAGAAATTTTTAAAAAAGTAGATTCCTATAATAAGGATCTGTATATGTAGGTCGAATATTTATGATTTCTTCATGTAACAAAATCTTTTGTGACAATCTCTAAGACGGGCTGGATTGATGTGTTTAACTACATCATAAAATATATTTGTCTTGAAGGCTATGGCTTTGTCTGTGTAATTGGTGAATTTTTCTTTTGAAATATTTGAAAGACATATTTCATTTACTATGTCTAGTGACATAGTTATTATTTGTTTTGCTGATTTACTCCCAAAAGTGGCATTTGGTTTGAAATGCGATGATCTAGTAGCTTGAATACAAAATTCCACTGATATGCAGAGACACTCACTCACGAGTTTATTTGCTATATTGACTCTATAGGTTAAGAAGCTAGAGGAGCTTGGGATTGGAAGACCTTCGACATATGCCAGCACACTGAAAGTGTTACAGGTACTTAGTTGGGGGCAAACACTCAAACTTCCAAATATTTGTATACCTTTGAGGTAATTCTGTAACTAACTGTCAATTTTTTTTTTGGTGGTGGTGGGGGGGGTTATTGTTGTATCTGCATATATTCTTGGGACATACTTTGTTGTGCTCTCTTAGTTTGGGTTTAGTCGGTGGCATTCATTTCTAGGGGCCTTTCCCCCTTCATTTTTTTTTTCCATTCTTTAGTAAAGTCTCTCTCTTCCTATCTCTTCTTCTCTAAGAACATTCAGATTACTGGGATAGAAGCATTTGAACTTATCACATGTGACAGTATGGCTATGGAATACTGTGTGTGGTTATCACATGAAATTTATTCTGCTCTGCTTTCATTAGCCAGTAAAATCTTCTTAAGAGAGTGCAAATTGACTCTACATTTAGTTCAATCACAAAATACTGGAAACATATCCGTTGGACATTCTTTGTTGGTATTGATGTCAATAATCATAGACAGTATCTGAAATATGTTGGAAAACTAATTGATTTCATCTTTAATTTTCTCGTGTTTTGGCTGTTGACTGATGTTACTTTGTTTTCTGATTCATCTTTGGCATCAGGATAGAAAGTATTTGACTGTGAAAAACCGTGTATTGCAGCCTGAATTTCGTGGTCGCATGGTAGGTTCTGCCCCTGCTGCTGTATACCTTCATTTATTATTTTCCAGACTCTCTTGTCCGGATTAAAGTGCCAAACATTACTTTCTTCCCTAGATCAGTCTAATACTATTGCCATCTGTTTGTAGAGATTACTTTTATCGGGGGTGCTTTTCTGCTTATATAACAGAATCAATTTGGAAGTGCTATATATTCAAACATGTGTGTGCTAGTGGTGTAGTTGTGGGTCTGAGTCAGTTTATATAATGAAGCTTTGTTGGTTTGGTCCAATCCTGATATTGGGATAAATTGTAGCTCATTAGCTTTAGAAACATCAACTGGTTGGGTGGGCCATGGCTCTCCCTCCAGGCTACGCTGAACTTGTTTAAATATTGGCAAACAAGCAGATCTTATCAAGAACAGCCCAAAAATAGCTTCAATTTAACACTCATTGCAATTTGTTCAGCATTAAGCAATGCTTCTTACCCGCTGCTCCATTGTTTTATAACAGCTTTTAAAGAGAAATGGCTGTTTTAACTGTGAATATTTTGTAAACATCGTATACTTCCTTTTGCTATTTTTCTCATAGATTGATAACCCCATGGGGACCTTAACCGGAGAAAGAAGGAAAAGATAGGTCTTCAAGAATTTCAAATCTTCTCTCTTTTGTCAAGTATTCCACTCACATAGTCTGCTTTTACAAGGTTTCTCGAGTTCTTCCAAATTTTTACTTAAACTGGGGTTTTCTGCACTAAGATGTAAACAAGGGGCATAATAGGAAAATAGGTTATAATATGTCGGGCCCCTCCCCTTTTTCTACATGGCCAGACTTTGTTGTCCCATATGATGCACGTGCTCGTAGCCTGTTTTTTAATTTTGCCACCTGTCCATGAGGGGGCAGCTCTAGTCTGTGCCCCCACAAAACCCCAACCTTTCTACTTAGTTTAATGGGGGCTAGAAGTACACTATGTATATTCCCATACACTTTTGGTTATCTTGCTGCCATCAAAACCATATGTAGTCCCTCTCAGACTTCAATACTTGCATGTCATGTGTCCTTAAAAAGAAAAACCACAATCATTAGTCTACATACCGACCGGAAATCTAGAAGTATCACCTTTCGTAGATTCATTTGGAGCTGCTCTTCTTCTCAATTTTCTGTTGTCATGCCTTGTTGACCAAAAGATCTCATTAAAAGTAATGCTTCTGTTCTATTTTCTTCTTGAACTACTACCAGGGAATTTTTGGATTCCTTTTGTATAATGTATTTTTGTTTGATTATATCTAGGTGTCAGCATTTCTTTGTCACCATTTTTCGGAGGTCACAGACTACAGTTTCACTGCCGATATGGAGACTGAGGTAATTTAACCTTTTGTTACTTATGTTGCTCTAGTCATTACGTTGTTTGCTTCGTTGTCCGCTAATGTTGCTAAATAAATTGCTAACGCATTAACTTCCATTACAAAGAGATATTATGTACGTGTGCTCCTTAGTTATTTAATGTCCTTGCCTAGTAAATTGATCTGAATCACATAAATTGACTAAAAATTGGATAGCTTATCAACGAAGATTCATTTTTTTTTTTTACTGTATCTCTTTGACCCTTGCTGCAGCTTGATAATGTTTCTGCTGGATTAACTGAATGGAAAGGCCTTCTCAGAGATTATTGGACCCGATTCAGCTCATATTGTGATCGAGCTAATGGTGTCCATATTCATCAGGTACAGTTGCTATCTTTCGAGGAAGGCTCTGACTCTGATGTCCCAATGATAGCTATTAGTTTGTCCACATTCAGGAACTTTCAATCAGTATGGTTTCATAATATCTGCAGGTGGAGAAAATGTTGGAGAAAAAATTTGGGGATTTTTTATTTGAGTCTCTCCCGGATAAAAGCAGGACATGTCCAAGGTTTGTATCTGGCTACATGCTTCCCTTTCTTGTTGCAAGTGGGAATCGAAATGTATAGTAATTAAGGGAAGAATTGACTTAAATCTGAAGCGGGTAATATTTCCATCTTGTCAAAGGAAAACATAACTCGCATGTTCATACTAGATTGAAACCATGACCTCATGCTCCACCCTTGAGTAAGGGGGGGATATCCCATTTTGTCTGAAAGACCATTGGGTTTGTTTTTAATGGTGATTCAATATCAATATTTGTGCAGTACTCCGATGCTTCAGATTTGATAAATTCCTCACATCTGTGTCAAACATTCAGAATATATTCCAAGTCCATAAACTTATACATAAAGCTTTTTCCGATTTTTTGCCTTCAGAGTCACGTGAAAATGACTGACTTATGAATATGTACACACATGGTAACTCCCCCCCCCCAAAAAAAAAAAAAGAGCTCAAAAGGGGAAATCAGTGTGCAACATATATAATTAGTTGGACGTTGATACACTAATTTTTATACTCAAAATATATAGATGGAATTCCATTTTTAATCGCTAAGTTGATAGTTTTTGTGGGCATGTCTTGGAGACAGCGGCGGAGCCAGGAATTTTGTATAGGGGGGGCAGAAACGAAAATTATTTTAAATAATCTGATTAAAAATAAATATTAAATATTATACAAATTCTGACACTAATAAGGGGACCATTTACAGTGACCATTTAATAAGCTTTTAAAGCTTATGCAAATTCTGACACAACTTTTTATTTTATAAATTTTATCTTTATCAATTTTTAAAACTTCCTTTTACAAATTCAACTGAAAGTGTGAAACTGACGGCTGAATTTATTTTTTATTTTTTTTATACTCTCTTACTGTTTTACAAACTCTGACACTAATAAGGGGGCACGAATTAATATTAGGGGGTAGGATACCTATAAATAATTTTTTTTTTAGCACTGAGGGGGGGCAGCCGCCCCCCCGTCCCCCCCTATCTCCGCCCCTGCTTGGAGATAATACCAGGGTTGAGCTTGCAAAATTATGCATATGTGTGTATTAATAGCAAATTGCACTACAGTTGCAATGCTTGGAAACTGTTTCTGTGCTGATGTGGTTGGTTATAGTTTTTTCATTGATATGATCTCATAGAGTCCTTGCTTTTGTGGTTCTTTATAGATTTTGCAGTTCTGCTCGCAGCTCGACTTTAATATGATGCTTTGATAGTTATGTTCTGCTATCTGCTTACAGATGTACGTTTTCTAGATCTTCACTCTTAATGGTCTTACTATAAATTTAACCTGGATATGTTTCAGTTGTATGGAAGGCACTTTGATTTTCAAAGTTAGTAGGTTCGGTGCTGGCTATTTTATAGGCTGTGATCAACACCCAACGTGCAAGTGAGTAGAAAACTGCTTGACATCATAATTTCATTCTATTACATTCACAAACTTCTGCCTGATATATGCTCTACTGTAAAATCCATGCTGTTGATAGTGGCAGAATTTCCATGCTCATTGCCTATTGTTCATTTGATTGCTGTGAGTAGGTATATTGCCAAGACGTTATATGGTGACGAAGAAGAACAAGTTACTCCTCGAAGCAACAGTAGTGTAGAGGAGCCAAAAGTACTGGGAATTAACCCAGGTTCCAATGAAAAGGTTGCCCTAAATTTTTTGTCTTGGATTACTTGTTTTCTGCTAGCCAGAGTCTAATTTTGTTTTGGCTGTTGTTGGATTTCGTCTATAAAACAAGTATGAATTGTTCTTTTCTTTTCAGGTTCTTTTGAAGAGTGGTCCTTATGGATTCTATGTACAGCTCGGTGAAGATAGGAAAGGATACTTGCCTAAAAGAGCCTCTGTTTCCCATGTATGTAACCTTGTCTTTTATCAACAGTTTTGAACCATAATTCCTGGTTCTTTTGCAATTAGGTGCAAATCCTAAAGATGCTGAGCTTTGCATTGTTACAAGCAAATATTAGCTTCCCCTATAGTTGTGTCAGTTGGCACCCACATGTTTTCTTCTCTTCTCATGATGTGTTTGACCTTTTGGTGGTTCATTGTCCCTGTTCCTCCAATCCTCCCTCTGTAAAGCACTATTTTTCCTTTAATTCATGTTCGGGTCCCTTTCTTTTTGTTCCTCCACCCATGTCTTTCATCTTTTCAGAATTCTTTGTTTCCAAATTCCCTTTGCTGTACCAGCTTCAGCAACCTTGCTGTCTTTGCCTTAATTTTTATCTGGATTGTCTTAGATATATCTATCGTTGAGTACCCAACTTTAATTTTTATTTGTTAGGCAATATTTCATTCACTCATTAGACAAAGCTTACCTCATGGAGGTTTGTACATGGATTCCTGATACATGATGTCAACCGGTAATGCATCCATTGGGATATCCCATTGACCTTCCTAACTGAAGCCCATTTGGCTAGCTTGTGTGCTGTGGAATTAGCCTGGTCGGAGACTAGCAAAGCTCCAGAACGGCATCTTCCTCGTCATTTCTCTAATGACTTCTATTGTTGTCTATTTGAGCCTCCACTGGATGGGTAGGGTCAACGATACAGTTGATAACAGATAGTGAGTCCCCTTCAAATATGGTAAAACTGAATGGTCAAGGTCTTGCTTAATTAGCTGGTTTGAGTCTATTGAATAGATGTACATATGCTTGTGTATCTATTCACTGTTTGCCCAATACCACTTTTGTCCTTTTTCTTTCCCCAGTGTTGCTTCTGCAAATACACTTCTTGCTATCTTTTTAACGAGATTTTGTGGACTTCAAAGTTAGAGAAGACTGATATTCGTCCTTTTCAGATAAAGAATGTGGACTCTATTACCCATGAAGATGCTCTTGAGTTGCTGCGCTACCCTGTGACACTGGTGTGCTCATCATTCTCTAAATTGAGTTTTCTTTCATCTTTCTCTTTACATGTTGCTGAGCTTATTCATTTCAACTTCAGGGAAACCATCCAAAGGATGGCCAACCGGTGTTATTAAGGCTTGCAAAGCTCGGATTCTCTGTTAGACATCGACGTACAAATGCTCCAATCCCCAAGGTATAATTCTATTTTTTTAGGATTTTAGTGTTACTAGTTTATGCTGTAGTTATTGAACAGGAATGTACATGACATACGTGAAAACAAGGATGTAGGATGGAAAACAATACTTTACATAGAAACATGTCAAGGCATATAAAATACATCAACTATGACGTGTTCTGCGACATCCGGAATTTGATGCCTAGAAATACATTTTGGGGATGTTAGAGCATCTTCTGGATAGCATTGCTACTCGCTGCAACTGATTAGACAGAAACATTGGTATGAGGGATGCTAAAATCTGTAAGAAGCAACACGGGCACCCTCTTCTCTCTTTCTCCTTGAGTGTGCCCCCATTGTTGGGGTGGGAACATAGGGTCCTTGTAATGCAAACGAAGTGACCTGATAGAGAAAGGAGCAGCAGCATACAGGCAGATTGAACGGATGGGAGTATATATAGATAATCTGTTTCTTATAGCAGGTCAGTGTATACCTTCTTTGGTAGTATGAACTAGACTAGTTTAGCCACCAAAGCAGGTGGATGACATTGTGTATGAGGAGAAGAAATTATGTACTGACTGGGGAATGTTGTGCTGAATCTTTCCTATATCCCATTTGCATTTTTATTATCTGTTTCTGAGCATAATTTCATAGAAATTGAGCAGAGGTAAGGAAATTGCAATCAGGTTAGGTTGATATCCTAGATTGTCAGAAGTTGCTGGTATTTTATTTTAGATGCCATTTCCATAAACAATGCGTTTTTCTACCTTCCCCCGAAAAAAAAAATCTTGCTGATTGATAAGCTGTGTTGTGTCCTATAGTATCTGCCTGGGGAAAATAATGTCATGTCAAAGGGGTATCACGCACGGAGTGTGGTGCTTTGATTTGATAATAGTTTGTTCACGATGAGCTTGAAACTGAAAACCTTAGGTCAATGCTTCCAAAGAATGTGCGAGGTTGTTATAACTTCATTTTCCCCATTTTCTCGTTTGACGTGATTTCCCAAAACTTGGCTCCCTTGACTTCAACTAACTATCAATGGAAGGTTTAGAACAGCAAATTTCTTGTACTAATGTGTTGTGTTCTGCAATATGTGCAGAATATGAAGCCCGACGATGTCACTCTTGAGCAAGCAGTGGAGCTCTTGTCTAGTAAATTTGCGACACGATGTGGCCGACCTAAGAACAAACCAAAGATTGAAGAAGCTATAGAGGCCATGTAGCCTTGGTAAATAGTAGAAGAGGGCAAGTTCTTTGATGACTAACTACTTTCTTACAGATACTCAATGGGAGGAAATCATGCTGTTCACAATAAGAATTGACCAGAGGAAGAGCATGGACTTCTGGCATTTGGAGATTCTTTTGTACATCTAGCAGAGGTGCGTACAAAAATCATGATAGTTGTCCATTTTGTTGTAAGATGTCATTTCTTGTAGATTCTTTTCGGCAACCATTTCTTTAGTTATGGGAGGCCCATTGGGATTTTCACAGTTGATGGTGTAATCGTATATGTGCATTGTTTCTGCATGAGTATAGAAGTTACAGGGCTACAAGATGTTAAAGTTAATGAACAGAGAACTTGAATAATATATTTATATATTTTTTTTTGTGGGCACTCGAATAATATTCTTTGCATAATCTATCAGTATCGGTTGATGGTGTAATCGTACATGTTCATCTCTCTCCTGTATTATTAGTGGGTCTTTACAAAGAGGTTACAAGGAAGCTTGGAATAGTTGTCGTTTTAGACCATCCGACTTGCTTGCTTTGCGGTGGTGGTTGTTAGGACAAAGTTGTATAGAACGTAAAACTAAACACTTATACAAGATCATTGTTTCATAAGATCCGATCAGAATTCTGTGATCGTTAGAACTAAATGTCTCAACCATTTTAGTGGGCTGTTGATGTTGTGGTGGGGTCTATACATTGAAAACTCTATGATGCGACAGTGTTTCCCAATCTCTTATACTCCTCATTTCGAAGCCATCGAGAACTTTCCTGACGAACTTTTATCCAATACGGCACTATTTCGGGCAGCCACGCGGCTCGAATCGATTTGAATGAGCTTTTCTCTGAAGGAGACTGTTGCGACTCTTGTCGTGAAAGTTTATAGACAATCTTTGAAGTTTTTTTTTTTATAGTTTCTATATTTTGTGATGCCTAAATCGGACTTGATCATGCAAAACTGACAGTCGTTTATGGATCTCATTGGAAATGTGGATAAAATTTGTTGATTAGGCAGGAAAAACTGAAAATTGAAACAATTGAATTAGGCCATAGAAGGGGATATGTTTATTTTCAGCACCAACTACCTTATCGTCTATGTTAACATGCGAGGAAAATTTTGAAAATTTGGTCAGTGATATATGACAACAAAAGAAAGGAAGTAAACTGTTTTACATGTCCAAGATGTATTCCAACGACACCGTACAAGCTTTGGAAAATGAATCCTATTTCCGAATAGTTTAGCACGTGTAATTTGGAAATATGACAATTAAAAATCCTGATTGAGCTACAAGTTTGATATTTTTATTTCAAATATAACTTTAAAAGCTCTCAATGGCAAGTAGAACTTAGAGTGAACTATGGAATTTGTTATTGTTTATCTCGCTAAGATAGGAGATTGAAAAAAGGCCCAAGTATTATGTAATATTGAAAAGTTGTATCTAACGTTTGGTAACTTAAAATTTTAATAAAAATTTATTTTTATCAAATATTAAATAAAATTTTATCACTTATTTATTAAATTCTAGTACTATCACATTTTTAATACCGACATAAAATTTTGAAATCAAAATAAGCTCTCGGATAAATTTTTTTATAAAAAACTCTTTAATATCGAGATTTTATTAAAATCAAATCCTTCCGTACACTCAATTTATAAATAAATCACTGCTATATATATATATAAAAACAAACGAAAAAAAAAACAGCAGGGAAAAACGAAATTGAAGTCTTAAAAGAATCCCCAGGTTGCGCCGAGAAAGGACGTTTGCAAATACGGAGGCCCGGGTACGAGGAAAAACGTTAAAAAGTTCTCATCGATCAGCTCCTCAGGTTATTGTCCTGTCTTAGAATTGCACTGAATTGTTAATTTATGTTTTTCTGTTATCCATTATCCATCGTTCTATGAGTCATTTCCTTTCCCTCATTTCATTATTAAAAAAAGAAAATCGGCAACAAAAAGATTCGGAAATGGGAAAGAATTGTAAAGATTTTAGAGAATCGTAATTCTTGTTCGGACAATTTTCTGCTTTTGCTCGGGAAGCAAACAGAGCGATTGATTGTTATCTCGAAGGTGTGAATCTATCTAACTTTTTTGTTGGGACCAAAATATACAGGGAAACAGAGGGGGAGAGAGAGAGAGAGAGAGAGAGAGGAATATGGAACAAAGGCTGAAGCTTCAGCAGCAGCAGCAACAACAGCAAGCCCTAATGCAGCAAGCCCTTCTTCAGCAGCCTCAGATGTACCATCCCGGCGTCCTCGCCGCTGCCATGTCTCAGGTATATGTATTTGTGGGTGTGGACAATTATATATAGACCCTGGTATGTATTTGTTTATGTTTGTTATATTGTTTCTGTTGTATATATGGGTTTAAAGATGGGGAATTTTGTTTTAACGCTTTTTGGCTTGTGTCACTTGGCCTTTTATTATTTGTTTGATGCCTTTGATCTCCATTTCAATTTTACATTTAGTTCCTTTTAGGGTTTGTAATCTGAAAATCAATTATCCACTTCTTATAGACATTAGACAAGTATGTTACATTCTTGTCTGTCATGCAGCTTAAAATAGTAGGAAAACATCATCATTTATAATACCGTGGAATGTTGGGGTTGCATAATTCAACTCTATCTTACAAAGAATAAAACTAAATGTGCTTCGGAGTTGCATATGTTGTTCTCAGGTCAGTTAATTTTTTTAACACTTTGCTCTCCCAAAAACTTATATGAGTTATAGTCCTTGATTATTCTCTGTTTTTCCTTCTTAAGCGACTCCCTGATGGTTGGTTATCTTCTCCATCTGCATCTACGAATAGAATGGTTTACTTTGGTTTATTTCTTATCAGCATTTAGGAGAAAAGCAATTTAGACATGTTAGATTTTTTTCTCGTCTTCGGCTGGGAGAGAGGGGGTAGGGATTGATTAGTAGTCTGGGCTGTTAGAATTCTGATAAGTGCTTGTTCTGTTTTCTTAGGCATCTTTTTTTGATTTTATTGAGGACATCAGCTTGGAGTTCCTAGGCTTTATTTTGTTTATTTTTCCCTTTTATATTTTGCAGATGGAGCCCATCCCAAGTGGGAATCTGCCTCCTGGTTTTGACTCCTCTACATGCCGCAGTGTGTGAGTGATTTGTAGCAGTTCTTTTCTTTTTTGTTTTTTCCCCCTCTTTCTTTTAGCTTGAGGTCTTTTTCTGTGTCATAGTCTTCTTAATGAGACATCATTCTTCACCTAATGGGTCTTCTTTAGAATCAAATTAGTTAAAATTGTAAATTCGGTGGGCAGAATGTGTTTATAAGATTGTTTCTTATCATGTTGCCTTTTAGGAAATTACATTTTGTGGTACCAGATGTGAGCCTGTGCTTTGTGTAACAGTTTGACTAAGATGTGGTTTTCTGTTTTCATCTACTTGATTATCAATCTGATTGCTTGATGATTTCAGTTATGTAGGAAATATTCATGTCAATGTTACTGAGAAGCTTCTTGCAGAAGTTTTCCAGACTGCTGGTCCTCTTGCAGGATGTAAGCTTATCAGGAAGGACAAGGTTTGATTTAGTACTCAGGTTTTTGTCGAATTGTCGAATTGTCGCTTGATCTTTATCTTGTCATTGCACTAGCTTTATTGAAGCACCGACAAATTATATTCTGTAGCTGCTTTTAGTCATTCAACTTTTCAGCAATAATTAATGTAGATATCTAGTCCCTTGTACACTACAGCCAAGATTTTCCACGTAGCAAAGACATCATGGCCTTGCTAAGATTACTTGCCAAGCATGTAGAGCAAAAATTAAGTTGGCAATGCCATGTTTTGGCAACTGAATGCCTCATCCATTGTAATCTCCCATTAACCTAGATAATGCTATCTGGAAAAACATTGTAATGATTTGGAGCGTCGGGAATATCCTTGATCAGTGTCTGTTCCTCCTATCATTGTGGTGATTTGCAAACTGTCCAACTGAAGATAAGAACATATTTAGCCTGTTGTGCTGAAAACTGTGAGTGAGGGTTTGAGGGATGAGAAGGTGGTGGTCTTGATTTCTGTATAGTATCTGAAGTTGGTGCTGTTCATTTCTGGAATGGAAATAGTTGAGGATAATCCATTTTGACTACAGAAAATTCCCAAGAATATCATGTGACCTTTTCTATTAACGTT
Source organism: Morella rubra (assembly GCA_003952965.2). Classification (NCBI taxonomy): domain Eukaryota; kingdom Viridiplantae; phylum Streptophyta; class Magnoliopsida; order Fagales; family Myricaceae; genus Morella; species Morella rubra. Next base: position 28,856,198 of record CM025856.1, read on the forward strand.
CTTTGTAAACTGTGGTGGTGTTGCCATACTCACTGTAATATGTTCAGTCTAGTTCTGACTAGCAAATTAGTGGCTCTAGTGTTTTTTTCTCTTCTTGTGACAGGATCAAACATTTTGTTAGAAATATGAACTTGTCTGTTTAAGATGGTCTGCACCTGAATAAAAAAGTTTTGTTTTGGGCGTATTGCAATTGTCCATTGTTATAGCATCAACATGCACATATCCTGGAATTTATTTGCTCTGTACACTGTGCAGTCCTATTGTTGTATTTGCTCTGATCATGTGATGCATTATCGTTGCAGTCATCATTTGGTTTTGTGGACTACCTCGACCGGACATCTGCAGCCCTTGCAATAATGAATTTGCATGGGCGCCAACTGTAAGGATTGAATTCAGTTTATATTGCCTGTGGTCATTCTGGTGCATTCTTTAGAATTGGATCTGGTTATTAAGTTAGGCGCTGGCTTCGACGGATGAGATTTACTGCTATATTTTGCTTCTAAAAAATCTAGTAAATCTATGAATCTCTCATTTTGTTTTATCAAATGTCATTACAAGCATGTATGGACTTTGCTATTTGACGCTCATTTTGCCAATTTTGTACTTTTAGTTTTCAAATTAGCAGTCTTTTGTTGTATTTGGTGGTTCAACAATTATCTCAATGCTTGCCTTTCATTGGATTTTATCCTGTCTTATGGTGTTTTGGTTTTTAATGGATTTTTCTATATAATTGCAGCTATGGTCAGGCACTCAAGGTGAATTGGGCATATACAAGTAACCAGAGGGAGGATACGTCTGGTTAGTTTAGGCTTCCCTTCTTCTTCTTGTCCTTTATTTTGTTCCTTGTTAAGTGCCTTATGCAAACATCTCATATGTTTCCCTTTAATGTACTTCTATAATCATCAGGACACTTCAATATATTTGTTGGTGATTTGAGTCCAGAGGTTACTGATGCAACTTTGTTTGCCTGCTTCTCGGTCTATCCTAGTTGTTCGTGAGTTCCTCATTGCTTTGAATATTTTTTATTGATTTTTTCTCTCATGAGTATGATCAACGAGGGTGAAATTTTCTTGATTTCCTGATGCCTATAATCAATATTCATGTCTGTAAGATGTCCATGACCAAAAGTTGATGGGAAGGGTATGACTACTATTATTAAGTTGCTTTAATCTTGTACTCCCCCTTGAGCATCATGTGATTTGTGAACCCCTCTATTTATGTGGTGAGTGTTGAGGCGTTTGGTTTATGATCCTTCCTTTTTCTTTATGATTGCAGGGATGCAAGGGTCATGTGGGATCATAAAACTGGGCGCTCGAAAGGATATGGATTTGTTTCGTTCCGTAATCAGCAGGTATTTCTCAGTAAATGGAAGTTCGAGGAAAGATTCAAAAAGAAAAATCCCAATAACACATTAAGTGATGTAATACAAAACAAATGCTGATGCACAGAGAAAAAAAAACATTTGGCAAGTTGGATATCTTTGAGCCAAACTTATTCTTGAAGCACCTAGAACTGTGGGTGCTATCATTACAAAACTTCTTTAAGTTGAAAGTGGAGAGTATTGGAGACAGTAGTTTTCCAATATCCAGATTCAATGACCTGATAAATTTTTTTGAAATTGTGTTGCAGGATGCACAGGGTGCTATCAATGAATTGACTGGTTAGGCATCTTGGTGGCCTCTTAGTTTTTTTTCTTGTTCAAATAGTCTGGTTTTCAATCCTTCCAGGACGTCAAATTTTCCCACCATCTTGTAGGTAAATGGCTTGGCAATAGACAAATAAGATGCAACTGGGCAACGAAAGGTGCTGGTGCTAATGAAGACAAGCATATTGATGACAGCCAAAATGCAGTTGTACTTACGAGTGGATCTTCAGGTAGCATGAATCCTTCTACTTGATTCAGTCCACTATGTAGAGTCCCGGCAAATTAGGACAGCGGTTACCTGCTTAGGGCCAATGTTGACCCAGGTTCTGGTCACTGCGTTCACTGGAATATGTGCAGATGCATGCAATGTGGAATCGCAGCACACAGCACAACATAATGTTGGGTATTCAGTAGCAAAAAGAAAAGCTTGGTATATCAGTAATTTAATTATGATTAGCTTTTATCAAAAAATGGAATTATGCCGACCCAATTGAGAAATAGCTACACACCAAAAGTTAAATGACTTGGAGAATACAGACTGTTGTCCTAGTTGGTCTCCAATATGCTTACTCTCTGTTAGTTAAGTGACAAGCTGGTCTCATGAGATGTATTTCGCTTTTACTTGTTTAAAGCACAAGCAATTGATAGTTGTTGACTGACAGGAAAGTGATGCACATAGCAGACTCCAAATCGCTCAATTATTATTTGTTTCTGCTTGTTCATTCACATTCACAACTTGAGATGCTGTCAGGCGGAACTCAGGGCAACACATTTACGTTGAAGGGTTGAAGAATAGGCATTTACTTTATTATGTAGATAAACATATATGAATGTTCATGGTAAATAAACAGTTACATGCAGTCATATAGGACTCAAACCCTCTCTCCTTATGGGGGAGGCCCTTGGCATTGCCACGATATAGAAAGATGCTTCCTTTTCCTCATTTCTTTGATATGTCTTTGGAGTTTTCTCAGCGCAAGGGGCTCATGACACTTGAGGAGTGTAAGAGCCTATGTCACCATGTGTCAGAGGAGCTAAGCTCATTCATTGTTGGCCTCCTAGGAGTCTGACATATTACCTGTTGTATTCCAAAGCATGTGCACTGATTAGAAGATATGATATCCTAGAATGTACATGGAAGATTTGGATGCTGACAGTTATTTCTTCATTTTTCCTTATTTTGCAGATGTAGGTCAGGAAAATACCAATGAGGAGGCGCCTGAAAACAACCCGGCATACACCACTGTCTATGTTGGCAACCTCTCTCATGAGGTAATTAAGAATGCATGAATTTTGACGTTTTCTTGTACATAGCTCTCCAATTGAGGAGAGAATTGTTTTCATGGTACACTGCTGTAATTGTTTGTGTAATTTCTCATCCTGCTGTATGGACCATATAGTTTTTTTTTTTTTTTTTTCTGAATTTGCAAGAGTTAAGTTTCCGGATGCTTGTGCATGCATGCATGCATGGACACATGGATATGAACTTTGGGACATGCAAATGGTATTCCAGGAAATAGATGTGAAATTTGGTAAATTTGTATATTATTTTGGTAAGATCAGATTAAAGCCCCTGCTTAATCAGGAATGCAATACCCCTTGGAGCCGATGCCTCCTTTCCCATCCCTTCACTGCTCTACCCAAGTGAAACCCAACTATATGGTCCATGCAAGTGGGCGAACATTCTTTCATCGTCTCTGTTCCACCTAGAATTTAACAAGCCTGTCCCCACTTTGTATGTGTTTTCATTGAAGGTTCAAGCCAAGGTAATAAGGCGTATTTGCTATGTTGAAAGGTGGACTGAAGTATTTATCACAAGGAAGCTTAAAACTAGTGAAGGAAAAGAAAAATGAGAAAGATGCCTGGGGGACTATGGGTCAAAAGTGATCACCAGGTGTATAACACCGAAACTTCTTACTTATAAGGACCAAAGAAAGTGTTTATTTCTAACTTTCTTGTTGATATTGCGTTTTAGTCTTCCCAAGAGGAGGCAGCTATACTTGTTTAATTTATCTAATCAAGTATGCTAATAAAGGAACACAGAAAAAAGAGATAGAACCCTAGTCTATGACAGTGGAATAGCACTAAGAGTGCGCTGTACAAGGGAAGCCTTCAGATGTCTATATATATTGGTGTTTAAGATATTAAACAATGTGGGATAATTATCCTATGGAAATGAGTCAGAGAAGAACTAATTCCATACCTTTCTCTGAATCTGTGTTGGCCTTTTATATCTTTCCCCAATTGCCACATTGTACATGCTCCAGTTTGCTCCATCCCTAGCCAATGGGTGGGTTACCTTGCAAAAGTGCTTTTTCTAGTGGATGTTGTGTGTTCATCATAGGCTTTGAAACAATCTAAAGCTTAGCCTTATCTTTGTTTTCTTTTGGATTTCTGAGGACCTTCATCAAAAGTTTAGTGCATGCATCTCTCTACCAGGGGTCCCTCACGTCTTTCTTGACATTTGAACTTGTTGCAACGCTTTTTGTTTTTAAATTCAATTTAGTTTTTGGTCAGTCTAGCAGAATCATTAAATTGTAAATACAGTTCCATGGCATAATCTTTTGTAGTCCAGGAAAAGAGATGGTTCGTATTTTTTATGTAGTTAATACTCCCTGAATTTGGTTGTGTGCTCAGATGACTCAAGCGGAACTCCATTGTCAGTTTCATGCTCTTGGTGCTGGGGTTATTGAGGAAGTACGCGTCCAAAGGGACAAAGGATTTGGATTTGTTAGATACAACACTCATGAAGAGGCAGCCTCTGCCATTCAGATGGCTAATGGGAGAATAATTCGTGGGAAGCCCATGAAGGTAAGAAAACCTTTACCGGGGGGGTCTTTTCATTTGACTGTCACTTGGCTTCATTACCATCTTAACACAACAATCACATAGCCGCTAGGATGGTCTTTTGTCCTTTGAGGAATGGACTAACAAGCCCTTGAATTATATGAGCTGTGGATTGTTATCTATGCTATTAGTTTCAACATAGGACCTAGAAGGTCATGGCCTTGGCGAGATCATCTGAAAAACAAGTACTGTGTTACATGAGAAGTGGTTTTCAAGTAAATTATGAGCAGCGTTTTTACCTGTTTGACGAAAATATCTGTTCTTTTTTGTATACATGCGTGCAGTGCTCATGGGGTAGCAAGCCAACTCCTCCTGGGACAGCTTCAAATCCACTAGCTCCTCCTACTCAACCATATCAGATCCTTCCATCTGCTAGTATGAACCAAGGCTATTCTCCAGCTGACTTGTTGGCATATCAGAGGCAACTTGCCTTAAGTCAGGCGGCTGCATCTGGCCTCTCAGGTCAAGCGCTTCTGCAGATGACTGGACAACATGGTCTGGCTTCTGCTTCCATGGGGTTGAGCTCCGGGGGATCTCAAGCAATGTATGATGGATATCCTAATAATTCGTCCGGCCAACAACTCATGTATTACCGTTAGTGGGTGCTTTAGTGGAATTCTGCCCTTCTTTTGGGTAGAGTTAGTGCCAATTCGTTTTCTTGGTCCTTGTCTGTACGTCTCTTTACTAGCTCTGAGCTTTCTGATTGAGATGCGAGTCATTATTCAATTACTTGAAATTTTTGATCTCTTATGTTGTTATGCGAGACATTATACGCCTGGCGTTGTAACGGGTCTTCTTTTGGATTGCATGTCCACAATCTCATTGTTCGCAGATTAGTGGTGCTTTTCTTAGATTCTTTTTTTCCCGTTTTCTTCCAAATTTGATTAGGAGTGGCATAAACCATGCCGGTTACCTGGCTATCACATCCTTTTTTGTTTCTTCTGGTACAAAGATTACATCCATTGAAACATAGAATCGTTTCTGCTGTGTCTAAACTGATGCCATTGTCCTCTGATGTTGCTAAACAGCATCTGTCTTTTTCATGTGAAGACCAAATTCCGAATCAAAAAGTAACTTCCTTTCTTCTAGGAAAGGACGGAAACGTATAAATGTCCCCTGTAGAAAATTCTTTACAGAAAAATGCTATGAAGTGAATTTGGCTTCACGATCTCGCTTTGCACAAGGGGGACGATTGCAAGATATTTTTGTTGGAAGTAGTATGCTTGAAAAATGCAAGTATGAATAAGTAGTCGCGAGAAGTTGATCAAGTTTACTATAGGATTGAACGGATGGGTAAAACTCCGGATTGGCGATTCGACCAGTTCTTGGCATTTGGGTGGAGCGCCTTGGCTTTAGAACTTTGGAAAACTCTCTCATCTTTCCAATAAGACTGGATACGTTGTTATTTTTATCAAGAAAAATTATATTTATGCCCTCTAACTACTACATACAACAGTTATTCAATTTACACCTTATGCTAAGATCTCATTGTGATAGTTATTGAAAAATAGGCTACGTAGCACACTCTTTACAATTAAATTGTAACATGAGTTACAAATTGAAGAGCTCTTGTATAGTTTAGGGGTGCAGTCTGTCAAGTGTGATTTTTTGAGGTGCAAATTGTAAAAAATGAGAGAGTCAGAAGGTGCCGAGTATCTTTTATTGGTGTCTGAACCTCCACTTTGTAATCATCCCAATTTATACCTGGAAAGTATCTACATTTACTGATTAGTTAACCCTTTTATGTCTCTCACCTTCGGAATGGGCTTGTACCGGACAGCCCTTCAACGGTGATAGCGTTGAAATATGGCATGGACTGTTAACATAGAAGATTAGAATATCCCTACACGAGACCAAGCACTGAGATTTAAAAGCAGCTTGTAAAGCATTGAAGATACAGAGAGATGAGAAAGAAAAAAAAACACTCTCTGCTTCTCCGTTCTGACACAGTCAAACAAGTCTGTATTGCATGAATTGATAGATGTGAATTTTGTGTTTGATGCTGCAAAGCCAAGCCAATTACGGGAATGAATTGGACTAGGTACCCAGATGGTTTATATTACTCAGTAGAGATAACTTCAGTTCGGTGTGAAATGAGTAAAATAAAGATCGAATTTTTAGGATAAAATGTGTACCTCTTGGAAGAGGAAAAAGAGGGTATAAAAACGATAACTTACATATGAGAGCGTTTAACCCTGTCGGACAATCCTCAGCCTTACAAGGTTTTAAAGTCTCACAAACTGCTTCGATGACTAATATCTGATGACATAGATGCACAGTAAAGACAACATTCATGCCAGATGGAGCACCTGCCTTGGGAAGATGTCGGTGCCTGTTTGAATTCTCAGTCTCCTGGTGCTTACGTATGAGAGGGTTTAACCCTATCGGACAATCCTCAGCCTTACAAGTTACAAGGTTTTAAAGTCTCACAAACTGCTTCGATGACAAACCCGTGGCGGGGGTTGAGGGGAGAGTTGAGCATATGCATGCCGGGGAAAACTGTGATTTCATCTTGATTCTTCAAGTACAGATGGAAAAGTATTCCAACACAGCTTAGATGAATCAAAGATGCAATTTACATCATTTTTTACCTATGGAAGTCTACGTTTTTCCCTTGTGGTCACAATCTCTTTACCTAGTTTTTTCTTCAAACTTGATCTTTGTTCGTCAGGAAGATGGCGTTCTGGAGCTCGCTTCAGAATTTTCACGTGGAAGATCACCCTCCTGCAAAGAGCCCATCAAGATGTTGCTGATTAAGCTTTTCATCTGGGAGAAGAAGTTAATCAAGAATTACACGAGTACTAAAGGAACGTCTAAACAAAATAATGATGAGATTAGGAGAGTTCTCCACGTCAATGAAAAAAGGTTGAACTTAAGCACTGTCAAACTTAATAACTGCAGGGAAACCTGGCTATTTTCGGGTGAGAGGCCTGGACTGCTATTGATCAAGCTCGGGTGCATGGTTTCTTCAGCAAATGCTCTCAATCTGTCGAGTTCCGGAAGGATGTCCCTACCAAGATCTGGTCTGTCTTTCCGCCTTAACTCTGAGCACTTGAGGGCCAGCTTGGCGAAGCACATGGCCTCCTCAAGTGGCCAGTCAGGCACTGCTGGATCCAACATCTGAGCAAAAGTTCCTTTTTCAATAGCCCTTTCAACATGGTGAGTCAAGCCCATTGGTTGTTTGGCTGTTACCAATTGTAGAAACATGATTCCAAGGGAGTAGACATCAGATTTCACTCCAAGCATTCCCGTTTGCTGATACTCTGGATCTATATAGCAAAACGTGCCAGCTGTGGATGTCATGCGATACTGTGTCACATTGTCAGCCAGAGATTGAGGCACTAACCTGGCCAAGCCAACATCAGCAATCTTGCTGACATAGTTGCGGTCAAGCAAGATGTTGGCTGGTTTCAGGTCACGGTGCACCAGTGGCTCTGGTTTCGTCTGGTGGAGGAACAGCAAGCCAGTACCTATTTCAGCTGCAATTCGAAACCTAAGCTGCCAAGAAAGAGGTCGAGTGTTATCCCGGCAGAAGAGGCGGTCCTCCAAGCTACCCCTAGCCATGAACTCATAGACTAAGCAGCCATACTCTGGGCAGGCTCCTAGGAGGAGAACCATGTTGGGATGTCGAATGCAGCTCAGAACCTCAATCTGTGAATGGTCACGAGAAAGTAATACAAAGAAACTATTTATAAATTCTAGGTAGAGTGTTCAAGATTTGCGTACATCCAAGTAATATTTTACTCATACCTCTTGCTGAAACTGTGACCTTCCTTGAGCTGCATCTGGACGGAGGACCTTAATTGCAACAGGTGTATGCTCCAGATGACACTTATATACGGGTCCATAACCCCCTTCCCCAATCTTCCGGGACACTGCAAAGAATTCTGTGGCAGCTTCTATTTCCTCGATTGAGTACCTCCTATACCTAAGGTCTGACTGCGCTAGAGCATCAAGTGCCTTTCTCTTCTCTTCTCCTTCTCTCAACGCTTTCATTTCTGCATTAACTCTTTTGTGTGCTTCTAGTTCTGCTATCCTCTTGGCTGCCTCGGCAGCCTCAATAGCAGCCCTGGACTTGGCCTTCTCCTTTTCTGCCATCGCCAATGCAACTTCCTCAGCCAATCGCGCCTCTTCCAATCTCCGCTCTTCCTCCAATTTCCAGCGCTGCAGCTCTACTGCCTGTTTTGCAGATCCTATCAGAACTTGCTGTGAAATTTAAAGGCATAAAGCAGATCTAATTTTACGCACCTTCTGTTTAGCTGTGAGTGCTTCTTTACAGGCAGTACTGTACATTTCAATTGTCTGCTTGAGTTCTAGCTTTAGCTTCCTCATTTCAGCCTCCACTTCTTCCTGTATTTTTTGACACAACATTATCCATTTTGCAATGTTCCTTCTAGTTTCAAGTGTTTATGCATGGAACCGTGCACATACAATCATGGAGATGTTTCTGAAAGTTCCAAAAGCAAGAAAGAGGGGCAGTCTTATATTCACTAATTTTCACAGTTCAAGTACTAGTTGAAGTTTTAGAAATACTTGGTTCTTTAGCTAAGATGGTTGGCCTTCCAAAACCAAATAGGGCATAATGTGCTGAAACAAATAGGACATTAAATCCAATATTCATGTCTTTATGTATTCCACGTTTGAAAATACAAAATTCTATGTGTATACGGTATATATTGTTAACCAGCAATATAGTGAATATAGTACTTCTAGTAAAGATGGTTGGCCTAAGTTCTATGGATATTCATGCGCAGCAAACATAAGAGCTAAAAATTGCCAAATCAGTGAACCGACTGCATGTCCTTACCATGGACTGTGATGAGTTTGATAGCCTATCACTTTCGACTGAGACAGATTGAAGTTCAGGTGGACAGCTGACATCTACTGACCTCCGTCCAAACTGCATAAATTCATAGCTCTGGTTGATGTCTATTTCCGAGCTGTACGACATCCGCGATGGGGTGCGGCCTATATCCAGGTGGTCGTGCAAAGTAGGAAACACGCGGTCGAAGCTGGGCCTACCAGAGCTAACAAAGGATACGTCGGTATGGGGCAGATAGATTTCCCCATATGATTTCCCATTTAAGCCTCTCCTAGGGAATGGCGACCTGCTTCCAAAGAGAATTATCCCAGACCTTTTAGCAACCTCATTCATCATTTGCACAAGTTTAACCAGCTATTATGAATTTTTGTCTTCTCATTCGTATATTACTAAACTAACAAAGTACTGTCTTCCTAGCTCAGAAAAAAGACTGTCTTCCTAAAACAAATGTAGTTAGGCCCAATCCCACAATATAACAAGTCAAAATACTTTCCTTGCCAAAGCATTCTGTTTTATCATTTGCACACTCTCTTTAGTCTCCCTATAATCTGACCTTTTTCTCAACAAGGCTCACTTGTTTTATGAGAAAAGTCTAGTAAAGCATTATGCTGTATCACCAAAAAGCAAAATGGCCTGCTTAGACTTTTGGGAAATTTTCAGTTATTTATTTAACTACAATTTTAGCAGCAGTCCATCGGAATTTTTTTCTTTGGAATCCAGTCCTTTCTAGGTTTCTTTGTATAGTCTAGTGTCTCTCACCTGATTAAGTCCGTCTCATCTTGCCATCTATGCATTCGCTCAAGTGGTGGCTTTTCCGCTCCTGATAGAAGATTAGTTCCTCATGTTAAATGAGAAATGGTAGAGCAAAAAATATAGGGGGAAGAAAACAAAAGAGACAATTATGCTTGAAAAGAAAAAAACAAACTTTTCATGGCAACAGCCTGGTAGGCTTCTGGCACTGATGTGTTTGACTTGATGCTGGCTTGATTAAGAAGTTGGGTACGCCAGGGGGAGACTGGTGGTGCAGGACGTAAGGCAGATCGCATGGACTGAATCTTTCCTTTCGATATCACATATACATTACAAAAATCGGGTGCTCGTTTTGATATGCTGCTCGGAACATCTGTTGTCTTGAATCTTCTGAGAAGTAGAGTTTTGTGAAGTTAAGCAAATTTTAGGAATAAATTCTGCATTTTCTTTTATATAATAGCACATAGGTATATCCCAAACAGCAAGGCATGGACCCTCGAGATCACATCACATTATATATGTAATTAGTGGTCAAAATAAAATCTTCTTGAGCATGATATTGTGCGTCTTGTTCTTCATTCCACTAGAGAAACATTAGTCCTGTGTTTGCATCATGTACAGGACTGCCTTTTGATTTTCACGCCTTCTTTTTTCTGCTTGAGTTTCTGGGAATCCTCCAACTTCTCACATCTATATATGTCACACACACACACACACACACACACATATATGTGTATATGTTTTGGGTCCCATTCTGAATGAGGAAGACATACCACAATATTGCTTAATATGGATACCGAATAAGAGGCAGAACTAAGGACAAAATCTGGCAATTCAAGAGTCACAAGTCCAAGCCAATCAATTTTACTTGGTTTTTATAGATTTGTTAAGATGATCGATCAATATTTGAAGTCTGAGATCACACTAGTTGGCAGAGCTTCATGGATAAAGGAAAGCTGAACTTGATAGGAGAGGTACATACCTAAAAAAACCACTTTTGTTCGAGGAACCGACAATCAAATTCTCAATAGCTGAGTGACTAACATATTCGATCAAAGCCCTCGCTACATCAGTGTCTTCGAGTATGATATCTTTGCAATGTATCTGATGCCAAAAAGAACAAATAGTCATAAAGTATTGCAAAATGTAATGATCTGTATAATGCCATGGAAGCTCTCTTTTTCAGATGAACGTTAGGATAGACCCAAAAACTTGGTGTAGTCCTCGCCCTCACTGAACGTCCGAGAAAAGAGAAGCACAATAAATAGGATCCTTAATCACTCACATCTTTACGTGTACAAAAACAACGAAAGGGAAGGAACAACTCCTTGACTTGTTGATCACGGTCTCTGGATATCAGTGAACTTTCATCAACGATGCCAGCCATGTACCCTGCGCCCAAAAAATGTATACAAAATTTACTTATAGGTGGCATATACGTGCAAGTTAAACGATTCAGGGCAAATTCGCAAAAGAAACCTATGAACATTTACGTTTATGACTCTTCTAGGCCCAAACGAAAACATTTGAAAGAATGGGACTCACTAGGGGATGGAAGAGAGGCTGAGGTGGAAAGCAAGGGAGATTTGAGCTTGACATGGATGAGAACTACGGTCTGGCCCCTCTGGAGGAGATTGTCAACAGCCCATTTGAGTGCAATTTGGCTGCCTCTGTCTCTGTCTATTGCCACTGCCACCAACCCCTTCCCTTCTTTTCTTTCCGCATGATTTCTTGCTAACCACATCTCCTCCCCCTAAAATCTCCTCCCTATTGTTTGGTTCAACTAAAAGAAAAACGAAGTGGAAAAATCCCAAAGAGAGATATCGCCATTCTCTCTTCCTGCTGTAAAAAAAGTTTCTTTCTTTTATTTTTCCAACTAGAATTTAAGAGAAAGGGATCTTCTCTAGTGTTTTATCCGATGAAAAGTTATTTAGAGCCTCTAAACAAACGAAAAGACTCGTACAAAGTTTTTCCATATGCAATTCCAAAATGGGTTCGCTTTTTTCCTCTTTTTCTGGTCTCCCCCCAAGGGCTAGAGGCCAAGAGGGACAACTTTATCTTCGATACCGTGATCTTTCTTTTTTCCTCTTTGACCTGAGGAATGTGTTCTGTTGGTAACAAGGACATCAAGCACCAGATCTCTCTGTCTGTTTCTGCTCCCTAAATTAGCAGTCGGGTTCTTTTAGACAATTTGAACTTTTCAAACCAGCCAATCCATAATAATCTCCCCCAACCTCCGATTTTTTTCCTTCTAGTACCAGTTGAATCAGCTGCATGAGTGTGCGCCCATCATTTGCGGGCTGTCAGACGTTGACCACTCTTATCAATTAGAACATCTTCAGGTGTTGTCCAATTTGATCATCCCCAACAGTCAATATCCTCTAAATTCGTCATGGTACGTTATATAGTCGGCATAAAAAACGCCTCATGAATCGGAGGTCACTTCCTCCTCCTTGTCTCCGAATCCGATTACCCATTTAGAGAAAAATATCCTTTTAAAAAACTTGGGTTGTTATTGAGCTTGGCCAAACAAATTTGAAACTCCACTGGGCCTACTGCAGATTTTTATTGAGTTTTCAGATCAATACCAAATTATTATCGCTTGGAACTTTGTGTGATCATGTTTTTCGGTTCCGACGACCCCTCGCTCTGCTCCTTCATGGGAAGATTATTTAGTTTGATCAAATACAAAAATAAATATTAGTGGACACGTTATATCTTAGGATTATGACAACCAAAAACATGCTGAGAAGACAATAATGCCCAAAGATAGAGTCCTGCATTCCAATTATATCAATCGTTTTAGGTTCAGGAACTTACCGATCATCCACATTTTGCTGCGCTGTCAAAACAGAGTGTCTGTATTCAGGTTTGCTGTCTGCAATTTATTATTTGACATAAACAAGGTTCCAACGCATTCTATGGGACAAAGGACTCTACCCCAACGTTTATTTTTTCGCGATCAGTAATATACACCTTTTGCTTACGGTGTTCAGAGGAAGAAACGCCATATTATAACATAAATAGACTCTTATTTTCCCCCTGTTCATATGAAAACCACACGGAAAATGAAACAAAAATGCATTTGCCTTGGTGGGATGAAAACGCTTGTTGAAATTCCGCACCACTCTGACTTTCGTTGACCCATTAGTCACCAGCCAATAAGATCCAGTCCAATGTGTGTATATTTTGCGAGACTCAGAGGTTTACGAACCATACGAATCACCATAAATAAGCAATTTGATTTCACATATGCCAAAACTTAGTCCAACAAGTCAAGTAGCTACCTTAAAGGTATCTTACAACGTAATGGCGGAGACTGAATCTGATTAGAAATTAGAACGGGAGTAGATGTTAATACACCAGGCATGAGAATGTGTTCAGACCGCAGTTTGACCACAATGACAAGGTTCTTTTATGACTTAACATCTTGTCTATTTTCGTGACAGTGGTTCAGCTTCGCCTTCTTGACGCCCTGGAAAACATTTCTTTGATGTTCTTTGATTCTGTCTCCACTTTTGCCTTTTTAGCTTGCTTTCCAGATTTTGTGCTCTTTTTGTCACTCCCTTTTCCCTGATAAACAGTACAGTATAAAGCGCCTTCGGACAAAAGCATGAGCTGTGCACATTCAAAAGTAAAAACAGCCAAAATTATAGGGGCAAAGAAGACAGCCAGCGGATGAAATAAGCATCAAGCAAATTTTCAGTTAATATTTTTCTCTGTTTATTTTTTGTGGTTCGCATGGCAGCATGGCTGGCTATATGGGTTAGCCCTCTTCTTACTCATAAAACCTACAACCTAGGCGAAGGCATATTAGCCCCTAAGTCTCCAGCAAAATGACAAGAGACTTTACCAGTCGTGCTAGCTGCGGCCTTCCTGTGCCTGCACGAACTTAATAAAAAAAACGGTTTCAAACGATGATGTCTCACTAGCAGGAAGTTCGCATATAACACTTGAGGTCCCCCTTGTACAAACAAAATAGGTTCAACCAATGAGTGCTCTTAAATCTACGTAGCAAGGGCCTTAACTGAAAGTTGATACCTTTATGTCAGTCTGAGTCGCCAGACTTCCTGAAGGAGCTAAAAGGTACTCAACCCCAGCTGCTTCTCTAGTTGCCTCAACTAAATTTAACCTGCAGATATATACAGAATCCGAGACTTGGTTAAAATATCCAAAAGGAATCCACTCAAACAGTAAGTTGTGTGATTGCAATGCTTCCTACATTCATGAAAATGATATAAAGAAGTCATTGTGTCAAAGTTTTGAATAGGAAAAACTGAGGGGAATACTTTAGATGGTTACACAGAAGCTTCAACCAAGGCTCATCCTTGACGTACTCACCCAATATTGAAACTGCATCGGCTACTGCACCAATAAAAGAGGGAATCAATGAAGAGAAAACTCTGATTTCATGCCAAAGGAGAGCACGCACTTGACAAGTTGAGATACGTAAACTAAAAGTGCTAACAGCATTCACTCAGTTCTGAGGAAAATGCAAACACAAGGCCACCTTTTGCCTTACATAATGTGTATAAATAGCCTAATACTTTCTTGTTTTTCATTTTTCTTTTATTTTTTCCTTCTTTTTTACGTTACATTACTACAGTACACTTGACAAAAGCATCTGAAGTGGCTGCGTCAAATAGTCACAGCCAGTTAGGTTTATACACAACCTTTTTCAGTTCTAGAACACCTTTTCCTTTTAACTTCCAGATTCATGCCTAGGACTTTAATGGAGAGAGTGTGCGTATAGCCGGATTGCAGAAAAAGCTACAGCCGCTGAATTCATTCTTGTGAGCTGCCATGCCCACAGTTGTTCTGCTGCGAACTCTATCTATCAAGTAAAAAGTAGGTTCACCACTTCTCATTTCTACATTATAACACTGACGATAAATCCCATTCCTAAATAACATAGTTAGCAAATTCATTATGTGAAAAGTTCTAAACTTCCTGCATAAGATTGTACATGTATCTTTCTCTTGACGTGCAGCATAGTTTTTGTCCAATATGGGAAGTGACTGTTTTAGCTCACATACCTGCAATTACAAAATGCCTATAAGATTATTAAACGAACAAGGTTAGTGGGAAAAAACACCCTATATACCAGCATCTTATCTGAAGATATTTTAAGAAAACCTTGTTCCTTGTCGACAATGCTGAAAGAAAGGTAAGTTCCACTAATACAAGACGTTTGGCTGTCATAATTATTTTTGAGGTGTCTTACCCGAATGATTATTAAAAAGTAAACAAGACCGGCCATTCCATATATATATATATATATATGTATGAACAAAATTAAGTTCAAGCAGATGAAGACACACCTTGCAGTACAACCATGCTAGAACCTTTGAGTCATCAAGCCTGAAGAACTTTGATGATCCAATTTCTGGACACATACAGAGAGAGAGAGAGAGAGAGAGAGGAGGAGGAGGATAAGACATGTTATTGAAACCGTATCAATGTGATTAAATAAACTAGATCACTTAAAACCGGATTAACATATAGTTATAGCAGAGGTCATCAGACATTGGATTGTATTGTAGCACTGAATTATGATCGGCTCTACTAAATGTCCCCACTCAGGACAGCCCTATGCTCTCCTTCCAAGAACAGGGAGCATGGTCAGGTTTCTATTTGTCAATTGAATTGCCTGCCCGGAACAGTTTTGACTGCAAAATGAAGAGTGACAACAAAATGTGGTCCAAATAACCTAATTGCAAGCAGATACAAACATGCATTTACTGTGTATTCACATAAGAAAACTAACTTATGAAATAAATCAAATGGTGCAGGTGATGGCCACCTTTGACTTCACAAACTACTTGCATTGAATTCTCTGCAATCAACAATAGATGTTGATATCCAGGATAGCCAGTAATGAACATTATCTCATCTAATTGCCTGAACTTCCCTGGATTGTCCCTCTTCTGCAGTTATTCAAAGGAATACTTTTGTAAGTAAGGTTAAAATAAAAACTAATAACCAGGACAAAAGTTGGCATTCCGTAGCTGATGCCAATCCCAGAACATATTAACAGATTAGAATTGTGGAAAAAAACAATTGAACGAAGATTTAAAATGGAAAAGGTAAGAAGAACAGCATTTGTGTTGATGGTCCAAATAGAGCAATTAGGCTCCACGAATTACAGTTGTACCTTCATTCTAGCTTCCTCAAATATAGGTAGCATAATGAAAACAGGATCAACTGGAGTTGCAGTATATAGGCAGCCATCTGCATGGGTGACAAATGCTTAAAATTTTGTACAGATAAAGAAGCAGAATTCAAATCAGACAAGGTCATCAGAGCTTTCGAATAAAGATCAATACTTTTGAAAAGCAAGTTTTAAATTCTAACCATGCGAATCTAGCATCTACCTTGACAAACATAATCCCCCACAAACCAAGATCCAAAAGATTGCTTAAACCACTGAAGTTCGTGAAGCAGCCCGTTGACTAAGAGATAGCAAGTTGTGTTTCCTGTACAATTTGTGAAAATATTAAAATTTGGACATCTTAGCATAATCACGAGAAAGTAATCACTTCTAAATAAATTTAACTCAAAAAGTGCTATACAAACAGATACAACCCAAACTTGAAATCAAAAAATGCAAATGTAGTGAGCATTCTTGTTCATCACCTGATTTGGGATGGCAAAGTGACAGAAACTGCCCAACACCATCTCCTGTTGGCCCAGGATCTACAATGGCATATCCAAAAACATCAACATACACAAATGAATGCAATAAGAATAGCGTGTAACAATAAATGTTATTACGCATCGAAGTTAGCAGATCAACAAAGTGGTCAGTAAAAGAATTGAGGTCAATCAAAAGAGAGTTTTACAAAAATCTCACATCAATTTTCCTAGCTGCCTTATCTATGATGTTTCAAGTACTTGGCAATAAAATGCTTAGAAATATACATAAAAGAATAATAATTTCCTCTCTTCCCATTTGTATGCTAAAAAGTTCTTTGAAATTCAATTGAAATGCTAAACACAAACGCAAATCAATCAGCAGCTATTAGCGCTCAGGCAACACCCCAAGAACAAAGAGAAAGAAATTCATCAGCTTTGCTCACATCAGTAGCAGATCAATGTTAGCTTAAGCACACAAACTATTTGGTGATACACAACAATTCTATCCTTCTTCTATATACCATCTCTGGCATACACATTCTGTACATCCTGCTAGAACTACTTAAATGTGCATCGACGTACCAGAAACATGATTATTGTCTGTTGAAGTGCCTAACATGTCATCAAAAATGCCAGGAGTCATATCTCCATTTCAAGCTGTATACTCAGTGTCTCAAAGATTCAGCCTTTTATACTTCTACTCCATGTAATCTCCCTCATTTACAACCACAGGGCATCATCTAGCCAACAAATAAGATCACTTTCGTATCTCTCTTAAAGCCTCTACAAGTGATCAGAACTTAATTGCGCCATTTGCATTGAAAATAAAGATAGTAGATCGTGTGCGTAATACGCATAGCTTCAGTATGAAAACATAAGGTAGGAAAGTAAACAAAACATCAGACTACGGATCCAGTTGTCAGGGAGTTAACCAGATGCAATAAGAAGACGAGCTTCATCAACACCTTCCCACCAAGCCATGGAAATTTAGCGTATACCGAGATTTTTGATCCTACAAGTCACCAAGCAAGAGTTATACAACTGCAGGGACAGTTCCCCGAGAATGCATACATTTGTACGTACATGCAATGCATACGCACGTATAAACCTAGATATATCTGTACTTATACATTTGCATGTACATGCATAAAATACATAGATATATCTATATATGAATATATATGTGAGCATTTTCTTTCTTTTTTTTTTTTTTTTAATCAATACCTCATATTATTCCAACAAAGATCACCAAAACCAAACAAAAGTATTAGGGCGGATCAGTTCCAGCATAAACCCAAGGTAACTCAAGAAAATGCTCACAACTACGGGGATTGCGTCCCGAGCTAAACTCGGAAGCGGCCCAACGAGCAAGGTGGTGCACAGCCTCATTGGCATCTCGTAAAATATGGACAGCGTGCATACTCTCCAGTTGATTGCCAAGCTCCACAATATCAGAAATCAAACTATAGATCCTCCATTCCGTTCTTATAGGCCACTTATGAACAGCCTTGATCACCAACTCCGAATCCCCTTCCAGAATAATGTCCTTAAACCCCATTTGAAAGGCAAACTCCACTCCCAATTTTGCTGCAGCAGCCTCTCCTTCTAAAGGTTGGACAGCCTCAATCTTCACAAAAGTAGACCCTTTCACCACCCCATGATAGTCCCGAACGAGAGCAGCGATGACATCAAATTGATCACGAACAGCTACATCCACATTGACCTTAACCTTCCCAATAGACTGCGCCTTCCAAACACTCTGTCCGTTAACCGCGTGAAGCTTATGCTGCCAAGCGGTCCAATGTTCCCAACTAACTTTACCAACCCGAGAAGATAACTCCTTCATCCCGCATACACGCCCTTCATGTACAGCACAGTTTCTAGCCATCCATAACAAATCTATGGAAACCACCGCAAATAATTGAAAATTTTCTTTCTAATCATATATGTAAGCATTTAGCGCACAAGTGTTTAAGAATTAAAAAAAGATCGAAAATCCAACAACTAGCAAGAGGCATAAACCTTTATAGCTATTGAGGAAGCTAGAACAAGTTACAAAGCTTCGATTCATAAAACAAACGATAAGCCGCTCCCTCGCACATAAAGTGGAAAAGGAAAATTTCGCAGAAAAAAAAAATTTAAAGGACGGCGTTTTGTCTTAAACTCAACGATAGGGAACAACTTGGCAGGAAAAGTTTTTCCTTTAGACTAAATGGAGACACATTTGAAAAAAAAAAAAAAAACCTTTTATTTTTCAGTTGACAGTGAATCAGACCAGTCGATGAAGCAGTAGCCTCGTAGAGCTCTAAATCGAAAAATGTCCTCCACCAGCTATGCTCCTCTTTTCGTTTCGAGGGGAAAATATTCTTCGCAAATGAGAGAGGAATAGCGAGACTTACAGGAAATTGTGAGACTTGAGGAAGAAGAGAAATGGCCGTTAAATAGTAACGCAGACAGAGAGAGGACGGGCGGGTGACATTAGAGGAGGGAATCCTCCTTAAGACACAAGGACGCCAATTTTGCCATATTGCTATGGTGGTCAAAGTAAACTAGTTTTTTTGGGCCTGTCCGGCCCAACTTGAGTAAACCCTCCCCATTTGTTTTTCTTTTTTAAAATTGTCCAATTAAAACTTACCTATTAAATTCTAATTTTCATTAAAGAAATATGTGATAATCAAATTACTGGCTTTCATTTCCACTTTTTATTTTATTTTTCTATTTGATTAAATAGAAATAAGTCTATTCGTTTCTATTTGCTTCCTTCTCAACTTGTTTTTTGTAACCTTTATTATCAAAATACGCTACAAATTTCTATGGGCGTAAAAAGATTCAATATTTTTTTTTTTCAACTCCAGAAAAGAACTGTCCAGTGGCAGTCATGCTAGGCCAACGGCTTAAAAAATAAGAAGTTAATTATACTTACTCTGTTTTGAATGTCTATAGATATTGTTTGGTTATAGAATATTTTTTCTTTTAAAGAAAAAATTTAAAAACTTAAAATTTTATATCTAAATCTCAAAATTTTTATACAAATGTCAACACCTTTTTGAACTAATTAAATACCTTTTCATTAAAAAAAAAAAGCTTCATAAAATATTTTCTTTTCATTACTTTTTAACAAATTCCAATAAAAAAGCATTCTACAATCAAATATTCTTAACTTTTTCACTAACTTTCTTGCTATTATAAAAAGTCAAATTCAAAAAATTTCTGTTACAAACGTAAAAGGTTTAAAATTTTTGCTTGAGAAAATGACTCGCTTTTCTGTTACTCTTCAAGTTCTTCGTCAAATTAATATAAGCATCACAAGTTTCAGCACACATGCACCGTATGTTATGTCCCCTGTAAGTAGCATATATACATTGAAACAACTTTCTGCGACCAAAAGTTGAGCATTCGAAACGGTGATATGAAACTCACTTGGACTTCACCGTTGAGGGAGGGAAGGACCCACTGTAACCAAAGGCATCCTCACTGTAAGGGAGGTGGGAACTGCCCTTACTGACTTCATCAAAAGTACTTGAGGAAGTGGGCACGGATTCAGCATTGGGGTTCATCCCTGCTAGCTGCATAATGTCCTCAATTTCTTTTACTACCTCGCCCATGGTTGGCCTATCGGCTCCTGCTTCTTCGACGCACCTCATTGCCAGATCCGCATACTTCTCCAAACCTTCGAGCGTTTTCCCCAGACCAATGGCTGGGTCAAGGATTTCCTGAAGATTGTATAGAACTTTTGTCTTATCCATCACATTCCTTACCTCTCTCACAATAAATTTCCCTCGCTCTATTGGCTTTCTTGCTGTGATTAGCTCCAACATCAGCACTCCAAAGCTATAGACGTCACTCTTCTCAGTTAACTGTTGGGTCATGTAATATTCAGGATCCATGTAGCCCTGAAACAACAAAAAAGTATCAAGTCTGCCTCATTAAAAGTTACGGCAATGTTATGAGATCGGCAACAAATATAAGCCTCTTAAACCACTTCGACAGAGATTTGAGTAGAAAACTGAATGTGTTTCACATTCTGTATACTGAAACCCGTCACCTCAAAGCTCAAGAGGATCCGCCACTCCCTCTGGCCTCTACTAAGTTGCAGGATCATAAATAGCTACCCCCACCAATTCATGGCGGTACGAGCTGTATAAAAATGGGATGTGTTGTGTGTGCGTGCGCGTGCAGGTCCCAGTGGACAATGCATAGAAGTCATATCAGGATGTTGCACTGACCAGTGTTCCTTTGACTTGAGTGGAGACATAACTCCTTTTGCTGTCAACCTTAATCTTGGAGAGTCCAAAATCGGCAACTTTTGCGTTCAAACTTTCATCCAGTAGAATGTTGTTTGACTTGATGTCCCTATGTATGATAGGAGGATTTGCATCTTCATGCAGATAGACAAGGCCCCTGGCAGCACCAATTGCTACTTTAAGTCTCCTCATCCAATCCAACCTGATTCCTGACTTTCCTGCGTGGGAAATTTGTGCATGTTATCAAAAAAACACCAATGATGGTGGTCTAAATTAACACTTGTGCGTGAAAGAAATTTGTTCTTACATCCGTTAGCTTCAAGAAAGATATCTCAAATTATCTTGTTAAGATAGTCATCTACACTTGAAAACCTGACCATGAGAAGACTTGAAGGAAGAAAGTGCACGCTGCACACCAGGTTTTGGAGAGGCTGAAACCCCAACGTTCTTATTAAGTTAATCTTTCAGCTTACTGATATCAGAGTGGCCACTAGTTTCATGTTTCCTGGCCAGCAGCGGCCAGGGTAATGTAGAACACTCAAATTCACTTTTTGAAGGACACAATACAAGAGAAGCATCTAATAATATTCATATAGATAATGACTCGTTTCTTATATTTGGTCTGAGGCACATTACTGAAACCATAGAAACCTTAAATGTTGGTGTTCCATTAGGATTTTCCTCACAGATTCATGTAGAGTGGAGAACGTGAAGAACTGGATGGAGGTGAGGTACCTGAAAGACTATCCATCAGAGTACCATTTGGAATATACTCGTATACCAGCATTTGTTCTCCTTGGTCAAAACAGAAACCCAAAAGGGTGACAAGATTCCTGTGATGCACCCTTGACAGAAGTTCAATCTCAGTTTTGAATTCAAGCCCACCCTGTGTGGAATCCTTTCGGGCTCGTTTGATTGCAATCATTTGCCCAGAGGAAAGAGTTCCCTTATAAACCTGTACAGATGTCCAAAGATAGGCCCTTGGCCATATCAATAATAGTCCAAGTATATCTTGAGAAAATTGAGAAATTATTTTTAACTAGAAAAAGTTCTTCAAGGAAAAAAGTTCAAAATTTTAATCCGTTCTCTTTTTAATGAACCGAACAGTGGACAGCAATCCTGATCCTCTTACAATATAAAGAATGATTTGGTTTTCAAAAGTAATCAATAATGTCGACAAGAGACGATCAAATCAACCTTTCCATAACCGCCAGATCCAATAGCATTCGCTTCTGAAAAACTGTTAGTGTATTTCTTAAGCTCTTCAAAAAAGAACTGTTTGGCTGCTTTCAACTGAGGAGCACCGCCACTTCCCAAGACCGGATCCCAGTTTGCTGTATTTGCGCCATGTTAAGCAATTATAAGTCCGCAAAAATTCGATATATGATTACTAGATAGGGCTACTTCTGCATTGGACCTATCTTACCGAAAGGATTGTCTGTTCAGTAGCTCTTTCTGCTCTTTTCTTTTGGCGGAACGCATAAACTCCAGCAAGGAATAATAGCAGAAGTAGGACAGAACCACCAACTGCTGCTCCAATGATAACGCCACTGCTCACTGTCTTACTTGATTCTGTAGGTATCTCAACGAAACGAGAGAGAGTGAGAGAGAGAGAGAGGATGATAAAATTGAGCTAGCATCACAATAAGAAATTCCCGAGTTACCTGCATAGGGGTACGGTTGAGAAATGATATAGAAGGGTCCAAAAGCTGCCGGAGGGTCGAAAGTCATGTTGACAAGCACAGATCCAAGCATACTAATTGCCGTTTGATTGAAATGATCCTCACCAGATGGGAAAACTTCCAGGGTCAGCTCAAGGTAACCAGCTGATTCCATCGTCGGATTACTTAGAGAAATTGAATCCACAGGTAGTTCACTTGACTGAAACTTTTGGATGAGCAACTCCTCAAGAGCTGAATAGTAACTTGAGTTTCCCAAGTCCAAGGAGGAAAGAGTCATGAAGAATATAGAGACCGTATATGGATACGCACATTTACAATGGGGGCTGGCAACCTGATTTGAACCGCATGAAACTTGCGAACAGTTATTTGGTGGTGTCGAATATGAGGAATTAGATGGGGCAACAGTGCAGTAACTCCGCGCCACTGAATTTGTATTCTCACATATTGGGTTACCGTCCAGTCTGTAAAATGTTGCAGGCAATTATAAGAAAGTAATCAAGCAGCTTATACAAGTTCAAATACTGTAACAAAGAGACAATGACCAAGAGAATTAAACATTGTGGCTTACAGTAACGTGATGGATTGTCCACCAGTTATTGGTTGAAAGATAGTGAAGGAATTGTTCTGCAAATCGATATACTGCAATTCGTTGCTATATGTGGTACCAATATTGAGGGTGCCATTGAGCTGGTTGTTGCTTAGTACTCTGTACAACATGTCAAAAACAAGCACAATATAACTGTAGTTTTCATTTCATGAAGATATAGGTAGGCTTGTGTTCAAATAGATTCTCCATCTTTGTTCTATATGGATTTTGCCTACTCTCAACAATGAAGATGTCGAATGGTAGGAGATAAAGTTGGTACTCACACTTTCTGTAAATCAGGAATGCTGAACAGGTTAACCGGAATTGGTCCTTGAAGGTGCGTGTGTTCCATCATTCTGACATAGAAAGCCAATCTGTTTATGGATAGTGAGGACTCGCAAAAGCACACAAAGTATGGAGGAGAGAGGAGTGAAACATACAATGTTGTCAAAGACTGTAAGGAAGAAATCCAAGGAGGAAAATCAGAAACATCGAAACTATTATTGCTCATATCCCTGCAGATTCAGTTTCATTCAAAGAACGAAATCAAGTTAACAAAGATATTCGATAAAGTGATTAGGATCCACTGTAATTCACTACCCCGATTGTATGGGACAATTTGGAGAGAGATAACATAATAGGTGGACCCTACACTATTTAATTGTTCATGTAAAATTTTGGGCAGCATAAACTCTAGAATGAGATTCACTCATTATATCTATCTCTCTTCGAATTGCATGGGCAGAAAATTGCAGAGAATCATGATCCAACTAAGAATATATGCTTCGAGGTACATAAGGAATGAACGTTTACAGTCTGACAATGCCTACTTACCGCACCAGTGTGGAATTAAGTAAGTTAAAAGATTGCTACTTACAAGTAGCTGAGGAGGTTCATGGCAGTAAGGTTGAGCATAGGGCCAGTCAGGAGGTTGTTGGACAAGTACCTGGAGCAAATTACCAAAAGCCTTTCTCAGTACAGTGAAGAACTTCAAGTAAACATTTTAAAGCCTTTTTTTTCAACATCAATTTCACCATCAACAAAATTCCATTTTAAAGCTTTGATCATCATCTTGTGTGCTTACAGCTCGAGAACATTTGTAAGATTGAGGAGAGTTGTGGGCAAGGGACTGCTTAATGAATTTCTATCCAAACGTCTGCAGCCAAAAAAACAAGATACTCAGTACAGACTACTTGAGAGAGTTTGGCAGCAAGCAATATTCTTCTCCACGAGCATGCGGCAAAGCAACTTACACAACCTCCAAAGACTTCACAAGTCCAAGGGTAGAAGGGATACTTCCGGTTAACTTATTATTGTCCAAAAGCCTGCTAAGAAGAAAATAGTACCACATGTAAGTTATTAATGTCTGGGAAATGTCCATACTATGTACGATGCTAGTAGGTAGAGTCAGACTCCAGAAATTCGAGTTATTCCACACTATAGCACTAGATCAGTGAGGGCATTCAAATATTGTAAACTACACCCGCTCCCCAGTCAAAGCAGCAGACTAATCACAAATTCTTAACAACATATAGTTTAAAGAAACATACACGTGTATGAGAGACATATCTGAGTTGAAAAGTTCAGGTGGAATTGTGCCTGAAAGCTGGTTCATCCCAAGATGACTGTAGATCATAAAAGGTGCTTTGTGGTTATTAATTGCAGAATCTAAGTGGATACACAAAACAGAATTAATGGCGTGAAATCAAAGCGAGATGAGACTTACAAGTGCTTGGCTTGATGCAACATATCAAGACCAGGTAAAGTCCCAACAGAGACTGGGATAGATCCATCAAGCTGGTTCCCAGTAAAGTCCAAATAGTAAAGATTGGATAGATTACCAATGGAATTTGGAATTTTTCCAGAGAATTTATTAGAATTCAGATCTCTGCAATTAAAAGCAATGAATAGTTTCAGAATTCAGTGCAGACATAAAAATTACACTTACAAAGTCAGAGTAAACATGAAATCCAAACCATCAATATAGAAAAACAAAAGGATAGGAAGACAAATACTCACAGAAAGATAAGCTGCTGTAGAGATCCTATCGCCCCCGGTATGGGACCATATAAACCGCAATTAGTCAGGCTTCTGAAGCACAAACAAAAAGTAAACGGGTGAATAACAAGGAATTTCACTGTCAGTGTGCTGTTTGAATACATAAGCTCTAAATGGACCCATGACAATAGAAGAAGCCAAGTGCAATTCAAGACATACAAAGTCTCTAACTCAGTAAGCGACCCGATATCTCCTGATAGCTGACCCATCAAATTCGTGCCTGTTAACATTCTGAGATTGTAAACAGTCAGGTTAATAACAATAAGACGGAATGTGCAACCTCCTGAGGATCAAAAGGTCAAACCAGAACAAAGAACTTACATGGAGGTCACACGCGAATTATTGCATCAATTCCGGCCCAAAGGCTACCACAAGGATCAGAGCCCACCCAATTGGGGGGCTTGTTCTGCCAGCTTTTCTCGAGAGACTTAAGAACAGCATCTGCATTGAAAATTGACGTGTATTATGAAAATTCAAGCATAAAATCAATCATCAACGAAAAATGAAGGAAGGATTCACATAAGACACCTAGAAAAAAGGAGAGCACTAAAACAGCAAAAGAAAACACATTATAAGAACTGAACCTTGTGTCATCTTCGACCAAATCTTTTCTACCAGTGGTATAGAATTAAGACTCTGATATCGTCCTAAAGGAATTACTTCAGGTGAAATAATCCTAAGCGGACTAGATAACCCTGATTTCAAATCCTAGGTTCTAAATGCAGCCTAAGGAATGTGCCCTGTTGCAGGGGGTAGGCAGATCCCTAAGAAAGAACCAATATGCAGTCGCTAGCAGGTATGTAAAACTCATTGACTCTGGAGATCATTTGAATAGCTTTAGGTCTTAGGTATCCCTTCAAAACTCATTTATAAAACAAAAACAGCAGCCATCTCTGCTTCTGCACTTGTAGAAGATAAACGGAAGGAAGATTAAGTTCATAAAAAATGGACAAATGGGAACTTCAACTTCAGTAGGTCAAATTGTTGTTTACTGTTCAGATACCCCTTTTTTTTTTTTTTACTGTTCAGCTACTTGAATTAGTTCTTCGGTCCTCCCAAACATTGAATGCAACACAAAAGATTACTTCTTGTGAAATGCATCGTTTGGCTATGAAAAAATTTTCACCATCATTTTTTATTAATTTTAATATTTTTTTATAAATTTCAATAAATTTTATAACTTTTATTTTTTACAAACTCATAAATTTTTATGAATTCTTTTTATAAACTTTAAAACTTTTAACAAATTTTTTATAAATTAAACAAATTTCAACGGACTTTTCACTTATTCTAAAAAAAAAAAAAAATTTACCCTGTCCCTTTGCACAGCCTGTCGTCAAAGTCGTCAACAGAAACTGAATAACCAAACAAAAGGAAGGACATAGAAAATTGAACCGAACTTACGGTCACGACCGTCAGTTTCTGCTGCTATAACCACGATTTGGATGAATGCAAGGAGCAGTAACACATGTCTCATTTGACCCATGTTCGACGAACAGAAAGCTTCAAACCTTTGGAATGCGGGTTGGACTTAAGTTTGAGGTTCTAAAACCTGACTTGGAAACGATTACGAAAAGTCGAAAACTGTGTTTGGGAAGGTCTCAGATTTTACACTCATTCTTATACCCGAACTCAACAATCCACGTGCTGCCTTCCAATTCGTTGATGTGGTTGAAAGTTCGGTTGGGCCTCAACAAAAACAGCAAGTTGTCAATGCCTGACTTATTGGCAGCTTTGTCTTCCACATACTCAGATTTTTTCTAAGTACACATAGTCGACAGCTTTGTCTTCCACATAGTCAAGATTTTTTCTAAGTACACATGGTCAGATTTGCTTCTTTCATTTATCGATTATTTAAAGTGAAAAAAGATGAAATTGGACTCGATTGCTACTGACCCTCCTCCTCTACTACGACGACCTGGAAATTTTCTGTTCCCATATATACATCTCTACCTATACGTTTGCATATATATATATATATATATATGTGTGTGAGCATTTTTCTTTCTAATCTTTTTTTTTTTTTTGGTATAAATCACGTTCATAACTGAAAACCGAAGGAATACAAGCCACAAGAGTCAAAAGTTACAATCACAGAGTAATGAAAACAGGGAGACGTTTTAAAGTGATGGGCCCAAAATGGAGGACGAAGCCGCCCATTTTGCAGTTAGATGCGCCATCCTATTAGCTTGTCCAGGAATCCATTTCAAGTGCCAAAAAGAATTTCGGCTCAGAAGTCTCTAATAAACTCCACCAGCTCCTCAATCTGCCACAGAAGAGTGGGTGTAGACTTGTTTACTCCATTGCAGAGAAGTTGGGAATCACTTTCAAAAAGAAACTTGAGCCAGCCCTTCCTTGAAGCCTGTTCCATTGCAGTCTTAACTGCTACTGCCTCACCAAGCAAAGGGTCCATAGTATTGATTCATTCCGTGTAAAGCCAACCGAGGGAACTGGAGCTGTCTCTACAAGAAATTGCTGTGTACAACCCATAATCCCACACAGCTATATCTGTATTAATCTTCAGCCACCCACGGTCAGGAGGTTTCCACACTTTTGGATTGCAGCTGTCTAACTCAAACCAAGCTGAAAGATGATCAGCAACTCGGGCTTTTACTGATACAATTAACTTGTGAAGGTCAACCACCTTATTTCTATGAACCACCCCGTTTCTAGTTTGCCATAGAGAGTCAAAGATGATGGCCACATTGATAAGGAAGTTTCTGTGATCCTTTTTTCAAGTAAATGCTCTCCTATGAGGCTATGATCCAGCATCAAGAATCTCACAATGTCCAGCATAGAGGTACAAGGAACTCGGTATATGCAAGCATTAGCGCACAAGTGTTTAAGAATTAAAAAAAGATCGAAAATCCAACAACTAGCCACAGGCATAAACCTTTATAGCTATTGATGAAGCTAGAACAAGTTCCAAAGGGTCGATTCATAAAACAAACGACAAGTCGCTCCCCCGCACATAAAGTGGAAAAGGCAAATTTCGCAGAAAAAAAAAAAAAAGAACTTTTATTAAAGGGCGGCGTTTTGTCTTCAAACTCAACGATCGGGAACGACTTGGAAGGGAAAGTTTTTCCGGAGACGTTTTTCCAAGAAAAAAAAAACACCTTTCCAAAAACTTCGTTAGAAGGAAGTCAAGGCAGTAGCCTTGTGGGACTAATCGAAAAATGTGCTCCAACCAGCTATGCTCCTCTTTTCCTTTCGAGGGGAAAAGATTCTTCGCAAATGAGAGAGGAATAGCGAGACTTACAGGAAAATTGTGGGACTTAAGGAACAAGAGCATTGGCCGTTAAATAGTAACGCAGACAGAGAGAGGACGGGCGGGTGACATTAGAGGAGGGAATCCTCCTTAGAAATCAAGGACGCCAATTTTGCCATATTGCTATGGTGGTCAAAGTAAACTGGTTTCTTTGGGCCGGTCCGGCCCAACTTGAGTCAATCCTCCCCATTTATTTTTCTTTTTTAAAATTCTCCAATTAAAACTTACCTATTAAATTCTAATTTTCATTAAAGAAATATGTGGTAATCAAATTACTAGCTTTTCATTTCCACTTTTTATTTTATTTTTTTATTTGATTAAATAGAAACAAGTCTATTCGTTTCTATTTGCTTCCTTCTCAACTTGTTTTTTTGTAACCTTTATTTATTATAAACTTCAAAATACTCTGAAAATATTCTATGGACGCAAAAAGATTCAATATTTTATTTTATTTTTAAACTCCAGAAAAGAAACGTGCAATGGCAGTCATACTAACTTAACTACTTTTTCTTTATTTGCTTATAAAACTATTATTTTAGTAAAAAAAAAACTTTTCATTAAAATGTTTTTAAGAAAAAAAAATTTCCTTTCAGTGTTTGGTTATTCTTTTAAAATAATCGCCAGTGTTTGGTTAATGATTTACGTATTTATATAAAAAAAACTTAATTACCGTACAAATATTTATAGTTTATACTTTTGACATTTTAGTCCTCAAGTATTGATTTTAATCGTCAAGTTCTTGAGGTAAGTTTTTTAGACAAATCGATCCTTCATCTAATTATCATTAGCCAAAAGAGGGAACGTTGCTTACGTAAATTTTAGATGTCATATCAACGCCAATCGTAGACTACCCAGAGGCATGAAAATTTTTCTTAAAATTTTAATATTTTATTTCCTATGGTACTGATTTCAACATGAAGGTCACTGAGGTACACTTTTGCAATTGGTTCCCACATCTTACTGTTAGCCAACTAAGGAAGAAGTGTCCACATGGCCTAGAAAGAGAATAATATAAAACTATCATATGCAATATTCAAATTCAAATTTCATTTAAAAAATATTAATTATTATTTAATTTTCATTTTTTTATTTTTTAATAAAATTTTAATATTTTTAATAATTTTGTCTATGAGAGACATTTCGATCATTTTGCATGTGATTTAAATAAAAATTTTGAAATTTAAGGGAGCCTTACTGATTTTTGCCCATAGATATAGGGTGTAATATAATGTTCTCCCAAGAAAAAAATTTTAATTTACGGAAAGTTTGAGCTTAGTTTGTTTTCTGGAAATAATAGAGTATTCACGTTAACTTGAAAACTTTTTAAGTTGACTTCATTTTCATGTGCTTTACCAAATACCTGAAAACAAGTTAAATTACGAAATTTTACATAAGATATTATCTGTCCTTACTTTTTTACAAATTCAGTTAATTAAAAAAAAATCCATCTAATTTTCTCTTGCTTATTTTTTACAAATTCCAATAAAAATCATTCTACAATCAAACATCTTCAACTTTTTCACAAACTTTTTTACAACCAAAAAACAGTCAAACTCAAAAATTTTCTAAAACAAACTTAAAATTTTTCGTTACTCGTCAAGCCCTTTGTCAAATTAATATAAGCATCACAAGTTTCAGCACACCTGCACTGTATGCTATGTCCCCTGTAAGTTGCACTTGCACATATACATAGAAACAACTTTCTGCGACCAAAAGTTCAGCATTCGAAACGGTGAGATGAAACTCACTTGGACTTCACCGTTGAGGGAGGGAAGGACCCACTGTAACCAAAGGCATCCTCACTGTAAGGGAGGTGGGAACTGCCCTTACTGACTTCATCATAAGTACTTGTGGAAGTGTGCACGGAGTCAGCATTGGGGTTCATCCCCGCTAGCTGCATAATGTCCTCAATTTCTTTTGCTACCTCGCCCATGGTTGGCCTATCGGCTCCTGCTTCTTCGACGCACCTCATTGCCAGATCCGCATACTTCTCCAAACCTTCGAGCGTTTTCCCCAGACCAATGGCTGGGTCAAGGATTTCCTGAAGATTGTATAGAACTTTTGTCTTATCCATCACATTCCTTACCTCTCTCACAATAAATTTCCCTCGCTCTATTGGCTTTCTTGCTGTGATTAGCTCCAACATCAGCACTCCAAAGCTATAGACGTCACTCTTCTCAGTTAACTGTTGGGTCATGTAATATTCAGGATCCATGTAGCCCTGAAACAACAAAAAAGTATCAAGTCTGCCTCATTAAAAGTTACGGCAATGTTATGAGATCTGCAACAAATATAAGCCTCTTAAACCACTTCGACAGAGATTTGAGTAGAAAACTGAATGTGTTTCACATTCTGTATACTGAAACCGGTCACCTCGAAGCTCAAGAGGATCCGCCACTCCCTCTGGCCTCTACTAAGTTGCAGGATCATAAATAGCTACCCCAACCAATTCATCGCGTTACGGGCAGTATAAAAATGGGATGTGTTGTGTGTGCGTGCGTGTGCAGGTCCCAGTGGACGATGCATAGAAGTCATATCAGGATGTTGCACTGACCAGTGTTCCTTGACTTGAGTGGAGACATAACTCCTTTCGCTGTCAACCTTAAGCTTGGAGAGTCCAAAATCGGCAACTTTTGCGTTCAAACGTTCATCCAGTAGGATGTTGTTTGACTTGATGTCCCTATGTATGATAGGAGGATTTGCATCTTCATGCAGATAGACAAGGCCCCTGGCTGCACCAAGTGCTACTTCAAGTCTCCTCATCCAATCCAACCTGATTCCTGACTTTCCTGCGGGGGAAATTTGTGCATGTTATCAAAAAAAAAAAAACACCAATGATGGTGGTCTAAATTAACACTTGTGCGTGAAAGAAATTTGTTCTTACATCCGTTAGCTTCAAGAAAGATATCTCAAATTATCTTGTTAAGATAGTCATCTACACTTGAAAACCTGACCATGAGAAGATTTGAAGGAAGAAAGTGCATGCTGCACATCGGGTTTTGGAGAGGCTGAAACCCCAACGTTCTTATTAAGTTAATCTTTCAGCTTACTGATATCAGAGTGGCCACTAGTTTCATGTTTCCTGGCCAGCAGCGGCCAGGGTAATGTAGAACACTCAAATTCACTTTTTGAAGGACACAATACTAGAGAAGCATCTAATAATATTCATATAGATAATGACTCGTTTCTTACATTTGGTCTGAGGCACACTACTGAAACCATAGAAACCTTATATGTTAGTGTTCCATTAGGATTTTCCTCACAGATTCATGTAGAGTGGAGAACGTGAAGAACTGGATGGAGGTGAGGTACCTGAAAGACTATCCATCAGAGTACCATTTGGAATATACTCGTATACCAGCATTTGTTCTCCTTGGTCAAAACAGAAACCCAAAAGGGTGACAAGATTCCTGTGATGCACCCTTGACAGAAGTTCAATCTCAGTTTTGAATTCAAGCCCACCCTGTATCCTTTCGGGCTCCAATCATTTGTTCCCTCCTTGGTCCACAGGGCAATATAGATACTGTATGCGAGAAAATTGAGAAATTTTGAACAAAAGTTCTTCGGAAAAGGTTTCATTTTAATCGTTTTCTTTTTAATGAACCGAACAGTGGACAGCAATAAACCTGTACTCCAAAGATAGGCCCTTGGCCTCAATAATAGTCAAGTATATCTCGAGAAAATTGAGAAATTAGTTTTAACTAGAAAAAGTTCTTCAAGGAAAAAAGTTCAAATTTTAATCTGTTTTCTTTTTAATGAACCGAACAGTGGACAGCAATCCTGATCCTCTTCCAATATAAAGAATGATTTGGTTTTCAAAAGTAATCAATATGTCGACAAGTGACGATCAAATCAACCTTTCCATAGCCGCCAGATCCAATAGCATTCGCTTCTGAAAAACTGTTAGTGTATTTCTTAAGCTCTTCAAAAAAGAACTGTTTGGCTCCTTTCAACTGAGGAGCACCGCCACTTCCCAAGACCGGATCCCAGTTTGCTGTATTTGCGCCATGTTAAGCAATTATAAGTCCGCAAAAATTCGATATATGATTTACTAGATAGGGCTACTTCTGCATTGGACCTATCTTACCGAAAGGATTGTTCTGTTCGGTAGCTCTTTCTGCTCTTTTCTTTTGGCGGAAAGCATAAACTCTAATTCCAACCAAGAAGTAGCTCAAGCTGACTACCTTTGAGGCTATGCGCGCTACTGAGCTAGGACAGAACCACCAACTGCTGCTCCAATGAGCCACTGCTCACTGTCTTACTTGCTGTAGGATCTCAACGAAACGAGAGAGAGTGCGAAGCATAAGTTACCTGCATAGGGTACGGTGAGAAATGATATAGAAGGGTCCAAAAGCTGCTGGAGGGTCGAAAGTCATGTTGACAAGCACAGATCCAAGCATAATAATTTCCGTTTGATTGAAATGATCTTCACCAGATGGGAAAACTTCCAGGGTCAGCTCAAGGTAACCAGACGATTCCATCATCGGATTACTTGGAGAAATTGAATCCACAGGTAGTTCACTTGACTGAAACTTTTGGATGAGCAACTCCTCAAGAACTGAATAGTAACTTGAGTTTCCCAAGTCCAAGGAGGAAAGAGTCATGAAGAATATAGAGACCGTATATGGATACGCACATTTACAATGGGGGCTGGCAACCTGATTTGAACCGCATGAAACTTGCGAACAGTTTTTTGGTGGTGTCGAATATGGGGAATTAGATGGGGCAACAGGGCAGTAACTCCGCGCCACTGAATTCGTATTCTCACATATTGGGTTACCGCCCAGTCTGTAAAATGTTGCAGGCAATTATAAGAAAGTAATCAAGCAGCTTATACGGGTTCAAACACTGTAACAAAGAGACAATGACCAAGAGAATTAAACGTTGTGGCTTACAGTAACGTGATGGATTGTCCACCAGTTATTGATTGAAAGCTAGTGATGGAATTGTTCTGCAAATCGATATACTGCAATTCGTTGCTATATGCGGTACCAATATTGAGGGTTGCCATTGAGCTGGTTGTTGCTTAGTACTCTGTACAACATGTCAAAAACAAGCACAATATAACCGTAGTTTTCATTTCATGAAGATATAGGTAGGCTTGTGTTCAAATAGATTCTCCATCTTTGTTCTATATGGATTTTGCCTACTCTCAACAATGAAGATGTCGAATGGTAGGAGATAAAGTTGGTACTCACACTTTCTGTAAATCAGGAATGCTGAACAGGTTAACCGGAATTGGTCCTTGAAGGTGCGTGTGTTCCATCATTCTGACATAGAAAGCCAATCTGTTTATGGATAGTGAGGACTCGCAAAAGCACACAAGTATGGAGGAGAGAGGAGTGAAACATACAATGCTGTCAAAGACTGTAAGGAAGAAATCCAAGGAGGAAAATCAGAAACATCGAAACTATTATTGCTCATATCCCTGCAGATTCAGTTTCATTCAAAGAATGAAATCGGTTAACAAAGATATTCGATAAAGTGATTAGGATCCACTGTAATTCACTATCCAAATTGTATGGACAATTTAGAGAGATAACATAATAGGTGGATCCTACACTATTTAATGTGTTCATGTAAAATTTTGGGCAGCATAAACTCTAGAATGAGATTCACTTATTATATCTATCTCTCTTTGAATTGCATGGACAGAAAATTGCAGAGGATCATGATCCAACTAAGATATATGCTTCGAGGTACATAAGGAATGAACGTTTACAGTCTGACAATGCCTACTTACCGCTGCACCAGTGTGGAATTAAGTAAGTTAAAAGATTGCTACTTACAAGTAGCTGAGGAGGTTCATGCCAGTAAGGTTGAGCATAGGGCCAGTCAGGAGGTTGTTGGACAAGTACCTGGAGCAAATTACCAAAAGCCTTTCTCAGTACAGTGAAGAACTTCAAGTAAACATTTTAAAGCCTTTTTTTTCAACATCAATTTCACCATGAACAAAATTCCATTTTAAAGCTTTGATCATCATCTTGTGTGCTTACAGCTCGGAAACATTTGTAAGATTGAGGAGAGTTGTGGGCAAGGGACTGCTTAATGAATTTCTATCCAAACGTCTGCAGCCAAAAAACAAGATACTCAGTACAGACTACTTGAGAGAAGTTTGGCAGCAAGCAATAATCTTCTCCACGAGCATGCGGCAAAGCAACTTACACAACCTCCAAAGACTTCACAAGTCCAAGGGTAGAAGGGATACTACCGTTTAAATTATTATTGTCCAAAAGCCTGCTAAGAAGAAAATAGTACCACATGTAAGTAGTTAATGTCTGGGAAATGTCCATATATTTGTTGCCTGTTGGGAGATCGAAAACGCCCATTCCTTAGTTTTAATTGGAGATATTTTACTCGTATGCCACATTAGAGCCAAAGATGCTGCTGAGGAAAAGGTTCAGCCAATCCTACTATGTACGATGCTAGTAGGTAGAGTCAGACTCCAGAAATTCGAGTTATTCCACACTATAGCACTAGATCAGTGAGGGGATTCAAATATTGTAAACTACACCCGCTCCCCAGTCAAAGCAGCAGACTAATCACAAATTCTTAACAACAGATAGTTTAAAGAAACATACACATGTATGAGAGACATATCTGAGTTGAAAAGTTCAGGTGGAATTGTGCCTGAAAGCTGGTTCATCCCAAGATGACTGTAGATCATAAAAGGTGCTTTGTGGTTATTAATTGCAGAATCTAAGTGGATACACAAAACAGAATTAATGGCGTGAAATCAAAGCGAGATGAGACTTACAAGTGCTTGGCTTGAAGCAACATATCAAGACCAGGTAAAGTCCCAACAGAGACTGGGATAGATCCATCAAGCTGGTTCCCAGTAAAGTCCAAATATAAAAGATTGGATAGATTACCAATGGAATTTGGAATTTTTCCAGAGAATTTATTAGAATTCAGATCTCTGCAATTAAAAGCAATGAATAGTTCCAGAATTCAGTGCAGACATAAAAACTGCACTTACAAAGTTATAGAGTAAACATGAAATCCAAACCATCAATATAGAAAAACAAAAGGATAGGAAGACAAATACTCACAGAAAGATAAGCTGCTGTAGAGATCCTATCGTCCCCGGTATGGGACCATATAAGCCGCAATCAGTCAGGCTTCTGAAGCACAAACAAAAAGTAAACGGGTGAATAAAAAGGAATTTCACTGTCAGTGTGCTGTTTGAATACATAAGCTCTAAATGGACCCATGACAATAGAAGAAGCCAAGTGCAATTCAAGACATACAAAGTCTCTAACTCAGTAAGCGACCCGATATCTCCTGATAGCTGACCCATCAAATTCGTTCCTGTTAACATTCTGAGATTGTAAACAGTCATGTTAATAACAATAAGACGGAATGTGCAACCTCCTGAGGATCAAAAGGTCAAACCAGAACAAAGAACTTACATGGAGTTCACACGCGAATTATTGCAGCCAATTCCGACCCAAAGGCTACCACAAGGATCAGAGCCCACCCAATTGTGGGGCGGGTTCTGCCAGCTTTTCTCGAGAGACATTAGAAAAGCAGCTGCGTGGAAAATTGACGTGTATTATGAAAATTCAAGCATAAAATCAATCATCAACGAAAAATGAAGGAAGGATTCACATAAGACACCTAGAAAAAAGGAGAGCACTAAAACAGCAAAAGAAAACACATTATAAGAACTGACCCTTGTGTCATCTTCGACCAAATCTTTTCTACCAATGGTATAGAATTAAGACTCTGATATCGTCCTAAAGGAATTACTTCAGGTGAAATAATCCTAAGCGGACTAGATAACCCTGATTTCAAATCCTAGGTTCTAAATGCAGCCTAAGGAATGTGCCCTGTTGCAGGAGGTAGGCAGATGTATAAGAAAGAACCAATATGCAGTCGCTAGCAGGTATGTAAAAGCCAATGATATATGAATTCGATCTGAAGATCATTTGAATAGCTTTGGGTCTTAGGTATCCGTTCAAAACTCATTTATAAAACAAAAACAGCAACCATCTCTGCTTCTGCACTTGTAGAAGAGAAACGGAAGGAAGATTAAGTTCATAAAAAATGGACAAATATGAACTTCAACTGCAGTAGGTCAAATTGTTGTTTACTTTTCTGCTACTTGAATTAGTTCTTCGGTCCTCCCAAACATTGAATGCAACTCAAAAGATTACTTCTTGTCAAATGCATCTTTTCTCTGCAATCAGATGAAAGAAGCAGAAGCCGAAGAAAGGAACTCATCATAGATATGAGGCCTATCATCTTTAAGGCTTTTAAAAAAACAAGTTCTTATTCATGAACAACTGTTAAGAACTTGTGAATTTTGTTGTTTTTTGTACAGCCTATCATTAAAGTCGTCAACAGAAACTTGAATAACCAAACAAAAGGAAGGACATAGAAAATTGAACCGGACTTACTGTCACGACCGTCAGTTTCTGCTGCTATAACCACAATTTGGATGAATGCAAGGAGCAGTAACACATGTCTCATTTGACCCATACTCGACGAACAGAAAGCTTCAAACATCAAAAATCTGGAAATCACGGATGTTGCCTCAGAAACTCCTTGCGGAAGTTTTAAATGGGATCCATAGTAATGTCGTCCGAGTAATGACGAATGCAAATGTTCAAAGTCAACAATATCTGAACACACAATAATTCCTATTCACATTTATGCCGCCTTTGATGAATTTCATGAAGAACAAACTATACGATTAAAGAGCACAGTATTTGTTTCTTTTTTTATAAGCGACACAGTATTTGTTCACAAACATTAAAATACATCACAGGCGGCCACGACCATATCCTACTTAACTTTTTAGTTTCAAAAGCAGAGGGTCGAAAGAACGACCGGGCGCAAGTGTTCGCTGGATACCGAGTCAATCATCAGATTGTCCGAAGATTTCTATTAAAAAAAAGGGTTAATTATAATTTTTCCTTTCAAACTACTACCGATTTTTAAATATCTTATAAACTTTAACTCATTACAACTCGCTTTCACAATCTATACTTCTCGTTGTGATTTCATCCTCCAATCTATTGAAATTGTTATATCGAACTGTTTCTATCCAACTTAAAGGCTTAAATGTATTACATGCCCCTGTAGTATTACTTTGTTGCAAATATACCCCTACGGTGAAAAAAGTTTAATTTATACTCTTGGAGTGCAAGTTCAATCAAATATATACCCTTCCATCCTCTCTCCATAATTAAAGTGTATGTGATGACGTGACTCACAAATCACAAATAGACATGTGGACCAATATTTATTAGACACGTGTCTTTTGCCTGCTGTACTGTCATGTCATATTAAAAAAAAATTGAAACACGTCAGGTTAAGGAACTAAAAACAAAACAAAAATAAAAAAAAAAAAGAACAAACTAAAAAAAAATCAAAACGTAAACTTAGAAACGGTAACGTTCAGTTACCCAAAGTCTCCCATTTTCCCTCGTAGTACTCCCTCTTCGAAAATTTTCCCCAAATCTCTCCCATTCAATACCAAGAACCCGAAATTTCCTAATGAACGAAATCAACGTCAACGCCAAGCGCAGCCCAATGCACTCAACTTTCTAGTCTTCCTCCCACCGATCTAGTGTTTCTCAATGCGGGATCATATTCTTTAGCTCGACCCGAGCGAATAATAGTTGATTCAAAGGAGATCGAATTCGAATACGAAGAAGGATCTGGTTTTGTCACTGTTTCTTTGAAGGTTCTTGAGGAAGAACTTTTCGTCTGGAGTATAACATTTGAGCTCTGAAATTGGAAGTTATGCACTGCAGGAATATTAGGGTGATTCAAGTTTAGTGCTTTGAGATAGTGCGTATCCCAGAAAAGGGATTAACTATGTTTTTAGGAAGAAATGAGACCTTATTGTGTTATTTATCTTCTAGGTGTAACGTATTTCCAAAATTTGATTCTTGGAATGTTGGTTGTCGACAAAATGTTTTGTGTTGCTAGATAATTCTTTGAATGTTGGTTGAAAGATAGTGCTGATCCGAACAGGATCTGGTATGAATGAAAAAGATCATATGGAATTGAAAATCCCCTAATCTTGAGAAGCTTCTTCGAATCAACAAGTACGGCTACCGAAGTCTACCAGTGGATTTAGGGCTACGGGTGAATTTGGGAAAAATTTTCAAAAAGGAAGAATGGGTAAGAACGGGAAAATGGGAGACTTTCGAGAATGTTTACCGTTTCTAAGTTTACGTTTTGACCTTTTTTATTTTGTTTTTTACTTTTTATTTCATTAAACTGACGTGTTTCAAACCTGTGACGTGTTTCTAGCACATATTTCCACGTGTTTACCTATGAGCTAGACGGAGAGAGGACGAAAGGATATATATTTGATTGAAGTTGCACTCTAGGCATATAAATCAAACTTTTTTTAACCACAGGAGCATATTTGTAATAAAGTAATATCACAGGGGTATGTAGTATATTTAAACCTCACTTAAACATGTGATATTCTCCTTACTTGAAAAGATAATTTTATCCTCGTTTGAGTCATCCCTAATCTTATATAGTATTTCTAGCAATTCGTAGAGTCAAAAAATAATATGTAGTTAACTGATTTTTTTTTAAAAAAAAAAAGATTTAAATTTATTTTTTAAATAAAAAAAAATTTATATATCATTTATACGAGATAAAAATCGTTCGATATAACAAAACTTCAATAAATTGGAGGATAACATCGTAACGAGTATTATATTTTGATGAGCTAAAATTTGTGAAGTTATTTAAAAAGTCGGTGATAGTCGCTGAATTGCATCAGATGAAACGTGCACCAGTTGTCTTGACAGAGTTCTTTAATGTTATTATATTGTAAGAAAAATTGACTAAATTTGATAAAGCCTCTTGCATTAATGATGGCGCCTTTTGAATCCGTCTACCTTCTCCTACCCCCTTCCATAGAAACGTTCAAAAAAGAGGCGGTCACAGTTTATTTGTCAGTTCCGTGAAGAAATCTAAGATATTAACTTGTCATGTATAAGATAAAGCCTTGACCAGCCATGCTCAGCCCAGCCTTACCTTAAAATAACCTACTAAATTGCCACTTGGAGCCAAACGAAAGAAAGAATCTAGGGAAAGAAAAGGTAAGGACACGAAAAAGACAGACACAACGTTCTCAGATACTTCATAGGAATATGCTACTATGATTACAGGTGGTCGATGTTGTAGAACCCGGCTTTGTCATCCGCAACTGAGGCCTTACAACAGTTAGCCTGAATTCCTCGTCATCTCCATGCACGGAGCTTGGAGAGGAAAAAAAAACAAAATAAGAGTTAAATTCATGTCTCAACCAAACCAATAATAGGAACATGTACACCTGTCAACTATTTCCGCTTTTTCTTAAAATTCACTTTATTACAATGAAATCTTGTCAATATTCCCCGTACTCAAACAACAATATCTCTCCCGTCTCTGTTTCTCTTTCTTCATAGTGTTGGAAAGAGAGAATTTACAAATTACAATGGCTATTTTGTACTCCTCACATCATTATTACGGGCAGATATAACAAAAAAAAAATCCTAGGACAGAGTAGTTAATGAGGAAAAATGATGATCAGGTCGCCAAGAAGTTTCTTTGCATCTTAAACCCACCATGCATCCCTGCACCCAACTTCAAATCGATGCCTATAGAGATTTTCCAAACTTTTAACACTTTGCCTTCACCCATCAACAATATCAACCGAGAAAGGAGAAGTCTTCCTCAGTCATTGGCCTAGAGGAGTACAAATCCCCTTCACTTGCATAGGTAGAATAGTAGTCATCATCATTGTCCCTCTCCTTCAATTCTTCTATCTTCTCCAGAGCCTCCCTCAACTGCCACCTCGTCTCCACATTCCATTCACAGCAACACATTCCAATCTTCAACAGCTTTAGCATTTCTTCCTCACTGTTATTGGTTCCCTTCATGTCAACATCAAACACCTTGCCCGTCCACTCTTCCCTCACGACTGAGTTCACCCACGTAGCCAAATCCGCGTTCGCTTCCTTACCACGTTTTAGGTAGTTTGCAGGGAATTTTCCCGTCAACAGTTCCAGAATGAGTATCCCAAGGCACCACACGTCGGTCATTTTAGTAGTAAGGTCAAGTTGTGTGAACTCTGGGGACTTGTATGCCGCCATGTATTGTTGTGCATGCTCTTTGGTGATCACTGGGACAAGAGCAAAGTCTGATAAGAGAGGCCTGAAGGTGTAGTCTACAAGCACATTGGAGGATTTTAGGTGACCGCGCGGTGAAAGAAGTTAGGGTCCTAATGTTAAGGTCTTAAAAGGACCTAATAGAGGGTTGAGATATTGCCGACACATTAATAAATAGAATGGAGAGCTGAGATTAAACGAGCCTTAATTAAAGGCTGAGATGTTTTGACAATCACGTTTAATTTTTAAGGCTACTTTAATCCCAACCCTCCATCCTATTCATTAATGTGTTGGCAATATCTCAGTCCTCCGTTAAGTCCTCTTAGGACCTTAACATTAGGACCCCTCCCGTGCGGCAGGGCTAGGCTGGGGAACTCTTTGTGGAGGTAAGCTAAGCCTCTGGCTACACCTTTGATGATCTTCAGGCGAGTTGGCCAGTCAAGCCCTGGCTCCCCGGGAGCACGTCTTGCTGGAAAAATTAAAAGCCAAAACAAGGTTTTAGTTTTGCCTAGATGTAAGCCATGATGAAGCCATACAGGAGGGTTCTTGAATCAGAATAATTGGTTTAGAGGGTTTCTAAACTGAACATTTCAAGCCCAATCGAAAGTGATGGGTCCAAGAAAGGTCTTCAAATTATTTTCACACTGACTTGATGAAGTTGCCAATAAACTGTGATAACATTATACTACAGAAATGCATAAATCTAGGGCTTGAACCCACTCTACCAAACAAGAAAATGAGAAGGGAGAGGAGAGAATACCATGGAGGTGACTAGCAAGGCTGCCGTTTTGGACAAAGTCGGAAATCAAAAGCTTTTCTTCTTTGGCATGGTAGAAGGCCACAAGTGAAAGCACATTAGGATGTGACAGCCTTCCTAGCCTTCTCATGTGGTCATGAAACTCTTCCTTCCCCACCCTGTTCATTTTCCTAAACCTCTTTACCGCCACCGTACGCCCACCAAGAAGAGTGGCCTTGTAAGAAGACCCAAAACTCCCACTCCCCAAGACTTCAGCCGAGGCTCTAAGTAGGTCTGGTAAATCGAAGCTCTCTCCATCGCTTCTCACGAAGTGTAACTTTCCTTGTTCACCCTTTCTGCCCTCACCAGGGCGCGGGGATGATTGAAACTTTCTCCGGCCCATATCACAGGCATCAAGGTTCTTCTGGGTTTCTGTCTCGTGGGCCAGTTGATATTGGGATTGTTGGGCTCGGCGGCCACGTATGAACAAAAATGCACCTATGGAGGCTAATGCAGCCACGGCACTAACTAAAAATACAATTATTAATGTGAACCGTTTACTCGAGGTCTTGCATGGGCCCATAGGCACTCCGCAGAGGTCTCTATGCCCTGCAAAAAAAAAAAAACAAATAAACAAACCAATGGCTGACGGACCAAATAAAAAATTCAAAAATTAAAAGAAAGAAATTGGTATTCCTTTAATCATAGGTACAACGTGCCTGCCATTTACAAATATTCTGTGTAAGGATCAAAGAATCGTATCCAAGTTCGTTAAATTTAATATCATTAAATAGATTGGATAAATCCGTGACTTTGATTAGTATATTTTTCTATGTTTTTCTCAAAAGTGTTAAAAGTCACTATCAAATCCTAAGAATACTATTTTGTTAAGAATTTTATTGGCACTTATCCATTAAACCCCTTCCTACCCATTACTGCTGTCTTAAAGGTTTTCTTGCTGGAAATTATTTTTAAATTTCCTGAGGAAAAAAAATGTTATATTACCCGGTGGAGAAATTGTTAAACCTTGATTTAGTGCATCTAGTTGTGCGTTTTGAGCTCTAAGAGCTTAAAAAATACAAATACAAGGACACCCGAATAATTAATTCGAGAAAAGAAATACATATAGAAGAGCTGTGATTCTGTGAATGCAAGTGTCTAAATACTTCCCCAGGCTAATGTGGGAAGCTCTTTCGACACCAACAAC
Organism: Morella rubra; assembly: GCA_003952965.2. NCBI lineage: Eukaryota > Viridiplantae > Streptophyta > Magnoliopsida > Fagales > Myricaceae > Morella > Morella rubra. The sequence goes on from CM025856.1 coordinate 28,898,807, forward strand.
TTCAAGATGGTCATTAAGAAAAAAGTTAAAGAAGAAAATTGACTAGAATCTCTCGTAATCCATACACAGCTGTATAGAGCATTACCGAATCACGGCGGAAGCAAAAATTAAGAGACAGCAAGGAACTCCGAGAAGTGGCCAAGTTCTAGTATATGGCTAGGCCGGGAGAGGCTATTTTATGGAAAAGAACGGCCAACGGTGAAGAGTGGGTGAGTAAGATCGACAGGCTCAAGTGGATTTGTTGTCAAATTGGCTTGTTATTTGAAAGAAATGTGTATAATTACAGATGTAGAGAAAAAAAATCAAGTGATCAATTAACTTACCCACAAATTTCAACAACTTTTGGTACTAACTTAAATACCTTTTCATTAAAAAAAGCTACATAAAATATTCAGTTTCGTTACAAAGATGACTAGTTTTCTGATACTAGTCTTCAAGCTCTTCGTCAAACTAATATAAGCATCACAAGTTTCAGCGCACATGCACTGTATGCTATGTCCCCGGCAAGTAGCATATGTACATAGAAACAACTTTCTGCGACCTAAAGTTGAGCATTCGAAACGGCGAGATGAAACTCACTTGGACTTCACCGTTGAGGGAGGGAAGGACCCACTGTAACCAAAGGCATCCTCACTGTAAGGGAGGTGGGAACTGCCCTTACTGACTTCATCAAAAGTACTTGCGGAAGTGGGCACCAATTCAGCATTGGGGTTCATCCCTGCTAGCTGCATAATGTCCTCAATTTCTTTTACTGCCTCGCTCATGGTTGGCCTATCCGCTCCTGATTCTTCGACGCACCTCATTGCCAGATCCACATACTTCTCCAAACCTTCAAGCGTTTTCCCCAGACCAATGGCTGGGTCAATGATTTCCTGAAGATTGTATAGAACTTTTGTCTTATCCATCACATTCCTTACCTCTCTCACAATAAATTTCCCTCGCTCTATTGGCTTTCTTGCTGTGATTAGCTCCAACATCAGCACTCCAAAGCTATAGACGTCACTCTTCTCAGTTAACTGTTGGGTCATGTAATATTCAGGATCCATGTAGCCCTGAAACAACAAAAAAGTATCAAGTCTGCCTCATTAAAAGTTACGGCAATGTTATGAGATCTGCAACAAATATAAGCCTCTTAAACCACTTCGACAGAGATTTGAGTAGAAAACTGAATGTGTTTCACATTCTGTATACTGAAACCGGTCACCTCGAAGCTCAAGAGGATCCGCCACTCCCTCTGGCCTCTACTAAGTTGCAGGATCATAAATAGCTACCCCTACCAATTCATGGCGGAACGGGCTGCATTAAAATGGGATGTGTTGTGTGTGCGTGCGTGTGCAGGTCCCAGTGGACGATGCATAGAAGTCATATCAGGATGTTGCACTGACCAGTGTTCCTTTGACTTGAGTGGAGACATAACTCCTTTCGCTGTCAACCTTAAGCTTGGAGAGTCCAAAATCGGCAACTTTTGCGTTCAAACGTTCATCCAGTAGGATGTTGTTTGACTTGATGTCCCTATGTATGATAGGAGGATTTGCATCTTCATGCAGATAGACAAGGCCCCTGGCTGCACCAATTGCTACTTTAAGTCTCCTCATCCAATCCAACCTGATTCCTGACTTTCCTGCATGGGAAATTTGTGCCTGTTATCAAATAAAACACCAATGATGGTGGTCTAAATTAACACTTTTGCATGAAAGTTAATTTGTTCTTACATCCGTCAGCTTCAAGAAAGATATCTCAAATTATCTTGTTAAGATAGTCATCTACATTTGAAAACCTGAACATGAGAAGACTTGAAGGAAGAAAGTGCATGCTGCACATCAGGTTTTGGAGAGGCTGAAACCCCAACGTTCTTATTAAGTTAATCTTCAGCTTACTGATATCAGAGTGGCCACTAGTTTCATGTTTCCCCAGCAGCGGCCTAGATTAGCACTCTGTCAGACACTGTTTCATGCACATTATTAAGTGCTAGTGGAGAGAAGAGGACTCGAAGTACTACTGAAACCATAGACTTAAATGTTGGTGTTCCATTAGGATTTTCCTCACAGATTCATGTAGAGCGGAGAACGTGAAGAACTGGATGGAGGTGAGGTACCTGAAAGACTATCCATCAGAGTACCATTTGGAATATACTCGTATACCAGCATTTGTTCTCCTTGGTCAAAACAGAAACCCAAAAGGGTGACAAGATTCCTGTGATGCACCCTTGACAGAAGTTCAATCTCAGTTTTGAATTCAAGCCCACCCTGTGTGGAATCCTTTCGGGCTCGTTTGATTGCAATCATTTGCCCAGAGGAAAGAGTTCCCTTATAAACCTGTACAGATGTCCAAAGATAGGCCCTTGGCCATATCAATAATAGTCAAGTATATCTCGAGAAAATTGAGAAATTAGTTTTAACTAGAAAAAGTTCTTCAAGGAAAAAAGTTCAAAATTTTAATCTGTTTTCTTTTTAATGAACCGAACAGTGGACAGCAATCCTGATCCTCTTGCAATATAAAGAATGAATTGGTTTTCAAAAGTAATCAATAATGTCGACAAGAGACGATCAAATCAACCTTTCCATAACCGCCAGATCCAATAGCATTCGCTTCTGAAAAACTGTTAGTGTATTTCTTAAGCTCTTCAAAAAAGAACTGTTTGGCTGCTTTCAACTGAGGAGCACCGCCACTTCCCAAGACCGGATCCCAGTTTGCTGTATTTGCGCCATGTTAAGCAATTATAAGTCCGCAAAAATTCGATATATGATAGGGCTACTTCTGCATTGGACCTATCTTACCGAAAGGATTGTTCTGTTCAGTAGCTCTTTCTGCTCTTTTCTTTTGGCGGAAAGCATAAACTCCAGCAAGGACTAATAGCAGAAGTAGGACAGAACCACCAACTGCTGCTCCAATGATAACGCCACTGCTTACTGTCTTACTTGATTCTGTAGGTATCTCAACGAAACGAGAGAGAGTGAGAGAGAGGATGATAAAATTGAGCTAGCATCACAGATAGAGCAAGCATCAGACAATTCCCGAGTTACCTGCATAGGGGTACGGTTGAGAAATGATATAGAAGGGTCCAAAAGCTGCCGGAGGGTCGAAAGTCATGTTGACAAGCACAGATCCAAGCATACTAATTGCCGTTTGATTGAAATGATCCTCACCAGATGGGAAAACTTCCAGGGTCAGCTCAAGGTAACCAGACGATTCCATCGTCGGATTACTTAGAGAAATTGAATCCACAGGTAGTTCACTTGACTGAAACTTTTGGATGAGCAACTCCTCAAGAGCTGAATAGTAACTTGAGTTTCCCAAGTCCAAGGAGGAAAGAGTCATGAAGAATATAGAGACCGTATATGGATACGCACATTTACAATGGGGGCTGGCAACCTGATTTGAACCGCATGAAACTTGCGAACAGTTATTTGGTGGTGTCGAATATGAGGAATTAGATGGGGCAACAGTGCAGTAACTCCGCGCCACTGAATTCGTATTCTCACATATTGGGTTACCAACCAGTCTAAAATGTTGCAGGCAATTATAAGAAAGTAATCAAGCAGCTTATACGGGTTCAAACAATGTAACAGAGACAATGACCAAGAGAATTAAACGTTGTGGCTTACAGTAACGTGATGGATTGTCCACCAGTTATTGATTGAAAGCTAGTGATGGAATTGTTCTGCAAATCGATATACTGCAATTCGTTGCTATATGCGGTACCAATATTGAGGGTTCCATTGAGCTGGTTGTTGCTTAGTACTCTGTACAACATGTCAAAAACAGCACAATATAATCATAGTTTTCATTTCATGAAGATATAGGTAGGCTTGTGTTCAAATAGATTCTCCATCTTTGTTCTATATGGATTTTGCCTACTCTCAACAATGAAGATGTCGAATGGTAGGAGATAAAGTTGGTACTCACACTGACTGTAAATTAGGAATGCTGAACAGGTTAACCGGAATTTGTCCTTGAAGTCGCGTGTTTTCCATCATTCTGACATAGAAAGCCAATCTGTTTATGGATAGTGAGGACTCGCAAAAGCACACAAGTATGGAGGAGAGAGGAGTGAAACATACAATGTTGTCAAAGACTGTAAGGAAGAAATCCAAGGAGGAAAATCAGAAACATCAAAACTATTATTGCTCATATCCCTGCAGATTCAGTTTCACTCAAAGAATGAAATGTGGTTAACAAAGATATTCGACTAAAGTAACTAGGATCCACTGTAATTCACTGCCTAAATTGTATGGGACAATTTGGAGAGAGATAACATAATAGGTGGACCCTACACTATTTAATGATGTTCATGTAAAAGCTGGGTGCATGATTGGAACATTCACTTGATGTCTGCATTTTGCTTAAAAGCATGGATTCGGAGGTATATGGTACATACATAAGGAATGAATGTTTACAGTCTAACAATGTGCACCAGTGTGGAATTAAGTAAGTTAAAAGATTGCTACTTACAGATAGCTGAGGAGGTTCATGCCAGTAAGGTTAAGCATAGGGCCAGTCAGGAGGTTGTTGGACAAGTACCTGGAGCAAATTACCGAAAGCCTTTCTCAGTACAGTGAAGAACTTCAAGTAAACATTTTAAAGCCTTTATTTTTCAACATCAATTTCACCATGAACAAAATTCCATTTTAAAGCTTTGATCATCATCTTGTGTGCTTACAGCTCAGAAACATTTGTAAGATTGCGGAGAGTTGTGGGCAAGGGACTGCTTAATGAATTTCTATCCAAACGTCTGCAGCCAAAAAACAAGATACTCAGTACAGACTCCTTGAGAGAAGTTTGGCAGCAAGCAATAATCTTCTCCACGAGCATGCGGCAAAGCAACTTACACAACCTCCAAAGACTTCACAAGTCCAAGGGTAGAAGGGATACTTCCGGCTAACTTATTATTGTCCAAAAGCCTGCTAAGAAGAAAATAGTACCACATGTAAGAAGTTAATGTCTGGGAAATGTCCATATATTTGTTGCCTGTTGGGAGATCGAAAAGGCCCATTCCTTAGTTTTAATTGGAGATATTTTACTCGTATGCCACATTAGAGCCAAAGATGCTGCTGAGGAAAAGGTTCAGCCAATCATACTATGTCCGATGCTAGTAGGTAGAGTCATACTCCAGAAATTCGAGTTATTCCACTCTATAGCACTAGATCAGTGAGGGCATTCAAATATTGTAAACTACACCCGCTCCCCAGTCAAAGCAGCAGACTAATCACAAATTCTTAACAACAGATAATTTAAAGAAACATACACATGTATGAGAGACATATCTGAGTTGAAAAGTTCAGGTGGAATTGTGCCTGAAAGCTGGTTCTTCCCAAGATGACTGTTGATCATAAAAGGTGCTTTGTGGTTATTAATTGCAGAATCTATGTGGATACACAAAACAGAATTAATGGCATGAAATCAAAGTGAGATGAGACTTACAAGTGCTTGGCTTGAAGCAACATATCAAGACCAGGTAAAGTCCCAACAGAGACTGGGATAGATCCATCAAGCTGGTTCCCAGTAAAGTCCAAATAGTAAAGATTGGATAGATTACCAATGGAATTTGGAATTTTTCCAGAGAATTTATTAGAATTCAGATCTCTGCAATTAAAAGCAATGAATAGTTCCAGAATTCAGCGCAGACATAAAAACTGCACTTACAAAGTTATAGAGTAGACATGAAATCCAAACCATCAATATAGAAAAACAAAAGCTTTGGAAGACAGATACTCACAGAAAGATAAGCTGCTGTAGAGATCCTATCGTCCCCGGTATGGGACCATATAAGCCGCAATCAGTCAGGCTTCTGAAGCACAAACAAAAAGTAAACGGGTGAATAACGGGGAATTTCACTGTCAGTGTGCTGTTTGAATACATAAGCTCTAAATGGACCCATGACAATAGAAGAAGCCAAGTGCAATTCAAGACATACAAAGTCTCTAACTCAGTAAGCGACCCGATATCTCCTGATAGCTGACCCGTCAAATTCATGCCTGTTAACATTCTGAGATTGTAAACAGTCATGTTAATAACAATAAGACGGATTGTGCAACCTCCTGAGGATCAAAAGGTCAAACCAGAACAAAGAACTTACATGGAGGTCACACGCGAATTATTGCAGCCAATTCCGACCCAAAGGCTACCACAAGGATCAGAGCCCACCCAATTGTGGGGCGGGTTCTGCCAGCTTTTCTCGAGAGACATTAGAAAAGCAGCTGCGTGGAAAATTGACGTGTATTATGAAAAATCAAGCATAAAATCAATCATCAACGAAAAATGAAGGAAGGATTCACAGCAAAAGAAAACACATTATAAGAACTGACCCTTGTGTCATCTTCGACAAATCTTTTCTACCAATGGTATAGAATTAAGACTCTGATATCGTCCTAAAGGAATTACTTCAGGTGAAATAATCCTAAGCGGACTACATAACCCTGGTTTCAAATCCTAGGTTCTAAATGCAGCCTAAGGAATGTGCCCTGTTGCAGGAGGTAGGCAGATGTATAAGAAAGAACCAATATGCAGTCGCTAGCAGGTATGTAAAAGCCAATGATATATGAATTCGATCTGAAGATCATTTGAATAGCTTTGGGTCTTAGGTATCCTTCAAAACTCATTTATAAAACAAAAACAGCAACCATCTCTGCTTCTGCACTTGTAGAGAGAAACGGAAGGAAGATTAAGTTCATAAAAAATGGACAAATATGAACTTCAACTGCAGTAGGTCAAATTGTTGTTTACTTTTCTGCTACTTGAATTAGTTCTTCGGTCCTCCCAAACATTGAATGCAACTCAAAAGATTACTTCTTGTGAATGCATCTTTTCTCTGCAATCAGATGAAAGAAGCAGAAGCCGAAGAAAGGAACTCATCATAGATATGAGGCCTATCATCTTTAAGGCTTTAAAAAACAAGTTCTTATTCATGAACAACTGTTAAGAACTTGTGAATTTTGTTGTTTTTTGTACAGCCTATCATTAAAGTCGTCAACAGAAACTTGAATAACCAAACAAAAGGAAGGACATAGAAAATTGAACCGGACTTACTGTCACGACCGTCAGTTTCTGCTGCTATAACCACAATTTGGATGAATGCAAGGAGCAGTAACACATGTCTCATTTGACCCATACTCGACGAACAGAAAGCTTCAAACATCAAAAATCTGGAAATCACGGATGTTGCCTCAGAAACTCCTTGCAGATGTTTTAAATGGGTTCCATAGCAATGTCGTCCGAGTAATGACGAATGCAAATGTTCAAAGTCAACAATATCTGATCACACAATAATTCCTATTCACATTTATGCCGCCTTTGATGAATTTCATGAAGAACAAACTATACGATTAAAAAAAACACAGTATTTGTTCTTTTTTTACAAGCAACACAGTATTTGTTCACAAACATTAAAATATATTAACGAATGAAACTATCTGTAACTTTTTAAGTTTCAGCAGAGTAGTTGAAAGAACGATAAGCTGTTAGCTGTTACGTAATTAGTTCAGCTCTCGTGTATAAATATCAGTTCATACAGTAATAAGACTTAGCATTATACACCATTTTCTAGCACTCTGTTTTTCTCTCAAACCTCCAACTTTCAACTGTTAACATGGTATCGGAGCTCTTCTGATTCATGACTTCCGCAAATCCTTCTTCTCCCGAAATTTCTTCTCCAACCTCTCCTGAAATCTCTCGTCCTGTAGTTCCTGAAATTCGCAATATGAATGATGATATTTCAAGTCCGTATTATCTCCATCATGGAGATAATCCTGGAACGATGTTAGTTTCTCAAGTGCTTGTAGGTGATAATTTTCCTACATGGTCCCGCTCAATGGAGATGGCATTGAGTGCGAAAAACAAGAAAGGATTCGTAGATGGCTCCATTACTAGGCCAGACGCGAATGATTCTCTTTTTCCAATCTGGTTCCGGTGCAACAATCTAGTGATTTCCTGGATTCTCAACTCCATTTCGAAAGATCTTGCTGCCAGTGTGATCTACATCGACACAGCCGAAGAGATCTGGTCTGATTTGAAAACTCGTTTCTCTCAAGGAAATGGACCTCATATTTTTCAACTACAGAAAGCTATTTCCAGTCTTACTCAGGACAATATGAACGTCAGTTCTTATTTTACCAAGCTTAAAGGGCTTTGGGACGAACTGATGAATTATAGAGCAATTCCTTCTTGTTCTTGTGGTGCAATGAAGGTTCTACTTGAATTTCAACAGCAAGAATATGTTATGAAGTTTCTAATGGGACTTAATGAGTCTTATTCACACATTCGAGGACAAATCCTTCTCAGTGATTCATTGCCACCTATCAACAAGGTGTTCTCACTCATTTCACAAGAAGAGAAGCAGCGAGAGATTACATCTGCTACACTTCCAAATCCTGATTCAGTTGCCTTTTTTACTCGCGCAACCAATGCTAATTCTAGTTCTATGTCTCGGTTTGGAGCTAATCAGCAGTCCAAGAGAGACCGACATGTGTGTAGTCACTGTGGCTATGTAGGACACACAGTGGATAAGTGCTTCAAGCTCCATGGCACACCCGGCTACAAAAATCCTAAAGCAAAAGCTTATGCTCATCAAGTATCTTCTGATTCTGAATTTGATTTTACTAAACCTACAACTGATGAATCTTCTTTCTCTTTGACTCAAGATCAGTATCATCAGCTTATGTCTCTTCTTAAGCCTTCTGTCGATTCTACTCCTACAACACCACCACAGTCCTCTGCTTTACAAGTTTCAGGCCCTTGCACTGAATCTAATTTGCCTACTATGACAGGTACTGCATATTGTCTATCCTCCATTGCACATTTCTCCAATTGGATTATCGACACGGGAGCCACCGATCATATGGTGTCCTCCAAATCTTTTCTCACACACAACATTTCTACAGTTTCTTCTACTGTCAAACTTCCTAATGGTCATACAGTTCCGGTCACTCACATAGGTCATGTTACAATTTCTTCTACATTCACATTGACCAATGTTCTTTGTGTTCCCTCCTTCAATTTTAATCTCATTTCCGTTAGTCAGCTTGTTAGAGAACTTCATTGCTGTGTCTTCTTCATGACTAATATGTGTTATATCCAGGACCCTTGCAAATGGACGACGATTGGGTTAGCTGAACAGCATGCAGGATTATATCATCTGCTGCTTCCTGACAGTTCTCGTGCTGTTTTTAATAAATCCAGCTCTGCTATGTGTTCTAGTTCTGCAAATAATTTGTGGCATTCTCGTCTTGGCCACATTTCCTTTCCAATGTTAAAAGTAATACATAAAACTCATCCTGATATTACCTTTACAGATTCTATTCCTTGTGCTATATGTCCTTTAGCTAAGCAACGAAAGTTGCCTTTTCCTTCAAGTATTCATACTGCTCATTCTATTTTTGATCTGATCCATTGTGATGTATGGGGGCCTATGGCCACCCCTGCCATGGATAACTCACGTTACTTCTTAACTATTGTTGATGATTACAGCCGAGCAACTTGGCTGTTTTTGATGAAACATAAATCTGAAACAGCAACTCATATTTCTTCTTTTTTCTCTATGGTCAAAACTCAGTTTAATGTCCATATTAAAAAAAGTTCGCACTGATAATGGACCTGAGTTTAATCTTCATTCTTTTTTCAGTTCTCATGGAGTTATTCATCACAAGTCTTGTGTTGAAACTCCTCAACAAAACGGTTTAGTCGAACGTAAACACCAACACATTCTCAATGTTGCTCGTGCATTACGATTTCAGTCTCATCTCCCTTTAATTTTTTGGGGAGATTGTGTACTTACTGCTGTCCATTTGATTAACCGTTCCCCTACTCCTTTATTGTCTAACAAATCTCCTTATGAAGTTTTATTTTCTACACCACCCACCTATAATCATCTCAAAGTATTCGGTTGTCTATGTTTTGTTTCCACCTTATCTCGAAACAGAACCAAATTTGATCCCCGAGCTTCTAGATGTGTTTTTCTCGGTTATCCACATGGTGTTAAGGGATATAAACTTCTTAATCTTGATTCTAACTCTGTGTTTATATCTCGTAATGTCATTTTCTTTGAAAATTATTTTCCTTTTCAAAATATTCCAAATTCCTCTTCTCCGTTAGTTCTTCCTACTTCTCTTCCAGATTTTGATTCTGTTTTGCCTCCCACAGTTTCTACTTTTCCCATTTCATCTCTACCCGATTCTCCCTCATTTCCAGATTCTTCACCTAGTTTTGCTCCTATAGTTTCTATTCCTCCTCCATCAATTCCTCTTAGACGATCCACTAGACCTAGCAAGCCACCATCTTATCTTCAACACTATTACTGTCAGGCAGCTCAACAACAATCTGTCTCTCCTTTGCTGTCTGGTTCTTCCTCAGGTACGTCTCATGACATCCTTAAATATCTTGGCTGTCATAAGTTGTCTTCTCGTCATCTTGCTTTCACTACTGCCATTACCACTCATACCGAACCTACTTCCTATCTTCAAGCCAGCAAACACTTAGAATGGCAAGAGGCTATGCAAAAAGAAATTCAAGCCCTCCAAGATAATCACACTTGGGTTATTACCACTCTTCCTCCTAATAAACATCCTATCGGTTGTAAGTGGGTATATAAAATTAAATACAGATCAGATGGCTCTATTGAGCGCTATAAAGCAAGGCTTGTTGCTAAAGGATACACTCAACAAGAGGGATTTGACTATTTTGACACTTTTTCACCCGTGGCGAAAATTTCTACTGTTCGAGTGTTACTTGCTTTAGCTGCTACCCAGCATTGGCATTTACATCAACTTGATGTCAACAATGCTTTTTTACATGGGGACCTCAATGAAGAGATTTATATGACTATACCTCCGGGTTTTCATGTTGAGGGGGAGAACCAAGTTTGTAAACTTACCAAATCTCTCTATGGCCTTAAGCAAGCATCCCGCCAATGGTTTTTTAAGTTTTCTCAATTCTTGCTTGATAATGGATTTGTTCAATCCAAGGCTGATTATTCTCTTTTTACTCGACAGCAAGATAATGTGTTTATGGCTTTACTTGTATATGTGGATGACATTATCTTGGCTAGTAGTGATCTGTCTAGTATTACTGCCTTTAAGCTTTTGATTGATGCCCGGTTCAAGATAAAAGATTTGGGACCTCTCAAATTTTTTCTTGGTTTGGAGATTGCCCGGTCAACTAAAGGAATTTCATTGTGTCAACGTAAGTTTGTCCTGGATCTTCTTAGTGATTCTGGTCACTTGGGTTCACGGCCAGCTCATACACCTCTTGAACAGAATCATGGGTTGACTTCTTCTACTGGCACTTTACTTGCTGATGCTACCAGTTATCGAAGACTCATTGGCCGACTCATTTATCTTACTATGACTCGGCCGGATCTGTCATATTCCGTTCAAGTCCTTAGCCAGTTCATGGATAAACCTCGTGAACCTCATCTTCAAGCTGCCTATAGAATTCTCAGGTATTTGAAGACCACTGTTGGGCAAGGTTTGTTTTTTCCTACGTCATCTCCACTCCATCTCAAAGCTTATTCCGACTCTGATTGGGCTGCTTGTCCCGAATCTCGAAAGTCTGTCACTGGTTATGGTATTTTCATTGGTGACTCCTTGGTGTCTTGGAAATCCAAGAAACAACCTACGGTTTCGAGATCTTCTGCCGAAGCTGAGTACCGAGCAATGGCGGCTGCAGTTTCTGAAATTCAGTGGCTTTTGTATCTTCTGGCTGATTTCCGAATTTCTCACACTAAACCTGCCATGCTTTTCTGTGATAGTCTATCTGCTCTGCATATAGCTTCTAACCCGGTCTTCCATGAGCGCACCAAGCATATTGAGCTTGACTGCCACTTCATCCGTGAAAAACTTACTGCTGGTGTCCTTCAGACTTTTCATGTTGCCTCCAAACATCAAGTTGCAGATTTATTAACTAAGGCTCTCGGCTCTGTTCAACTTCGGTACTTACTCTCCAAGATGGGTGTGCTTAACATACACACTCCATCTTGAGGGGGAGTATTAACGAATGAAGTTCAACTATCTGTAACTTATCTAAGTGACGTGGCAGAGTAGTTGTTAAGCTGTTAGAATGACTGTTAAGCTGTTAGCAAGTTGTTACGTAATTAGTTCAGCTCTCGTGTATAAATATCAGTTCATACAGTAATAAGACTTAAGCATTATACACCATTTTCTAGCACTCTGTTTTTCTCTCAAACCTCCAACTTCAACTGTTAACAAAATACATCACAGGCGGCCACGACCATATCTTACTCTTAACTTTTTAATTTCAAAAGCAGAGGATCGAAAGAACGACCGGGCGTAAGTGTTCGCTGGATACAGAGTCAATCATCAGATTGTCCGAAGATTTCTATTAAAAAAATGGGTTAATTACAATTTCTCTCTTCAAACTCCTACCTATTTTCAAATATTCCGTAAATTTTAACTCGTTACAAAATACACGTGACTTTCTCCTTACGTGAAAAAATAATTTTATCCTCATTTAAGTCATCCCTAATCTTATATAGTACTTCTATTAATTCGTAGAGTCAAAAAATAATATGTAGTTAACTGATTTTTTTTTAATAAAAAAAATCAAGTTGGTTAAATTTGTTTTTTCAAGTAAGGAGAAAGTTATATGTTGTTTATGTGAAACGGAAACCGTTCGATATAACAACTTCGACAGGTTGAGAAATGAAATCGCAACGAGAAGTATAATTTGTAAAGAAAGTTACAACGAGTTAAAATTTATGGAAGTTTTTAAAAAATAGGTGATAGTTTGAGGTAGAAAGTGAAATTAACCTAAAAAAAAATCGATTGCTGTAACAAGGGGAGACTGAATTGCATGAGATGAAACGTGCACCAGTTGTCTTGACAGAGTTCTTTAAAGTTATTATATTGTAAGAAAAATTGACTAAATTTGATAAAGCCTCTTGCATTAATGATGGCGCCTTTTGAATCCGTCTACCTTCTCCTACCCCCTTCCATAGAAACGTTCAAAAAAGAGGCGGTCACAGTTTATTTGTCAGTTCCGTGAAGAAATCTAAGATATTAACTTGTCATGTATAAGATAAAGCCTTGACCAGCCATGCTCTGCCCAGTCTTACCTTAAAATAACCTACTAAATTGCCACTTGGAGCCAAACGAAAGAAAGAATCTTTCCTCCTTGGACTTGGGAAAGAAAAGGAAAGGACACGAAAAACAAAGACACAACTTTCTCAGATACGTCATTGTAGTATGCTACCATGATTACAGGTGGTCGGTGTTGTAGAACCCAGCTTTGTCATCCGCAACTGAGGCCTTACAACAATTAGCCTGAATTCCTCGTCATCTCCATGCACGGAGCTTGGAGAGGAAAAAAAAACAAAATAAGAGTTAAATTCATGTCTCAACCAAACCAATAATAGGAACATGTACACCTGTCAACTATTTCCGCTTTTTCTTAAAATTCACTTTATTACAATGAAATCTTGTCAATATTCCCCGTACTCAAACAACAATATCTCTCCCGTCTCTGTTTCTCTTTCTTCATAGTGTTGGAAAGAGAGAATTTACAAATTACAA
>CM025856.1:28913444-28932959 GCA_003952965.2 Morella rubra
GTCAGAGAACTTCATTGTTGCGTTTTCTTCATGACTAATATCTGTTATATCCAGGACCCTTGCAAATGGACGATGATTGCGTTAGCTGAACAGCACGCAGGTTTATATCATCTGCTGTTTCCTGACAGTTCTCGTGTTGTTTCTAATAATTCTAGTTCTGCTATGTGTTCTAGTTATGCTAATAATTTGTGGCATTGTAGGCTTGGCCGCATTTATTTTCCAATGTTAAAAGTACTCCTTAAAACTCATCCTACTATCACTTATACATATTATATTCCTTGTGCTATATGTCCTTTACCAAAGCAATGAAAGTTGCCATTTCCTTCAAGTGTTCATAATACTCATTCTATCTTTGAACTAATTCATTGTGATGTATGGGGTCCTATGGCAACCCCTGCAATGGATAGCTCACATTACTTCCTAACCATTATTGATGATTACAGCCGATCAACTTGGTTGTATTTGGTGAAAAATAAATCTCAGACAGCAGCTCATATTTCCTCTTTTTTCTCCATGGTTAAAACTCAGTTCAATGTCAACATTAAAAGAGTTTCGCACCGATAATGGGACTGAGTTTAACCTTCATTCTTTTTTCAGTTCTCATGGAGTTATTCATCACAGATCTTGTGTTGAAACTCCTCAACAAAACGGTTTAGTTGAGCGTAAACATCAGCATATTCTTAATGTTGCCCGTGCATTAAGATTTCAGTCTCATCTCCCTTTGCATTTTTGGGGAGATTGTATTCTTACAGCCATACATTTGATTAACCGAACTCCTACTCCTCTGTTATGCAACATATCTCCTTATGAGATTTTGTTTTCTACACCACCTACCTATAATCATCTCAAGGTATTTGGTTGTCTATGTTTTGCTTCCATATTATCTTGAAACAGAACAAAGTTTGATCCCCGAGCCTCTTAAGTGTGTTTTTCTCGGTTATCCATATGGTGTTAAGGGTTGTAAACTTCTTAATATTAATTCCAATATTGTGTTTATATCTCGTAATGTCATTTTCTTTGAAAATTCTTTTCCATTTCAAACCATTCCTATTTCATCTACTACGATTGTCCTTCCTAATTCTGTTCCAGGTTTTGATTCTGTTTTTACTTTCCTTCAACTGTTTCTGATTCTCCCATTTCTCCTCCACTTCTAGATTTTCCTTCCAATCCTTCTCCCTTGATCAATTCCTCTTTTCCTACAGATTTTAATCATTCTTCTCCTCCATCACTTCCTCTTAGACGATCTACTAGAACTAGCAAACCACCATCTTATCTTCAACACTACTACTATCAAGCAGCTCAAACACAAGCTGTCTCTCCTTTGTTGTCAGGCTTCCTCAGGTACATCTCATGATATCCTTGATTATCTTGGCTGTCATAAGTTGTCTCATCATCATCTTGCTTTCACTTCTACTATTACCTCTCATACCGAACCTACCTCTTATACTCAAGCTAGCAAACACTTAGAATGGAGAGAGGCTATGCAAAAAGAAATTCAAGCCCTCCAAGATAATAACACTTGGGTTATTATCACTCTTCCTCCCACCAAAACCCTATCGGTTGTTAATAGGTATATAAAATTAAATACAGATCAGATGGCTCTATTGACCGTTATATGGCACGGCTTGTAGCTAAAGGATACACTCAAAGAGAGAGGTTCGATTACTTTGACACCTTCTCACCCGTGGCCAAAATTTCTACTGTTCGAGTGTTACTTGCTTTAGCTGCTACCCAAAATTGGCATTTACATCAACTTGATGTAAATAATGCCTTTTTACATGGGGATCTTAATGAAGAAATTTACATGACTATACCTCCAGGTTTCCAAGTTAAGGGGGAGCATCAAGTTTGTAAACTTACCAAGTCTCTCTGTGGCCTTAAGCAAGCTTCTCGCCAAATGGTTTTTTAAGTTTTCACAATTTTTACTTGCCAATGGATTTGTTCAATCCAAGGCTGATTACTCCCTTTTTACTTGGCACCAAAATAATGTGTTTATGGCTTTGCTTGTCTATGTGGATGACATTATCTTAGCTAGCAATGATCTTCCTAGGATTACTGCATTTAAGACTTTAATTGATGCCCGATTCAAGATCAAAGACTTGGGGTCTCTCAAATTCTTTCTTGGTTTGAAGATTGCTCGTTCAACTAAAGGGATTTATTTAAATCAACGGAAGTTTGTGTTAGATGTTCTTCATGATTCTGGTCACTTGCGTTCACGGCCAGCTCATACTCCTCTTGAACAAAATCAAAAGTTGACATCATCCACTGGCACCTTACTTGCCGATGCTACCAGCTATTGAAGACTCATTGGCAGGCTCATTTATCTTACCATGACTCGGCCAGATCTCTCTTATTTGGTACAAGTACTCAGCCAGTTCATGGATAAACCCCGTAAACCTCATCTCCAGGCTGCACATCGAATTCTCCGATATTTGAAAGCAACTGTTGGGCAAGGTCTATTTTTCCCTTCATCATCTCCTCTCCACCTCAAAGCATATTCAGATTCCGATTGGGCAGTTTGCCCTGAAACTCGAAAGTCCATAACTGGTTATAGTGTATTCCTTGAAGATTCTCGTGTCTTGGAAATCAAATAAACAACCTACTATTTCTAGATCCTCAACTGAAGCTGAGTATCGGGCGACGGCATCTGCAGTTTCTGAGATACAATGGCTTTTGTATCTTCTTGCTGATTTCCAAGTTTCTCACACTAAACCAGCCATGCTCTTTTGTGATAGTCAGTCTGCTCTACATATTGCATCTAACTCAGTCTTCCAGCACCAAACATATTGAGATTGACTGCCACTTCATCCAGGACAAACTCACTGTTGGAATCATTCAGACTTTTCACATTGCCTACAAGCATCAAGTTGCAGATTTGCTAACCAAGGCTCTCGGTTCTGTTCAACTTCAATACTTGCTCTCCAAGATGGGTGTACTTAACAGGTGTACTTAACATACACACTCCATCTTGATGGGGAGTATTAACCGACGTAGTTTACTTCTCTGTAACTTATCTAAGTGACGTGGCAGAGTAGATGTTAAGTTGTTAGAATAGTTGTTAACCTGTTAGAGAATTGTTATGTAATTAGTTGAGCTTTCGTGTATAAATATCAGATCATGCAGTAATAAGAATAACGCATTAAACACCATTCTTTCGACTCTTTTTTTCCATCTTCAGAATTTAACAGGCTTGCACTTCTTTGGGGAGTTACAGACACCCACTGCCCCAACTAGTTCAAACAGCAAAAGATGGTCAGAGAACCCTTGAAAAAAGCAGAAAGCAATTCACTGAAATAAGGTTCCAAAGAGGAGGGAATATAGCTGTAAGCCCAAATAATAAAGTTGAGACAGCTATCTTCTTCATCTCATCTCCACTCCCTCCTTCCTTGACCAGGTTTTCTCCACCTTCTAATATTGCCATAGCTGATTCCTTCAAAACACTAAGTATCTCTGACTGTAAGCCAATATAACCTCTGAAAAGTGAGTGCAAGTCACTTTTTGCTAAATAAAAACATGTAGTGTCTGTTTTAGTTAATTTTTTTCTCTTCCATTTGATCTCTTACATGATCCATAGGCACCGTCCTCCCTCTAGATCATACCCTGGGTATAATCTAACTCACAACCATCTAATGCCAGGTGGTGCCACAGCAACCAACAGATTAGAAGGGCTTCTGAGAAGGAAAGCAATTGGAGTGCAAGCGCACAATTAGATGAAATTCCTTGCATAAATGAAAAGGCCTCGAGCACATAGGATAGCAGTTTATCACAAGATTAATTATGATCGTGTCTCCAGCAGGCATTATATCAAACACTAGAACTGCTACCTCAACATCATAAAGTACTTGAGATTTTGGGAATTGAGTAGCTTCTTATTTTAATACTTCTGCTTCTTGCCTTTTCGTGTTGGTTGATGGGACTAAGCAGTAAAAAGTATTATTTCTTTGCCTTGAGCATTTGGAGAAAGAGGTTAGTATAATTTACGGGAAGAGCTGGAGAAGAAGATGAAGACAACAAACAAGCCAGATGAACATGTTTTTCTTCTTAATTGAAGGAACTCATCAGGTATAATAGTCATTTAATTTACCCAAAAACCACCTAAAACGCGTGTGATGCATTTTCTTTCCAGATCAACAACACCTGATTTGGACATAGGGATTGATTTGGACAATTGAGGCTAAATTGAACTGAAACTTCAAATTATGGGATCATTTGCTGGCGGAAATACCAAGGATGTGGCCGCAGTTTGAGAGGTACAAGTGTGATTTATTTAACGAAAAGGTGGCCTTAATAAACACTCACTGAAGTGTGAAGGGATTCAATCATCTGCCCTTGCTCCTCAGCTCTTTGCAACACAGCAGCAACTTTAGAGGCAGCTTCATCAGTGTGTTTTCTGAGCTCCATTTCAAGCATTTGCTGCAATTAATACACAGCAGAGTATGAAACGAGATTTTTCAGCAAAACAAACCTGCATGAGATTGACAGAAGAAATTTTTCTGACCAACCTTGAACTCCATCTCTCTACTTTCAACTTGATCCGAAAGACTACGAACAAGACTCCTGAGTTGGGCATTCTGCTCAACTAACCCATTTATGTCCTTAAACGTCAACTGTTTACATGTTCCATTCAAACGTAATATCAATTACCTGTCATTACTTCTACAAAGGAAAAGTATGTGCAGGAAGCCATGTTGAGGATAGAACATGCAAAAAGCTCACCAGGCGTTCGGAGATCACTTTTTCAGTATCAGACTCTGGAACTGTCCGGATAACAGTTGTATCATCATCAATACTACAGAGCCCAGTGGCTCCACAACGCAGTTGTATATCTCGGCATTCCTTAAGAAGAACTGTCACCTAAAACGATATCTCCCAATTGACAGTAGACTGGTAAGTGGCACCTAAAAATACTTTGATACAAAGCAATGCTCCAGTAAAATGCAGAGGATTTAATCAGAAAATGTAGAGAACAATAAAGGGCATGTACTCCAGGTTGCCTGGATGCAGGTTTGACAATCCCACGACAAAACCAAATTTTTAGGAGTATACTCCTTAAGTATGGGAAATTTACACAATAGCCAAGAAGCGACACGTTAAAACAAAAGTTAAACGGGGGAAAAAGGAAAGGCCAAGAATACGTTAAAAATAAAATCCAACAATGATGAAGACAAAGAAACTTGTGAAAACCATGGCCTTCCATTAAATCACAAACGTAAGGAAAGATATGGCAGAAGGAAGATAAAGGGAATAGAAAAATGAAAAAGATATTGAGAGTCATTCAATGTCTATGTTTTAGTAACTAAATGCTAACACTTGAGGAAAATCTAGCTGATCAATGTTCATGACCTCGATATCCTGTTCTAGTGTGGATAACCCAAACAACAAAATTACTGACTCAAAACAATCTAAAAACAAAGGGTTCAGAAGGAGCGGTCTAATGAACAATGCTGATGAGACAGAGAATTCCGTACGTCAACTAATTGATCATCAGGCCTGGGAATGCCTTCATTTTTACCTGTTTCTGGAGGTCAACAATCTCTTTCTGAGCAAGAGTATAGTCGCGTTCATGTCTCCTCAAGTCAGCCTGGGAAATATAGGCGTCAGACAACGAAGACAGATACAGTTGAGACATACAGGTTCGATAAATATGTCAGAGACCTTCAATTCCTGGATGGTTTTCTCCAAGTTATCCTGTTCAGACAGCGAGTTCCGCAGTTTTTGGTTGATCATAGAGTATGCCTCGGCCATTCTCTCATGTTCCGCTGCATTCATGTCAATTCTTTTATCAAGGTGACAGGTATGACACCCAAGCAACAAGTTGAAACTCACCAAGCTTTTCCTTTGAAGTGAAAAAGGTGCATCCATATAAAAGAAAAACATTTACTTGCAAACTTTACAAGAAATATGGACGAACGAGCTTTTACTCATTAAGTTGACATGGTAAAATATAACAGACAACCACTCTTAAGTAATATATCTCCATGAGAGACTATTGTATTGAAAGACATTTACCGAAGATACACATTAATTATTCAAAGGGATAATAATACTTACTCCCACAAAATACCACCTCAAGGTACGATCTTGGCAATCAACTCCTAAACTACCACTTTTGGCAAGTTCCCCTCATTAAAAATCTACCAGTTAAGATTGTGCCACGTGGATTATGTTTCATTCATATTAATAGCAAGATCTTACGTGAGGGGCCAAATTGTAAAAAATGATAGCTTTGAGGATCAATTGCCAGGAACTGTAATTTAAGGAACACTGCAAATGGGGTGGTAGTTAAGAGAGATATATTACACTTTTGCCCTACACAAAACTAGCCAATTTATGTCACTATGGTCTTGTTTAGCATCCTACAAAATTCTCAAGATTTCATTGAATTTGTCAAAACAAAAAAAAAAAATTCAGGTAAACAACAAAATCTGAAAACTTGTACACATACTCCAATAAAAGTCAATCTCAAATTCCAATAAAAATCAATCTCCTATCTACACTTTTTCACCATCTCCAATACCATTCAATTATGAAAAATCCTATCAACTCATCTTATCCACACTTCTTCACAAACGCCAATAAAAGCCAATCTCCTACCAAACAACTTTCAACTTTCTACCAACTTTTCACAAAAACCCATAAAAGTCAAACTTCAAAACATTTCCCCTAGAAACTTGGAATATAAAGATTTTTGCCATGCTAAACAACACCCTTTTTTTTTTTTTGATAAGTAATGCTAAACAACACCTATGTCATTAGTTGGGCCAGATGACTCATCAGTTCCATACATATACTCCAACATGAAACATCAACCAGTCATTTGGAACAGTTTTGCAGCAGGGAATGGCTGCATATCACAAACTTAAGTAGCAGTGTACTACAATATAGAATTAGAAGAACCACTTTCACTGCTTCCATTCAATTCTACTTTATAGAACCGGTAGCAGAAGAAGGAACTGCAGCTCAAGCATTTCACATAAAATACTTGCCAAAAAATAGTTCCTTTCAGTAACTGCACTAACTGTTAATATGTAGTATACATCTGATAATGGGAAACACAAAATTGAAGTACTAACATCCAAGCTGTGATGCTAAGGAGGAAAAAATTTAGAAATAGAAAGAGTTTCATGCAATTAGCAGTTACAACTGATATGGCCTGTTTGGGAGATTTTTTTTTGCCGGGCCGGGGGGGGGGGGGGGTTGTGGAGGGGACACTAATCTCAACAATTAAGTCAGGGTTAGCAAATACCTCTTTCATCCAAAATTACTTCAGCTTTCTCCTCTAATTCATATAAGACCTGCAAAATCATATTCCATCTAAATTAAGCATCCTATCTTATAAAACAAGAAAATGAGGACAACAGTTGACAGTAGGCTGGTAAAAGACATTTGAAAATATGGGTTAAAATACAATTTAAAGAATGGCAGTAACCATCAAGCTAAATTTTATAAGCTTAGCAGAAAAAATAATCTCCCTCCGAGAAACAAGAACAAGCCCAATATTACAATTTTCAAGTCTGGAAGAATGAGAAAAAACAACCCAAAGACTAAAGCAGAAGCTATGAAGTCAAAACCGTAGGGTGGGTTTGGTAGACAATTACAAAAACCTGAAATTGAATTACCATTCCTCCAGAATATAGGTATTTAAAACCGTAAATCATCCTAATGTCATGTTCTACCATATGATGGAATATCATCGTTGCATGTATTAACCATACCCGTTGCAAAATGGCCTCAGATTGCTTCCTTCCCAACTGCTCATGTCGCACAGCATCAACAGCCTCTTGATATTTCGCGTACATTTTAGCCAGCTAAAAGGAAAGGCAAGCAATAAAATATAAATTTTAAAAATTAGTAAAAACACAAGAGTAATTAAACAAGTAAAGTTCAATGACTCACACTCCAACCATCACGCAGAAGTGAAGCTGCCAAGGCTGTTCCTGAAACACCTGCAGGAATCTTGGGGATAATCATCTGATTATCCTCAACCATGTAACTTGTGTCAGATGAATTCACCAATCTGCAACAGAACAATCAAATCAGTAACATAAATAGGATAACAGCATAATCTCAAACAATAAACATCATCTGTTAAAGACTTAGCCAAATTGACTTTGTGAAACAATCTATCTGTCAAAAACCATAGCATACAAGATTAACATCACAAAGATACTGCGATGTTTTAAGTTGGTACTCCATACCTAGCAGAGATTAATTAAGTTCTAAACCAGCACATTGAATTAACAGAAGGAAGAATACTTAAGAGTTTAGTTACAGGAATGCTTTAGGATATGCTGATGCATACCAAAGATGGATATGAATACGGGAGATCACTCCAGCATGAGTAACTTTCACAAACATACAACATGACTGCCAGAAAAAGAGGGGATCCCAACTCAGATATTTCCAAATCAACATTCAATATCTGTTGCCTTGCTGAAAGATATCAGAAATAGTATAGAAAGAGAAGACTCAACAATCAACCATACATTGGCATCCAAAAGGTTCGAAAGCACCAAATAAAATGATGACCTAAAACACGAGCTAGTCAGACCTTTCCAGGGATTCCAGGGCATAAAAGGTCGTATTTGGATATGTGTTAAGAGGAAGAGACTGTGGATCTGAGTCCATACTTTATTTCAATTTTGGGTTCACAGCATACCACAGTCAGATTTGTTCAGGACCAAGATAAATGAGAGAGAAAAGATGACTCACTCAAACGATTTGTCTTATAATCACAATATCTAAATTTTCAGATTCTAAGCAATTTAAAATCATCCAAATATCTGCCTGTAAACCAATAAGTCCATTTCATTCCAAATAGGAAAAAAAAAAAAAAGAACAAAAACAATTCTCTTTCTATAGAAATAAGATTTTCTCCTTGAGTTCTTAGTAACATCTAAAAGTTGGAATTAAAGATATATCCTTGAAAACGCATTATATAAGGTACCAACTGCGCCATTCTGCAGAGAGAGAGAGAAACTATTCTTGAAAGATAAACCCAGCCAAAAAATTAAAGATAGGACTGAATTGTATAATAGTTTACACTATTAAACACCCAAGTAATGTCTCATCAATTCACAAACAGCCACCAGACTTAAAACTCCATTATCCAGGAGATCCAAGAGAGGTTTTTCTAATAGGTTCGCATACCTTAACATTTCTATATAAGATGCTACATTTTTCTCTAAACATTAATTGGACTGGCTCTCTCTTGGCACAAGTGTATGTATTTTACGATTGGTGAACCTGTATAAACCTACAGTATTTCTTTCTAACTCTGATGCCTTCCCAAATCGAATCCAGGTGCTGTTTATACTTTATGATCTAATTAGAGTTAAGAAGTTGGCACATTGTAAATGTATTTGATCATCTCACTCACAAAGTTGCAGCCTCCACATTATAAAAGAAGCTACTGTATTATCTCATCCAGACCCCATTGATAGACACCAAAAGACGAATGTTATATGTCTGTTATACCCATAAAATAATGGCAATCGCAAATTAAGCTAGCAAGGATCTTGATTGGAAGAGACAGAGATTTACATCCACGGAAACCAGCATATCCCATTAAGTTAAAAGCGCATTCATATAAGCCACATTCTTGAACTAAACAGCATCAACATCTATGGCATTCTCTCTTTTGGTGTAAGTGATACAAAACATTCTTCCAAGGAAATGAAAAGAGCAACTCAGCAAAAAAACTATTAGATGAACCATAACATGACATACATTTCAGTGCTGAAATTGCTGAGTGGAAGAAGATTCAGTTCATTGGATTTTCTACTGTTTTCAAGATCAGCTTCACACTTCTCAAGTTTTGCTCTCAGATCTGAAGCGTCCTATAAGAAATAAATTAAAAAAAATAACTGTGAATAGGGGAAAACATTGGAGTGAACTTGGAAAAAAAAAGAAATTGGGGCTAGATTCGACAACTAAATAATATGATAATATTCAGCCAGCTTCTAACAAAGTAAAAGCACGCTTAAAACAGAGCTCCAAATAATCATCATGAGGTACTCAAATGAAAGCATACTAAAAGCAGACTCCAATTAATCATCACGTGGTACTCAAAAGAAAGTAGATTTTTTTTTTGATATGTAAGCCAATTTTATTAAAGAAAAAGAAAAGGATAGTTGACAGTACAAGAGACTATACTGACAACAACTAAAGCATACACGCTAAAAAACTAAGAAAATCAGGAAAATCCACAAAAGGACTGCCTAAAACCAAATTAGCCCACAGAAACAGAGAATGCAACAAAAACCCCCCAACCTAGCCAAAGACACAACCCTTTCTTCGAAACATCTCCCATTCCTTTCCCTCCAAAAACTTCACCAAATGCAAGCTGGAATCATCTTCCAAATGGCCAGCGCAATTGGATCATCAAACTTCCTCCGCCAACAACGCAAAACATCCACTACCTTCCTAGGCGTACAGGGCTGTGTCTTTGGCTATTCGAACTCTGGAGCCAGAATAGCCCCCTCTTCCACTTTTGAGCTGACCAAGGTGAGACACCACCTCCTAAAACACAGCGGCCAGATCCTTCCAACCTGACCCCCTTTACCTTCCGGTATCATCACCACCCCTTTTCTGCGTCCCCCTCCAAACTCCGCTATGGCAACATATCTCCCTGCCTTGTTACTACATCTCTGCACCAGAAAGGCCCGAGAAGCTTCGTTAAATTTTATGACAAACTCCTTACTGGCATCCACCTGCAGTGTACTTGCCATGTTCACTGACCAAACAGCTCCATACCTCCCAAGGAAGATCGAGCTCAAAGCCTTCCAACTCCACTCCGAAAGTTTCACAACACCATCGCCTAAAACTGTAACCTGAAACTCCTTTGCTTCAACACAGAATCTACGGGAGAAAGACATCGGGACCACCAGACTAAACTAATGACAACACCTTGCCGGAAAAAACTAGACTAATGATCAATACCACAGCCCAGGCATCCCACAGGGGAGAGAGAGAGGGGGGGAGAGCCTCAAAAGAAAGTAGATAATATAGACAATCATAACAAGAGATTTGATTGGTCACAATGACAAGCTGTTATGATAAAACATCATCCTATACTATACAAGAGACTGTTTTAAGCACATCATCAAACCTAGAGGCTATGATTGGTTGTGTTTTGAAACATTTTCTGTAATGATTAAGAACATTTTTTGAGATGTATTTTTTTGGTAGTTTGTAAAAGTGGTGGGGTCCGTAGAAAACTTGTCTAGACAGAGAAAATGTTTAAAATATATTCTCTAGAAGATTGTGAAAGTTATGAGAGTATGTTTAGAAAGAAAAATTTTGTGAGAGGAATTGTTTACGGGTTTTGTGTTTTTCTGTCAAGGAAAACAAGGTTAATGACATGAAGGAAAATTTTATTAGGGATTGAAAAGGATTTTTGCTGAAAAAATTATGTTTTAATAAGAAATTGATTTTGAGTACAAAAATTGTTTTTAAAACATGTAACCAAAAATTGTTTTCTAGCTTCTATCTTTCAGTAAATATCACACAAGTGCAAACTAGTCCCTTGAAAGTGCTCTCCAATCATGCTGACTATCTGCAAAAGGGAGAGCCACAGCAAAAAAAAATAGCTGCCTGACCAACTGAAACATTAATACTCATCACATATAAGTCAGGAAGCATACCTTTTCAAATTGGCTTCTTGCAGATACTTCCTTTTCAAGTCTCTCATTGTGATCCTTTTCCACTTGATCCAAATGTGTCTGCTTGAGATAGCCACAAAAACTCAAAAAGCAAAGACAAGAAGACAAATTTGCCAAACATCCATATTTTAGGAAGATAGAAAATTTCACCTCTAGGGCTTTGATGACACCCTCAAGCTCTCCTGCCTTCCTGGACCATTCCTCGGAACTTTCTTTGTATAGTTCAACAAGCCTATTTACCTGCAAAGTGGAAAACATTTGAATGAAAAATACTTAGACTGGGAAAAAAAACAAGACAAAACTCTGTCCTCATGCTTTGGTACTTGGCATCAGATACGGCCACACATCATTATGACACAAAGGTAAAGGTGCAACTAGCAGAAAACTGAAGTAAATTCGCCTTGCAGAGCACTTGAAGAGGTTATCACAAAACTGGAAAAATCGCTTGTTTTTCATAACAAAGATCTATGACCCAGAAGTACAGAAGCAAACTTTGATCTGTTGTACTGCTCAGTATACCTCATCACTAATTCCAGGAGAACCAAGAGCCACATGAACCTTGAATTGATCATCCTTTCCCATAAAGGAAAATATTGTGCTATTTTTTGTTTCCCTGGAAACTACATGAGATATCCTTCAATTTTCAACACACCACATAAACCACCTTATCTTTTGTGTAGTAAAATAGAAACCCCAACTTTTTTTGTCACCAAAATATGGCCAATTACATAACATGGGCAATATATGCCCACCACCATAGTCTACCATAGTCTACATGCAAAGCAGCATTCTTATTTCTATTAGCCAATGCAAAGAACCAGTATTTTTTATTTGACAGCTTAGATATCTTTTGCAATAAAGAATTCATTTAGGAGGACAAGCATGTAATATTTCAGCTTTTTGTAGCATAATATTTACAAAGAAAGTGAGCCAGTCAGATGTGCCCAGCCATGAGTGAGATAAATTATAAAGAATATTTTCTACTGCTTGTGTTAGTTTTAGGTTTCCAGATCCCTAAGGGACAGTTGTACCAGGAAACAAGAAACACAAGCATTCTCCAACTAATTGCTAAGCCTTACTGCATTCACAATCTTCCTTTGCCATGTAGTCAACTCCATATGGTCAGAAGTTTAAGTTATATACTGACGCCATAGGTCAAAAGTACACAATGCAGAGAGGTCAGTCTATAACTTTCCTCCGAAACTGCATAGAGGTCATTCATTGACTTGCTAAGACCAACCTAGATAGTGAGTTGCCTACCTATCAACTGCCCACAACCTAAACCTCTATGCTATGACGCCACAAAATGTTTACCTTCACCATTGCTGACATATTCATCAAGAACCAAATTTTATTCACTCAAAAGTAACATACCACTCGCTTTTTCCCTGTCGCAAGTGAAGAAAAGGCAGGGACTGCCAGAGGGGGGGCCACACTATCCTGAATTATTACCTAGGTTGGACCAACTACCTGCACTTTTCAGCAGATTATCATATAGCAAGATAGACGATTACATGCATTTTCAACTCAACAAGCTTTCTATCATAGTCGGCTGAAACAGAGTAACAGGTCTTAGCTTCACCACCATTATCTCAAAGAAATCACCATTCATACATGATTCTCCCAATAAGATCCTCTTGGCAGAAATAGATTCTCTTAAATTTCCTCTAGCCTCAAAAAAGAGAATCTAGGACAGAAACCTATAATTACATCCATGCTGCTGGCACCATAATGCACCAGACTCTAGTACTTAAATAATGTATGTGAGCAACAACTCAATTGCTTTAGTAAATATAAGATGGATTTCAGCAGTTGATCTTCTTTCTAATAAGAACGATCAGGACAGTAATAAGAACAACAGAGGCACAGGGAAATTATCAAGTATTCCTATAACCATATAGTAACAAGCATACTTATAGTCCACAGCCTAAAGAGATATGAAAATGAGTAAAAGATTAAAAAAGACCCGCCGACTGTTTTAATTTGCAAAGACTTATCATGCAACTCACCGTTGAGAGTTCAGCCGATAATTGCTCTTCATTGGCAGCGGCAGCATCTTTAGATGAATGCAATTCCTACACAAGTGACAAAGAAATATGATAAGGCAGCTGGCGCAAAATGAATTACAGGAAAAACAATTTAGGAGGCAAACTAGGACATATCACACCTCTTGCAAGGATGTTAGCTTCGCCTCTAGCTCCCTCACTCTCTCCTTGTTCCATTGCAATGAGCCAGAGGATTCATTGAACTGCCTCTCAACCTAAAAGCATTAACAGAAAATTCAAATTTGACAGAGCAATAATATTACAATTTTTTTTTTGTGGGGGGGGGAAGGAGGATGCTTCATCAATGATTACAAAAAATCCAACTCATAAAGGCAGTCTTACATCTGCATGCTTTGCTGACATATCAGCCTCAAGATCATTATATTGTCTACGCAACTTGATGTGAGTGTCAACTTTAGCTGTCAGCTCATCATTAAGCCAGACATTATGCCTCTCTATAAGTTCCTTCTCCTGCTCAAATCCAAACACAAGTACATTCAAAATGAAACACGAAAGAATGCATAAAACATAGAAGACATTGGAAGCAACTGGTAGTCACTGCAGTAACAGGCAAGCACCAAGGCCAGAACCTAGCATGGACATGCCAAAGGATTAGAATGCGCATGACAAACAAACATGATTCTGGAAGCCCAGCCATTGTTCATTGATCACGTTATCTGTCATAAGAAGGCGACATCCTATGAGAATCACTAATAGTGTGACAAAGGAGACCCTTGCAGACATTCTAGACAGTTTTTCTTAGAGGTTCTTGGTCCAGGTAATGAGGACAAGCTGCCCGATGTTTTAGTTACAGTCCCTGTAAATATATGTGCCACATTTATGTCAGCAATCATATCTTCTTGGAACCCACTAATGCACAGTGTCAGATTCATGAAAAAACTATATGCCACGTTTATTTTTCTGGGATGAGTATGCAGGTTACTACATTTCTGTCAGCAATTATATGTTTTTTCTGCCTAAATTTCTTTGATTCTTTCTATCTTAAAGGCAGAAAATTACCATTTACATGAAAGGGAAAAATTCCAGATGTAAATGTTCTTCCAAGCTAACCATCATATAACCATGTTCCTCATGTCAGTATTACCCTCCATTGACCCCTTAATTAATATTTCCTAGCATACGAAAAAGTTTTGCAGAAAGCATAGAAGTTAAAGTGCAAAATCAGTTTTGGTCTGTCCACTTTCATCAGTGCGTGTACAAGTTTTGAGCAGAAAATTGTGATTGCTGGTAGATTTGTTGTGGAGCTTGCAAGCCCCAACTTATTCCTTTAACGAGTGCACCTAAATTGGCAGGTTTAGCCAACCCCTTAAACAGTTAAACTCAAGCTCAATTGATTGGAAAAGATGCTTGTCAAGTAGAAACCTTGCGCCATTGAACAGTCTTAAAAATCAAATGAAATGCTGAATCATAGCAATTGTCCAAGAAGTTTATCCATCAAGGTGTCATGCATTAAGATGTAGTAGATAAATCCTTCTGTTCTTTCTTTTATTTATTCTCCCTGCTGAAAATTCTATCACTTATCAAATTGAGAAAAAAAATACAAAAAACAAAAGAAAGAAAGAAAGCTACCAAATTATTGCAACTCCCCTGTCTGCCATTGCCACCATACCATGATTTTTAGAAGCAACTAACAATGTTATAAATGGCAGATAACAGCCTTGATGGCACAAGAGAAGGGGGGCAACAAAACAGCAAGTACACAGCCAGCAACACAGAAGACCTAATCAAAACATTCCTCAATATGAAAACTAGATTCCTTAGCTGCACTGATGGCAGTACAAGATTGTCGTGCTTCAGAAATATTATTAGGTTCGTGACAATTTTTCATGTCTATATTTGCCACCGCAGACTTAACAATTGATTCTATGAATCCCCAAGCAACAGAATTGGAGAGCAAGAAATATCAATTTCTGACGCCAAATGCAACCATGAAAAGAGAACAAACAAATGCAACCAGGAAAAGAACAAGAATCCTTCAAGAAGAAAAGAAATTTAAAGCCAGCCAGAGAGAATACTGAGCTATAGAGTTGACAACTAAAGCATTGTTCATACCTGGGATAGACGAGAACATGCAGCCTGCGCACGAGACAACTCAGCCTCAATTCCACTCAAACGCGCCTCCCTTCTGCGGCAGCTCGGACAAGTCTGACCTTCACAATCATCAAAACAAAGGAGAATAGCACAAAAACAATAGTTTAGCTTCAAAAATACAAAATCCAAATAACATAGCAGCAAAGGCACAATCGTATGCAACTCACAATTTTATCAAGATAACTCTTGGTAGCGGCATTCTTCTCACTGATCTCCAAATCCTTCTGCTCCACCAACTCTATCAACTGCCTTTTCGACTTATGCAACTCCGATACCTCCGCTGTCAACCTCTCTATCTCCCCATCCTTTCCGATCTAAAGAAATCCAAAACACCAAGACAGCTTCATCCAAACGTGAACACGCATTTGCACACAATATACACACTTACATAGAAAAGCACAAAATAAACAGAATCACACGAGCGAGAAAAGTGTTCTTACCGTTTGCAAATGGAGTTGGTGCTTTTGGGCCTGGACTTGGGCGAGGTCGGAGAGGTGCTGATCAAGAGAGGACTGAAGCTGTGAGTTCTGGGATTCGAGCTTTGAGAATTCGGTGGAGAGGGAAAGGTACTTCTGTTCGAGGAACGAACAGGTTTGCTCGGCGGTGATGGCGGAGGCGTCGGCCTGGGCCCTCAAGGTCTCGACCTCCTTATTCAGCTCGGTGATGAAAGCGTCGGCCTTCTCCGCCACTGCAACGGCGTCGTTCGCGCAGCGTGCGAACTCCTCCTCCGTGAGGAACAGTGGCATTTTGAGAATTCAATACCCTCCCCAATCGCAACGATCGGCGGGAGAGAGAAGGAGAGAAATCGGACAGTATCAAGTAAGAGTAAGGGAAAAGGGAATTAATTTGAAGGGAAGGGACGCTTCAGAAAAAGAGCCCTACGGGTTAAACGGAACTCGTGAGAGTAAGGGAAACGAAGAGGGAAAAGGGAATTAATTTGAAGGGAAGGAACGCTTCAGAAAAAAAGCCCTACGGGTTAAACGGAACTCTCTCGTTTTTCTCTCTTCAAAGCTGGGTGTGTATTTAACGATGGCCGGTAGAATCAAAAATATTATTCTTAAAAAAGTAAAGGTTATGTTTGGTTTGGATATGATGTTTATGTTTTTTTTGGAAATAACGTAAATTTTTTAAAATTAATAAAAAATATCTGTAAAAAATTATTGAGATTGATAAGAAAAAGTATTGAAAGATTGAAATGAACAGAAATTGATAGGAAGAAATTTTTAAAAACACCTTTTAAAACAATCAAACATAGATTTTCATAACAAAACAAAAAGACTGTGTGAAAGTAAAAATTTATAAAATTTCATTAAAATTTTATAAATTTCAAGAATTAGTTTTTAAAATTTTATTTTTAATTTTATATCACTCATTCACTAATTTTAATACACCTGATTTTTAACACTTAACATAAAATTTTAACAAAATTTTTACTAAATTTTAAATAAATATAATAAAAATAAATAATATAATAGTAATTTTTCTGTTTTTTATATTTTTAACAAATTCTATAGAAAAAAAATTCATCAATTTTTTTTCTCTTTATTTTTTTAACTAAATTTTTAGTTTTTGTTAAAAAATTCAGTTAAGTTTTCTCTCTTTATTTTTATCAAATTTTAATAAAAAAAAATCATTATATGATGAAACATCTGTTATTAAATTCTCAATATTCTTTTATTATTGAAACACAATTTTTATTAATTCAGAAAACCAAAAAGAAAGTGATACTCTGCTTAGCTTCTAGTCTCTAGACTCTCTAATATCTAAGGCGGTGGAATTCCTCTGTTTTTCTTGGACTTGGCCCGCGTCTGTGCCTCGGCCTCGAGCTTTCATATAAGTACATGCAGATCGTCGTCTTCCGGCACTACAAATCACCCCCTAAATGATTAGGAAAACGTCTTTCTACGTTATGATACGTTATGAAATATGACTTTTTGGCGTCGGTACTATGAAGGGGGTGTTTGTTTCCCCAATATTTTGGGGCATGAAAAATTTCAACAAAACAAACACACTCCAAAATTTTTAACTTTTACACATACACACTTCACTTTTCACGAACCTCAATAAATCTCAATAAAGGAATGATTCCCAAAATTTCTGGAATTTCTCGAATATTTTGGCAAACAAACACCTCCGAAGTTGTTTGGATTGGGCTTTCCAATTATGAAAATTCGTTAATATATATTCTCAAATATGGTGGGTCAAAATCATCCACACTATTTATTCATAATACATGTTACACGATTTTAACTTTTATATTTTTTTTAGAGCATCCATCGTAAATTTTGATAGTTCAATAATTTAATGGAAAAAACTTAATAATTAATGCTCTTAAAATGACATTGATTTCGTAATTTGATGGTGCAAGACATAATTAGTGAGCTAATCCGTAGGGGTATAGTCGAATATCATATTGGCCTCTAAGGCTTATTTTGTCCCAAACTAGTTTTTATGAAAATTCTTCTATCTTGAAATGGTTATTCCATCAACTGGTGATATCCTTGGACCTTATAGATGGAAAAACTCCAATATGGCAAACGGTAATACGTCATCACTAATTACAAACAGATACGTGTTCTGTTAATTGACCATTTACCTATTAGATTGAAATTAATTAAATATAATGCCAGTTAATGTATTTCATGCCACCTGGTTTAAAAAAACGTCATCTCAATATATTGGGACCTATATTTAAAAATACAACATCAATGGGGGAAACCTTCTCCACAACAACACTCAATTTAACACAATCTTCCTCCCAAAAAGATATCAACCCTCAACTCTCTCTGGAAATTGTGGTAAATCGAGTCTCGCGACTTGAGTTCAATTGCATCCATTTCAATATTCTCTAGTTGGTCAATTGTGTTATGAAGAGCATACGCAAGCAGTGGCCGTGACATTCAGAGCTCCGGCCTAACCCTTTTTATGCGAGTGTGGAGTGACAGCTCAACCGAGGCCAAGCATGCATGATGGGAAGGAACCAGGCCGTAGACTTTTACGGGTGTGCGAAATTTAGTAAAAACTCGTGAGCAAGCAATCAGTTTTTCATTCTAATCATGTTAATAATTTTGCGATTTTTGTTCAGTTTCAATAATTGGAGAGATGGATTGAATAATCTGTTGGGTTATTATTCTTCGACTAATTTGTTGGGTTACTGCTATTTGAATGTTTTTCTTTGCAAATTGTTTGTTTTGTTTGTCTGAATGCTATGCCATGTTTAAAAGTATGATATGTAACATTAGATTAGGATTTTTTATAATTTATTGTCTAAATTACACTGTGTAAATAGAGAAATAAGCACAAAAGATGGACCCATATCAATTAATGTTGTCCATGTATAATAAATGAAAAGTACTTGGATAGACGTGGAATTGTACTTAGGAGACAAAACCTTAACAAAAAACAGATAAATAAATGAAACACAATAGAATCAAAAACAAAAATTAAACCCCCAAAGTATAAATATAACCACAAATAATAATATAATAAAAGTATAACAAAAAATGCCATAAAGCACAAAAAGAGTAAACAAATAAATGAAAATAAGATTAAGCACAACAAAAAAGCCTATGTAGAATACCCGAACAAAAAAGAATTACATTTTAAAAAATCAGGTAGGTACCGTCCAAACAACTTTTTTTATTTTGTTTTTTTTGTTTTCGTTAGATTTGTATATATCATTTTGTTATATTCTA
>CM025856.1:28934060-29098045 GCA_003952965.2 Morella rubra
AAGACTGGCGATGGAGGTATGTCTGTTTTCTGTTTTATTTCTTTGTGGGTAAGTCTACTTGCTGTTGTAGGTAGAAAGTTCAAGCCTAGGGAAATCTTAGATAATTGGTGGGTGTCTTGTTTTTAAAACTAGCGGATCGCTTAGAAGGCCTTTTACTTCCTCCTGGTAAGATGCAAAAATTGCGTCATTTTTCATTTCAACCCTCCATCACATACTTGTTAGAGATAGAAGTTATATGAGGCCGAAAGGCTGTTGGCATTATGTCATCATTCCTCTGTTTGTATAAGCTGGTTACCAATTTTGGTTCTCCATATATGTCATCTCTAGTAATTTTCATTGTGATTGTAAACCAAATGATCTTTCTGATGCAGTATTTGGAGAGGAGAGAATGTGAATATGATCTCAAGACTCTTGCAAATTTCTATAAGGTGAATTTTAATTTTCATTGTAGCCGAGTCTTTTGCTTGGAGTTCATTTTTTGTTTTGTTCTTATTCCTTTGCTTCTGTTCTGTTTAATCCAGGAAGGGGATTCCTTACAGCCTGCTTTAACTGGAGTTATCGTGTAAGTTGTTTTCTTGTGTATCTCTTACCATCAGGGTTATTTCATATCATTTAACAAAAAGAAAGAATAATGCATGGAGTCTGCAGCGGTTGTAATTGGTTTCACTGTTCCTCTAAATCGCTTTTTACCATCATGTGCTTAAGTCGGTCATCAGTCATGGGTTGTTTATATGTTGTTGGGCTATGTTACGTGCAGTTTCACATCCACTCCAAACAGAGAATTGAACAAATACTACTTGGGTCCTGCTCCACTGGGGGAAATGGCCAGGTAAAGTTGTCAGCATATTCTTTTTCCCTGTTTCTTTATCAATTTTTTTTTCGGATGTTATTTTTTTTCCCAACAGTTGCCCCCCGATTTTTCACCCATCTTTTCAGGCAAATCGCAACTGCTGTTGGGCCCTGTGGTAACAACAGAGACTACCTTTTCCTCTTAGAGAAGGCCATGTCTGATATTGGTGAGTTTCCATTTCTTCCACCCGACACAAAAACATCATCAACCTCGATATTAACTCTTCTTTATAAGAGAATCTGTATTCTTGCTTATCTTCTGGGATGGGATATTTGTGTGAACAGGCCATGCGGATGACATGGTGATAGAACTTGCTAATGAGGTGCGGAAGGTCCTTGGAGTTGTAGGGAAAGGAATTCTGAAGGAGAGGAAGTTGGTCGGGCCATCCCACATCCCACTCAAGTCCCATATCCCCAGCCTTCAACTGCATCGACTTCCAGAAGCCATTGCCATGGACTCCTAAACGCTTGAGATGGCAACAATAGGAAATGGATATGCTGCTAAGCTTGCTAACCCATTTATCACTGCCTCACTAATAAATTTTGTCATACTAGTGAGAAGCTTTACTGTTGTTTTTAGCTGTCTGTCTCGCCTTCCAACACTTTTTTTAACTTTTTAATCCTACTTTATTTACATTAGGTCTAAGTGCTGCAGTCATCTGGTCTGGGATTGAAAGATTCACAATTTTTCCACGCGAATTACAGAATTTAAGAGACAACACTGATGATGTTAATTTCAGTTTCCAACCAATAGAAGCTCCATTGCTATTTTCCTTTTTCTTCTTGGTTCAGATGTCCTGCAAACGACTTTTTCCATATTTCCACGCGCCCCGCCCTCGACTGTTTCATTGTATGTTGATTGGAGCTTCTCCAAATGAACATTGAAAACTGCGGTGGCGAGGTACACTCAATTGTTCAGATTGTCTCGAGAGACGTAGACTGGAACAGATACGCTGAGTGTTCTTATACCAAAATCACCTTGTTCCCTACAGAATGCCAAGTTAATAAGTCGTCAAATATAACGTAAGCAAATAAAATGAAAATAACAAAGGAATTTCTGAAAAATAAGCTATACGTTAAGCTGATTCATGCGTCTGCGACTCGTGATCCAAAGGCGATTTCAAAAAGAGCATCTGAAGAACTCCATGACTGATGGTCGCTGTATTTTTTTACCCGACCCGTATCCTATATGGTCCGTGTCTACTTATGGATTGAGAGTGATCTTAGGCCCAATCCACAATAAAAAGTTCCTAAAGGAATCTTTCCTATGGGCTGGCAAAGTGGCAGCTTTCAACAATCGGCTCCAGCGAGTTTCGGAACTCAGTTTGACAGACCTTCTAATCTTGTTTCGTGCACAGTGATTTTCCCTTTATTAACGGGGCAAAACTTGCACTGGGTGACTCCCTTGTCACAAATTCCTTATCCAGAGGGTTGAAAGCTATTACATTTCCTTAAGGAAAAAAACAGTATGCTTTTATGTCTTCGTCTCTTGCCAGAATTTTAAGATTGGATTTTGAAATTGATATATTCCACTATTTTACGTTGTTGTATAATAAATTTCTGTATTGGATTGGCATTTCTCTCCCTTTTCTTTCGCCCTTTATTTGTCTCCTGTGGGCTCTGCGAGCTCCTCTTATTGTCAGGAGAAAGAAAAGAGGAATTGCATATTGATGTTTTTTTCCCCCCAAGCATTCGATCGGGTTTTAAAATGTAACGAGTACTAGTTTTTTTTTTAAATTTTTTTTTTTTTTTCTGAATTCTATTTCAATAATTTGACACACAAAGTGTCGTTGGCTTCTTCTATATCAGTATTCAACCTATTTACGAAAATGTAACGACGTCGTTAGATATTACTCTTTTTTGTTTTGTTTTTTAAGGTGAAGAAAAAGAAAAGAACTTGGGGAAGAAGCCAATTACATATAAGTGGAACCAGAACCCTCTATCGTTCAGCTCCTTGATTTCTCTGCATCGCTTCCAGCCTAAAGTTCATCGTATTGGAGTTAAACTAATATCGGGGACATGGATCTTAACCAAGACGATCTGAGCGCCCCTCATTCCATGGGCACAACCATCATCGGTGTCACTTACAACGGAGGTGTTGTTCTCGGAGCCGACTCTCGGACCAGCACTGGTATTTTTACCGTGTCACTCTAATTTCGTATTTTTCCCCCTGTTCCTCATTCTCAGTTTGATTACCGAGAAAATTCAAGCTGTATTGTCTTTTTCCGAAAAGTAAACCCTAACTTAGTTGCTTGTGTTTGTCGATTTATGTTTGATTCCATTTCTTCGTTCCTTTGGTAGGAGTGTATGTTGCTAACCGCGCATCGGACAAGATTACGCAGCTAACCGACAATGTCTATGTTTGTCGCTCGGGATCGGTATTCTTCGTTCTCAGTACTCGAATTCCTTGGGCTCCTAATCTTTTTTTTGTTTTGTTGCCATCTCTAATGGTGAAAATCAGTTAATAACGTCTTCTTGGTCGGTGATTTGTGTGACTTGGAATAATGTTTCGGTATTCGATATGTTTGGTTTCTTTGTTGTGCTTTTTTCGTAAAGTTTCTTGAAATGTTGATGAGCATTCAGTGGCTTGAATTTCTTTTCTGTTTCCTAAACTATCTGGGGGATAAGCTTGTGAAGAAGCAAGCTTATTCCCTGCCGGCCTTAAAATAATAGCTCCAGTGTGTGTTGTTAGACACCTCTGGGATTCACAAATTCAAGGAATTAAGGATCAAGGTACTTCTAGAGAGTGGCAATGAAAGTAATACTTCTTTTTCTGCTTTTTTTTTTTTTTGGTTTTATCCTATGGCTAGACATATGTAAACATCTATTGGCTGGAGATAACTCTTACAGTGGTGTAGTGAACAGTATGTTGGTGACATATGAGATATACGTTAAGCATCCAATGCATGGCTACTGTTACCTCTTCCGTGGGGTTATTTACATGTTTGCATTTTGCAGGCTGCAGACTCCCAGATTGTATCCGATTATGTGCGATATTTCCTTCATCAGCACACGTGAGTGGTTCTGTTTCTATTAATTTTCATGACTATTTAGATTGTATGATCAGTTTGACATTCTCCTGATTTTCAATCTTTATATACAGGATACAGTTAGGGCAGCCTGCAACTGTCAAGGTGGCTGCAAATCTTGTCAGGCTAATATCTTATGGTAACAAGGTCAGAGAATCTACTACTTTAGTTTGTTAAATATGATTTTTCCTCTTTCTGCAAAGATTAATATAAAAATATTTTCTTGCTGTGGTTGAAAGTTCGGTTTTCGAACTTGTTTGGGTTGGAAAGTAAAATGGAGTATGACAATAGTTGATTTGGATACCTTTTGCTTTGACATATCTACTAAAATAAGCCAACTCATAGCTGCTTCATGTCTCTGATGCCGAATCACAAGACTTTTGTTGTGAAGGTTAAAACTATCTTTGTACGTGGATGTGTATGTTCATTTGATTTTGTATTTACTTATAAAAAAAAAAAGTTCATTTGATTTTGTACTAGTACTTTTGTACTTATCAAAAAAAGAAAGAAAGTATGAGTACTTTTGTTTTGTCGCAGTTCAGTTTTTTCATTTCATAGTATTAAAGAGTTGTAGTCACTGAATGTCATAGCAAAGCATTTCCGGTTTTAATATACAGTTGGCTTACCATGATCTTTGGATTTGGCAGAACATGTTACAAACTGGCCTCATTGTTGGTGGGTGGGACAAGTATGAAGGTGGTAAAATTTATGGAATTCCTCTTGGTGGAACATTAATAGAGCAGCCTTTTGCAATCGGAGGTATGTTTTATTTTTGCAAATTGTTAAGACATATACTTTGCATCCTGATCTATGGGCGTCCTGCACAGTCAGTTTGTTGTTTTTTGTTACGTTCTGCAGCCTTGTGGAGTATTTACAATGTAAGATTCTGCATAGACTTTTGTCTAGTTGTCTCAAACGTAGTGTATATTTGCAGTAGAACTGAGGGTTCTATAGAGTTCTTTCCTCGTAATTTGCCAGATAATATATAACACTAATCTTAACTATTATTTAAGAGGTATCTGCTACACTATAGCTTGGATTCTTATGCATGGCATGAAGTTTTAACAGCTTAGCCATTTGCTTCATCTTATATTCCATATTTCTCAAGGCATTCGAACATTCAACTTTGGTAAAGAAAGGAAGCTACAATAGCAAGTCATGTAGGGCGGGTTAGTGGGGCTCTTTATTGGTGCTCTAGATTTGTTAGACCAGTCAACATCAGTACCAAGTGTTCTGAGCTGATAAAGAGGGTTATGTTAGAGAGGAATTAAAACAGTATAAATTTGGGTAAGCTTGTACTTATAATGTACTAAGGTCCATGAGAAGGTGTCTCCCTTGGAATGTGATTTGGTGTGCTAAGTTCTCAAGAAAGGTGCCTTTTGTTTCCCTTAAAAAAGATGGATATTGCTTACCATGTCTAGTACAATTGACTGGCCGGTGGACATCTTTGTTTGTATTGCTAAAACAGGAATCAGTGAATCAACTTTTGTTGCTTTTTAGTTGTTTGAGAGCTTTGGTCTTTAGTTTTTGCTTTATTTGTGGTATTTGAGGCAGGCTAAACCTGTTTGGAGCTTTGGGCCCAAGTTGTCTAGTCATTAAACTAGAAGATTGGTCTAGGAAACTAGACTATATGTGATGTGTTTTTGTGGGAAGTAAACAAATATTCTCGTTTGATTGTTAGATTTGGTCTGACACAATTTGTGTTTCACAGGATCTGGCTCTAGTTACTTGTATGGGTTTTTTGATCAAGCATGGAAAGAAGGAATGACCAAAGATGAAGCTGAGGTATGTAGGTCATGATGTTTGTGAAAGCAAAATCAGTTAGTGCCTTGGAGCAAATGGGTGATGATAAGTTCCTCCCAAGATTCTTAAGGCAGGATCTGCTGATAATATTACAACTTCAAAGTTAAAATCAGGGAGGAATGAAGTTCATGGCAACTTATTTTTGATTTCACGTGGATATATCTTTTAACATTATTAATTGCAGTTTTGTTATTATAAAACGAGAAACATGTTTCCAGGAAGGAGTATGAAGGCGAAGTGTTTTTTGCAGCTATTGATATCTTGTTCCACATCCAATTAACATGAAAGACCATCTTTTGGTGCTTTTGTAGTTCTGATGCTAACAGTCGTTTGTGATTTACTGCAGCAATTAGTGGTTAAGGCGGTTTCCCTTGCCATTGCACGAGATGGTGCTAGTGGCGGTGTTGTTCGCACTGTGATTGTAAGCTTTATGTTGGACATTAGTAACTAAGCTATTCCAAGTAGATTTTTCACACCACACATGTACTCACCGTAGACTGAAACCATTGATGTGCCTGCAGATAAATTCTGAGGGAGTGACGAGAAATTTCTACCCGGGCGACAAACTTCCATTGTGGCACGAGGAATTGGAGCCACAGAATTCGCTGTTGGACATTCTGAACACTACGAGTCCCGAGCCAATGAACATGTGATGCATGATAGGCCTCTAGCTAAATTCCTTTTGTTTCAGTTTTTGCGACAATCTCTGCTTTATAAACAGCAAACGAATTTTAATCGTTTATCGTCTGGAGCTGTTCATATCCCATATATTTGGTGGATTCATTTCTGATTCAATCTAAATGAGTTTTAAGTTGTTTGCTATTCGGTGTGTGTGTATCATATCGTCCGGTTTGGCTCAATCGGGTCAGTCATTGCGATGGAAATTTGTGTCTGCTCGACGCTGATGTTTTGGGTCTGCAATAAATTTGTGCATACCCATGAGAAATGGATTTGTTTTTCTATTGGGATAACTCCAAGAGTGAATTAGCACAGCGAAACTGATAACAAGAGAGAGTGATACTGTTGATCAATATCATTGTATCTTTCATCAAGGTTCTTTTTCCTTCTCCGATACGTCTTTTCCGTTGTTCAAAAGATGTGGAGAATAAATTTTTGATTGCTCTATTGAAGGAAAAATGAGAAACAGAAACAGGAAGGGAAAAAAGGAGAAATGGAAGAGACTTCCTGTTAAATTGTGTTCAACGACGTCAATGGGATTTCTTTTCGTCAAGAAATAGCATATGCTGAAGGGAGTCATATGTTGACCTTTCGGCATTATCTTGCTGTGGTAGTGAAGCGTGACCTTCCAATTTTTTATTTTATTTTTGGATAATGCTCAATCTCTTGGTGTTCATGGACACGAACAAAATGCTAGAAAAAAGGCCGCACCTTGCAAGAAGCTGATCGAACGCTAATTAATAGCTTAGAAAAAAAAAAAAAAAAACGCTGCTAATTGATAGGAAGAAGTAACAACTGCTCCTTTAATCTCATATCCGTCCACCGTTGATTTTTTTATTCGAAGTAACAAATCGGATTCGACTTGGCCACTGGCGGAGGAAAACCTGGACAAGCCTCAGACCAGAATGGCATGCTCAATACCAACCTCTTATGAGTGGTAGGCAAAGTAGTAGCGAGAGAGAGAGGCGCAGTGTGCTAAAAATGAGTACGAGTTCGGGTTGTGTGGGCGGAGAACTGTTTCAGTCTACGAGCGTTCACAACGTCTTCGTGTACGGCAGCCTCTTGACAGACGACATCGTTAAGGCGCTTCTCAAGCGCGTTCCTCCATCATCCTGTGCCATCCTCAATGGCTTGTCAGTCTTTCTGAAACTCTTTCTTAGTTGGCTTCCTATTTTCTCCAACACAAGCGATAGTTGTCCTCGCTCGGTATCCGATTCCGGAATTGAAAAAAGGAAACAAAATGAAACAGTGCGAATCGTTGATCTTATTTGAGTTATTTCAACGTATTTACTGTTCTTGTTATTATTTGCGTGGAGTAATTATTAGAGATCGGTACAGTGAGAATCATCGCCGGTGATTTTGGATCATAAGCCTGAGCATTATGAATCCAACATCGTTTGTTTTTTCAGCTCTATTTCTCGTTGTGCGTTAATTTCTTGACTACAGTAGAGGAGCCAGAAATTTTTTTACGGAACTTAATAATAAATGAATTATATATTATGCGTGATACAGAGATATAAGCTCAAAATGTTTTGACATTTTGGATAGACGATTGTGCATTAACTTCCGGATCTTTAACACTCTTTGCTTTTTATTTATGCATCAGTTGTGGATGGCTTGTCTGTTATTTATAATATGTTCTGTAAGCTGAAAAATATACTAATTCTAGGGAAAGTGAGCACAATTCAGGAAGCCTGATATATCGTTTAAATGAGATTTTACATAAATAATATTCGTCAAGTTCATCAAATTTTGTGTGTGTTCCTGATAAGTTAGAAATGCTAATAGATAGAGAGTGTTTCCTTGCAGCTTGGTGGTTGGGATGCTTTCTCAGCTTCTTCCAAGTTAGTTTCCTTAGGTTTTGTTTATGGTTTGACCTGCCTAGAAAGCAATGAACTAGTATACGCATACTGATGCCTTGATTAATAGACTGTGAAATGACCATCATTCTAGGGTGCTGCTACTGTTTCAATAGAGTCCTTTTCCTTTAATAGTGCTTAATCTAAATTTGTTGTCTTCTGACTCTTGGACATTGATTTTGAACTTACAGTCATAGATTTAGCGTCAAAGAACGTGTTTATCCAGCTATTCTACCTGTGGAGAATAAGAAAGTTACGGGAAAGGTATACATTATCATTGTTTTCATTTAAATGGCTGGCTGGCATGGTTTGCATTGAATGTTTCTCTCTCTCTCTTTTTCTTTTTCTTTTTTACACCATTGAATGTTCGTGTCGTTTTTGTAATTGCATGATTGAAATTCATTCATGAGGTTGCACATTTTGTTTGGATCATACTCGTTTTTTTCATGTAGACAATAACCTTTATCAGACTTTAGAGTGCAATATACATTTTGGATGTCAGTAGGATTTCTTTTAAGAACGCTGATCTGTAGGTTTTCTTACAATTACCAAAACAAAATAGCTGGGGTTTTGTATTGTAAGTAGATTAGATATGCGTTCTACCATTCAAAAAGCCAAGGGGGAAGTGAAGAATATGCATTGCAGCTGGAAGACACAATCATATCTTTATAATCAATGTTTAGACTCCTTGTACCCCATCTCTGACTGAGTGAGACTCATGGGTGAGAGAGGTTTGTTTATTGAGATAATATAACCTTCTGAAGCAGATGAAGGAATAGGTGCAGTCTAGATCAACGGCGACTTGGTTCATCGCTTCAATTTATTGAAGCATTTCTTATTAGACTGTTGCATAAGTTGTAACTATTGTTATCTCCATGTTTAGAGCAGGATTTTTTTGTCTTAGGATGCATGAGTGATTTGTACAGCCTTCTCAGAAACAAAGGTGCCATCTGAAACTTCTTAGATAGATAACTGTAGTACCAAAAATTTCCAAAAATCAGAACTATCTGGTGTAACCAGTTATTTAGGTGTCCAATCCATTTCGATTGGCTAGAGCCACCGGAGATGAGAAGAAAATGAAAACATTGTTTGGCATAATCAAGTGCACATGCCTAAGGTCACTAAAGTATTTGTTCTCTTATCCATTTGCAGTATGGATTCGGGTATTCAAAAGGTGGTGCTATCAAGATACCTGCATTTTCTTTTCTGTTGTTGGTGACAAAATATAATTGGACAGGTTAGAGTATCATGCTACTGATAATTGTTGCGTGGTGGGACTAGGCCAAGCACAGTAGGAAGCCTTTGTAATAGATGTGCTTTTGTGGGTACTTCTAGCATAGTTCTTAAACTAACGAGGTAGCTTGTGCATTTTCAAAAAATCATTTTACTCTGTAGTTTACATTAGACTACTTAACCCCCATGCATTTTGTGAGTTGTATCTGGAGGTCACTGTTCTCATTCTTCTTCCACTTGCCATGATGCAACTCGTACCATTGCAGGTCAATTTGTCGAACAGGAGTATTAAAGCTATATGTTTGAGCACTACTGATTGGCTTTTCTTCCAATGAGTTTGCCACTTTTGTCTGATGTCTTATCCCGTGTCTTGATCTACAAACTTGATGGAAAGCAACATTTGCAGAAAACAAGAGAGTAAATGAGATTAAGACAAAAAGTATTTATTGAAAGATTGTAGAAGACTGTCTAAATTGCGATCCATCCACATCCGCTGGGAATAATAGTTAGGATTTTGCAAATCAACTCATATCTACTTGGTTCAGAAAAATTCATGCCCTTCTATGATTACAGTATCAAATCATGTATGTGGTTAATTTTGTGTCATGTATGCAGGTCTTGT
The DNA here is from genome assembly GCA_003952965.2 of Morella rubra. Taxonomy (NCBI): domain Eukaryota; kingdom Viridiplantae; phylum Streptophyta; class Magnoliopsida; order Fagales; family Myricaceae; genus Morella; species Morella rubra. The sequence continues at coordinate 28,944,134 of CM025856.1, forward strand.
TTGGTATCACAAATCCTGAATTATACATTTTAGATACTTTTGAGGATGTTGAGTATGAAAGGAGAGCTGTTGAAGTTTCGCTGTTGGTGAGTGCAACTGAAATCCTCATGATTGCTCCTTCTGCACCATTTACACACTGGAAAACGCACTTTCCATTTAGTCTTGATAATCATTAGCTGAAACTTTTTTGCAGGATATTTCTGAGAAGTTGCAAGCTCACACCTATGTATGGAGTGACAAAAGTGATCCAAACTTGTACGGGGATTGGGATTTTGAGGTAAATTTGAGTAGTATCTTTGATCTCTTACACGTCTGCAATTGTGTATTTTCTTCTCATTTAAGCGTACTTGAGCCTTTGACGCCCCCCCGGGGAGGGAGGGGGTGTGTGGAAGGGGGGCTAGGGGATTTAGGGGGCCAATTTCATTAAAATGTAATTTGGGGGCCGAACTACAAAAATAAAATAAAAATTAGCATAAGAAAAAAAAATATGTTTTTTTGGGGAGCCCGGGGGAGAGAGAAGAGGGGGGGGGGGGGGGGGGGGGGTTTGAAGGGGGCTAGGATTAGGATTTAGGGGGCAATTTCATTAAAATGTAATTTGGGGGCCAAACTACAAAAAATAAACAATTTTTTAGCATTATAAAAAAAAAACGTCTTTTTGGGGACCCCCCCTGGGGGGCTACGATTAGGATTTAGGGGGCCAATTTCATTAAAATGTAATTTCGGGCCGAAATACAAAAAAATAAAAACAAAAAATAATTTTTTTAGCAGAAGAAAAATAATAATAATATACTTTTTGGGGGAGCGGGGCGGGGGGAGGCATTCTCCTGCTCTGTCCTGGTTAGAAAGCGGGATATTCTAACGCATGATGGATGCAGAGACGTAAAGACTGGGCTTTGCACTTGCTTTGTTTGATATGTTAGTGCTTCTCAAATAAACTGGTTTCATGTTTCCTGCTCCGCAACTTCTTTTGTTTTTTAGTTTTTGTTTTTCAAAGAAATAAGACGGCATCTCAAAAATTTATTAAATAAGCTTCACTTGCAGCAGAAAGAATACCGTGGCAACAAATATCAAAGTCACAAAACAAGATAAACAATAAAAGACAACAAAACCTACAAACCTATTTTTCTCGTGGAAATAAGCATACAAAAAACTATCAATAATTAAAAAAACAAAATGCATGATTTTTGTTCACCCCACTTTCATATTTAATTTTGTCCATTCCGATAAGGGAGGGTAGAGGATTATTGTCTTTGTAGCCGGTTAAAAGTAGAGTACATACATATATAACAAACATTTACGTCTGCATATCTTTATGTGCTCGTGTAACTCAAAAAAAAAAAAAATAGTAGCTTCACACACGATTGGTTTTTAAATCTTATTCTAGACTATCACGCTTTTCAATCTAGTCGCCAAATTTGTCTGGAATTTAGTAGTTACCTTTTCTTAAGGATATTGTCATGCTTCATTCTGTTGAGTGTGTACATGGGGTAACCAGGGCCTCCCAGGTATTCGGCCCTCATATGCATCTTCTCATTTTCCTAGTTTCTAGGCTGTTTGCAACCAAACAAAATGGTCTTTTTCCTTCTGGTTTAGGGGTAGAAGGAATGGGAAATTTAGAAAGTCGGGATGAAGATGATTTCCTGATGCCATGGGAGGGGAAAACTTAAGATGAGCGGTAATTAAGAGGGTATGATCCTCATTATTAGACAGTGCTGATACATGATTTGATTCCCGAGGCAGTTTGTTGATGACTATCTTTTTATTTTTGAAAAGCTTAGTTGTCAGTAGAGCATGAGATCAACGTCTAATCAGTAATAATACTTGATGATTAAGGCTGTCTGTTAAATCCACTTTCCTTGTGTAATTTTCATGATTACAACCCAAACACTTTTGTTCCTTTGACATGTCCTACCTCTCCAAAAGGAATGGAAACGATTGCACTTTGATGATTTTCTAAAGATGACCTCTGGGTTTGTGGAAGAATTGGAGCTGCCTGAACCGAAGCCAAGAGTTGCTGCATATGAATCCTTCTACAAACAGGACGGTCAATATCCCCCTAACTCTTGATACTCGTATTCAGCTGGATATTCTATACGCTGTTTAGACTTCCGTGGTTCTATCTATACCTTTTACCATTACTAATGTTCTGTTAATACACCTGGATTGTCATCTATGCTACTGCCTACTTGGTTCTCCAGAACTGGTAGCGAATAAAATATAACTTCATTCAAGAGATTTAAGTCCTATTGCGGTGGCATTATATAATGTCGCATTTTCTAGATTGGTCGTTGGTTATTTCTTTACTTTCACCCAATTTTCTAGTCCAACTTTAATTTAATAGCTTGCTAGAACATTACTTACTCAATGTGGGTCACTGAAACAGTCCGGCCTTAGCAGATAGGACCGGATCTATAGTTAAAAAGAATGCGATCAAAACCTGCCCCCGAGTTTGAAGAACTGAACACAGTATGCACACCATTGACAAAGAAAAAACGCAGAAATAGCTTCCCAATCACCCAATTGAAGGCAAATATATTCCTTACGGCCCTCCCAGTAAATGCTAATTTGTTGCATGAGGAAACAGAACAAGCATGCTCTTGCTAATACCTAAAACAATATAAAGAGAGATTAATAGAAGTCAAAATAAGACAATAAACTTATTGCTTTGCTGCTGGATTAAGTTAAATGCCCTTCTCCTAACTGGTGAGAGTTGATCAAAGTAAACCCTCACAACGATACTTATTGTAGCCCAGAGACAGACTTTTTATCAGTTTCCAATATATACCGAAATTTTCCCTTCTATAAGTTTACCCTGCAAAGCTGACCTTAAGTTGGCTTGGGAGATATGCGGCGGCGTATCTTAAGATAGCCAAACTTCCCAGCGCCAGGTGATGAGCCTTCAAAGACAAATGGCAAATAGCCGGTTGCACTTTTGTATCTCTGCTGAATCTGGAAAATCAAACAGCATTCATAAAGCTCATATCTCAGGTCAAGCACTTCAAATTCATGTTCTCACAAAATAATTATGACTACAGCATCTAAGACCAACATTTGAAATTTCCATGCAAACAGTTTAGAAATGAAGCATATTTTTATTTTTATTCTTGTTTTTATTTTTTTCACATGAAGCAAAAGAAGGAACAAAATTACCTCAAGAATTTGTTCACTGCTTCGTAGACAGTTCCTGCCAATTACGCAAACGGTTCCACCCGAACCTCCACCAGTAATTTTGGCTCCATATAATGTCCCATCTTCACGTTTGCTTAATTTACTGTGCTGCATTTCCTGTACTAACTTTACAAGCCTATCGGTCCCGTCAGAGCCAAGCCCACAAGCACTATAGCTGTAGTGACACTGCAAAAGTCGTTGAAAGTTCTTATTTCCTTACTTTAGTTGTGCTTCCAAGCAAAGGCGGGAAAATCATCAATATGAAAATCATTACTCTAGAATTGTGCTTTGGTTTATTAAAGATACTTGAAAGAACCGTACAAAAGAACATCAAGACAACTTTTTTCCCCCATTTTTCCTTTTTTGGAGCAAGATCAAGATGTCCATCATACTCAGAAGAACCACATTTGGAGATATCGTGGGAGAACATGCTTGATTTTAAAAATCATAATGATAGATCTGTCACAAGACTCACAACCTGCAGATCTGGTCTCGAAAGAAATGGAAGACAGGTTGGCACCTTCTAACATGGACCTCCACAACTCGCCATATTATAGAGTTCAACTTTCATGACCCAGATTTGCCTTTATTAAACTAATTTCCAGCGGATAAATTGGCGAGTTGGCACTCAGGACTAAAATGCAAATATAAGAACAATTATTCTTTAGTTCTTAATACGTCGGGAGTGAACTTGATGATTGAGTTGGTTGGACACCTCCAACCCAACCCAAGGAAAGAACTAATTTCGCTACCGGGCTCATCAGGAGCTTCAACTTTGTTGGGGCAGGGAGTCAATAAGCACGTGCTACCCAACCCTACCTAGTTGTGATTGCCATATCGGTCAAACTAGAACATCTATTTTTTTTTTTTTTAATTTCTTTGATACTAAGGTGCCAAGATCTACACATATTTGCAGAAGGGAACTCAGCAAACCAAGCCCACTTGATAATTTATCAACCAGAAATTTGCATATACCTGATACAATAGTTCTCCAAGAGCTGTAAGTTGCTCATCCGAACTTGTCGAGGTTAGAAGTGCTTTGAAGGCCTGTAAGCCAATTAAGGGAAGAAACTAAGCTTATTCCACAATTGAAAGATACCAGGCATCCATTGCATGCATTCTGTTCACTTTCCTATATCCCTCAATGTGATAAATTCAATAAATACACTAAAAAAGAAACCAGAGATGGAAATATAAAGCAACAAGATTACGTATGGTTTAGAGAAATCTAACCATAAATGTGATCAATGTAATTACTACTCATAATAGCACGTACGAGACCAAATTAGCACCAATGAAGGCACCACTTGAGCTGTTGCGATCATTGTCAGGTATGATAGTGTCTTCACATACTAACAGCGGAGGAGGTTCCTCAGTTAGAATGTTCCCTATATAGCTCAGCTATGGTACCATCATGCTCTGGTACAGGTATCTCAGTGATCAACTTTTGACATTATAAAGAACAATAAAGAGCGGCATTTTAGTGACAAAAAGAGGGATTTAGGGAAGAATGGAAAGATTTCAGAATCCAATTTAGCAAGTAAAAATCTTTCAATTTATTAATACAGCAAAAAAAATCCAACTTTTGTAGCAACATAAGGTTTGAAATTGATCAATAAGGTGTCTTGTGGACCAATAAAGCGTGTCTCAAATATATAGAGTAGCATTCAAATCAAGGGTTATACGAAGAAACAAAGGAAACTGGTAAAATTTAGGAAACAAAACCCACGTATGATAGAATTTTGCTAGGTAAAGGTGTCATGTAACAACATGGAGAATTTCCGGGAAAAAGTTCATGCAATAAATATAGAGTTTTGCACGAAAGTTAAGGGAGTGGAGTGGCATAAGAGGAGATATCAAGTTTGAATCTTGTGCATCTGCACGTGCAGGGACATGCACAACAAGGCAGAGATAGAGAGAGAGAGAGAGATCAATTTGAAGTAGAGAACAGCCACCCTGTAAGTTAGAGAGCAAGAACAACCATATAAAAGTACATATGGCCTGATTAAGGGGAAACATCATATTATGCCTCATATCTATGGGCAAAAATTAAATTGCAACCCATAACTTCTAATTTATCTGTTTACGTCCCATGAATTTCAAAAAAAAAAAAAATCAATTATCACCCACCGTTTGATTTATAAGTTAAATCAGAAGGAAAGTGATGTGGATTGACCAAAATGCCCCTCCTAGAAAAATTTAAAAAAATAAAGAAAAAATAGAAAATCTATATTTTTATTTAGAAAATATGTTTTTTAGTCATATCATTTTTATTTTTATTTATTGAATGTTTCAATATTTTTAGTAATTTTCTCTAGGACGGGTGTTTCGATAATTTTTTATGTGGGTTAACGGTCAAATCAAATGTAGGGCGATGATTGATATTTTTTTTAAACATATGGTGCATAATTATACAAATTAGAAGCTATAGATCTAATTTGATTTTTGCTCATAGATATGGGGGGTACTGTGATGTTTCCCCTCTGACTAATGCATAAAACTCCACTTGGATTCAAACCATCGTCAATCTACTAATTAGCATCTCATTTTTCATTAAGTAATAACTAACTTAATTGATTACTAATATTCAAGATTCAAATTCAATTCTCTAACTATCAACAAATCTTTACAAGAAAATTACATTGTGCACCTTAAACTACCAAACTTGACATAATACATCCCAACCTACGGATATATTTACACTTTGCATCTCATGTTACAATTTGACTGTTAAGAATGTATCACGTGTCCCTTTTTTTTCTTTTTTCTTTTTTATAGATTTTAACTGGAGTGCAAAGTGCAAACCTATCAATAGTTTGGGTGCAATGTGTTAAGTTTGATAGTTTAAGATGCAAATTGCAAAATGAGTGATAGTTAGATGAGCAAAATGTATTTTTCACAATCTTTAAAAACAATTCCTCACCTTAACACGGAAATTTTCATATATAGGATGTTTAGCTGGCGCAGTCACTCCATAGTATTGCTTATGATCAATTACTGTGACAGCATCATTGTGATCAGCATATTTCTCCAGAAACATCTCACCAAGCATGGACTCAGGAAGCATCTTAGCATAAAGAGCCTCATATCTGTGACAGAAGTTACAAAAGGAAGAACAGATTAAATTCTCAATGGAGAACCAAAATGATCCCCCTGGAATTGGAACATCGAGCAACTAGCCATAGTTTGAGTCCTCATTCTGAATAAGGGGCAGCAAAAAAGAGGGGAAGGCAAAAGACAGGGCCGCTAAACCAAAAGTTCCAGAAGTTTAATCTCTTCACTCGTACTTGACAAAATAAAGTTGTCTGAAATATCACTAGAAGGGAATTGCTAGAAAAGCTCATACCTGTGAGGTGACAGGTTACATAAGTAATCTAATGAAGCTTCAGCTTCAAGTAGTTCAACACCATCATCCTCCAATTCATCAAGGTTTACCCCATTAGCACTTGGCAATGACCTAGACAGCATAGAACATGCAACAGACTTTATCATCTTGAGACCCATGAAGGCACCAATTCTGACAGATCCATAGTCTGCACCGCCAACACTGCCATAGAAGTACAATTGAATTTGGAATTCAGAAACTTCCACACAAACAAGAGAAAGAAAGAATAAGTTATGATGATGACAGGTAATAATTCTCAAAGGCTTCAACAGAAGAGTATAAGTGAAAATTTTGACAGAATAGCACCTAACTAAAAATGCAACTTGTGCATCAAGACAAGGGGGAATGAAGAGGTTAAATCCATTTGATAACATATACATGACAGCACACTTCATCATCAAAGATAGGATAAATATGCGGATACCAGAAGAAACAATCCAGCATACGCAAGCTCAACTCAGCTAACACATCCATGAAAATCGGGAAAACAAGACACAATAACCAGTGTATGTTATGGAAACAGGCAAATGCATAAAAGGACAACCACGACAAAGCGTATTTATAGGCCTATTACCTGTGTCTTATTCCTGAATCAATTCCCCAGACTCGGATGTGGCTAGGAATTTCTACAAGTCCAACTATCTCAGCAGGCTGCATGAAATTAAGTTTGGACATCATGTTTTGATCCATAAAAATAACACTGCAGAACCAGTGGTGCATACCTGGCACACCATTGCGAGAAGTTTGTTGACTTCACCACATGCTGAAGTCATTTGGTCCATCACACCACATGGAGCTCCAACAATGTGATTCTCCACCTAATAAGCAAATTAGCAACAATAAATGCAGTAGCATTAACATGCAAAAGAACAAAAAGAAAAAGAAATAGACACACTAGAAAGAAGGAAAGGATAACAATCTAAAGAATACGCTAAAAATTCAAACCTTTTGGCAGAGTAAAGCAAGATCTCTTGGGCTAATGCTTAATCCTGCAAAAGTATATATAAAACTTTTAAGTTGATTGCTTCTCCAACTGCTGCTCAGAGATGAAATACAAACAAGTGGCAGCTTTGTTTTTGTATATCAACTACAAAGATAAAAGTCCACTTCATGATAAAATGGAAGGGGGGAAGAACCAAGATATTATGTTCAATACTTACCCAAGCATACTTCATAAACTGACAAGCCAGTACACAATAAATTATAGAGATAACCTAATCATCTATTTTCCAGTTGTATTGACAGGAACAATCCATACTAAGCAATTCCCCTGTACTTCACACTGGTTGCAGATGTTGAGGTACTTTTAATAGAATTTCAAGCTCAAAGAGGCCATTTTCTTCTGCATTCATGACTCTGAATTGACCATTACAACAGGCCAGGTATAATTTTCAGCAAGCCCTCCTATGCAGTCATGCTTTTTTGTGATAAACTTCAGGCTCTAGACACAGAAAAACAGCTCTCGCTTTATTCCATTCATAAGATAAGCTGGGGAAGCGTGCCTGACAAAATTATGCAACTTTGCATTGTTGGCCCCATTGAGTTCTGAGGGGTTACTTTTCATTTTTCAGATTATCTAAACTAGTGACCAGTGCAATGAAGAACTATATTCAGGGCTACATCTCTCTTCTAGTGGAGAAGTCGTGGGTTATCCCCAAAAACAAAAGGGAAACTTCTGCTAGCCTTCTTGAGTTACAAGTCTTGATGTGTTAGTAATCCTCTCTTCCTATTATCTACAGTTTTTTAAGTCCATATAATATACAAATAGTTGAATTACCATGAGCAGCAGCTATGGCAGACATGCTGGCAACTTCCACAGAGGCAGAAGAAGATACACCTTTGCCTTCTGGCACTGCAGAAGAAACCTGCAAGTTCATAAGATTGGAAGATTAATAATGGACTTTATACATACTTCAACTTTGTAAAGATATGAAGTGCATTGAAAATTTTTGTGGAAGAATATAAACATTAAATTAATATCAGGTATTCTATATCCACTCTATTTTGGGGACCTGTATGGACATCTGAAATGAAAATACATGTTTTTAGCTTCTACTATAAGTGTTAGCTGTGGCAATGAATGCAGCAAAGTATTCTAAACAAGATAGGGAGCAACTTATACCAGCATACTGATACTCTCCTCAAACCGTACACCTAGTTCTGTCATTAAAACCAGAATTGCCCCTGCAACATATGCTGCCCACCTAAAATAGGAACCATATTAGTTGCATACTATGAGATAAGTCCAGATTGCCAAAGAAAGAAAAGTGACCTACTTTTGGGATGGATCTCGGGCGAAGTAATTCTTTGCTTTTTCATATGAAATTAGATGCTCTCCATCCCAAAAATCAGATAACTCCATGTCAAAGGTTGGGCCACGATTGCTCAATTCTGAGCCATATGACACCTGATTTGGCCATGGGGCGGATAACAAAGGCATTAATAAATGCAAACAAACACTTGAGTCATAATAAAGTTTTTGTTCTCTGAGAACACAACTTTATGTTGAAGTCTCCTTGCAGATTGCAAACCTAAATTTCAGATTCTGAAAATAGACAGATTATATCTAAATTCTACTAGAAATAACAACCCCTCTTCACTTACAAAAAAAAAAACTAAAACCCTCTTCACCATGCTAGAGAAGAACAAAAATCAACCACTTTCCACAGATGATTAGAGTTCAAATGCTCATACATACTATTTCCAAGACAGGTGTTGATCCTTGTCCTTGGGCTTGCTGCCGAGCCAGGGCATGCTTCCAAAGCCTATGTTTGCTAGGATGATTCCTTTGCACAGCAACATGGCAGGCTTCTCTTATTGGCATCTGCTCGAGAGCAGATCAAAAGAATCAGAAAAAGAGAAGTCGGAGAAGGAAAGGGGATCATGTAAGCAATCATACTATTGAATGAACTTCAAAAGAGACAGAGAAAAAATAATACCAGCTCCATCACATCAGAAGAACATCTTAAAGAAATTATATAGATGCAAAACAAAGGATGGAGTTTGATAACATTTGCTACATCTATATCAGGGGCTGATCTAGCAACACATTTTGGACTCCGAAGTTATATGTTGTCCTGAATAAACGTTTATCTTTCTCAGGCAAGATGGGTCATTTTTAAGTAAAAATCACGTAGATGATTTAGTTGATAAAAGCAATGTTGGATAGACTACTTGAAAGACGATTAATCATACCTGAACAGTACCATATTTGTAACTATAGTTGTCCATTAGACCTTCCCCTCTAGCTTGATATATATTGTAATAATTTGAAAATACACATACTTTTTTATGTCTAATATTCGTTATCATCCATGTCAGATAATGGTCAACATCCTCTTTGGTCTTCCCTTGTGGAAAGCTGATTAAAAAACAGAGAAAAACAATAGCATATTTGCTCCAGTAATTACCATTATTAAGGTGGAAATTATTGATTACCATACCAAATCACTAAGTTCAGGAAGTCTGTCCCCAATCTATACTTCTTGTCTTCACAAAGTTCTGAGGAAACATTAAGTTTCAGAGTTCACACAATTTATTATCAGTCAAATGATCTGAAGAAAGACACAGTTCTAAAATCACAGCTTATTCCAATAGCCATCCTTTCAAGGCTTCTCATTTAATCCCCTTTGGTGACTCTCTAGTGCTTTTGCCACCAAAGAATGCAGGGTTCATAGTGGTTTAATTTAAGGTTAAATACCTTTTTCGCCCACTAACTATTGGGATTAACACTTTGCACCACAAATTACCAATTTTGTTACATTTCGCCCCTAAACTACCAACCGTTTACACTTTGCACCCCAGCTTTTATAGAGGTAAAGTCGTCATTTCACTGGACCAAAATAGTAATTTCCTTTCAAATTAACGGCAGCGGAGTTGAAGGGTGAAATATAACGAAATCGGTACAAAGTGTCAGAATCCTTCAAAATAAATGTATTTTTCTCTTTAATTTAATAAGGCAACATCACCAACTCTGTCGTTCAGAAGCAACATGAGTAAGAGACATTTTCTACATATAAGGCTAACACTTTTCCCTTCTGCTTAAACAACCTAATGGTCCAAATCTGTTCATACTTCCTACTATGGCACATCACTAACTCCCTCAACCATGAATTCAGAAAGAACATCAGTAAGATATTTTCTAAGTACACGACTACCAACTTCTTTCCCTTCGGCTTAAACAACCTAATGGTCCAAATCTGTTTATATGGAAGAATCACTCTGCAGGATAATCAATTTAATCAAGGACACGAACAGGTAGTAGAAGGTATAACCAAAATAGATAAATAAAAGGCCAAAATATTTTACTTTGTAGGAAGCTAACATTCAAGGGAAAAGAAGGCACTATATGCCTATAAAGACAAGCAATAGGAGGGAAGCTAACTGAGAATCTAACCTGCAAGACAAGGCTTCCTGAATAGTCAGCAATCCCTCCCATAACATCCAACCTTCCAGGTGCTCTTGCCACAAAGATTTCTTCCTGAAGCAAAAATGTATAAGCGGCAGACAAAATGAAACCATTCAATGAAACTATCCAGATGCCAAACAGTTTGAACAGATAGGGAAGCAGATAACACACAATTGCAAGTTTATCTATCTACCAAAAAATTGAGAAATGACTCGCAATTACAATTCACTGTATTTGTTCTAAACTAAATATGAGCTTCCTGAAGAATATTCCAATTTTGAAGAACAGAAATACCTCTGACATCAAGCAGATCATTGAACCTCGCACATTTCATTTAATGCGTGATATGCAGTTGTAAATTCAACCAAAGAAACACCCATTTATATCTAAGCTACAATATGTGCTGAATGAACACCAAATGACAACCATTTCTATGCTATACACAAAGTCTTCTATCTTGTGCATATCCTTCTCTCCAATAGATGCTACTATGCAAATCAGTATAGGGAGGGGGCATAAAAAAGTAAATGTCTGTATAGTTGAGATAAGCAAGACCTCCCAATTGAAGAGTCCAGCAGCAGCCTTACGCTCTCGGATCTGGCGCTTCTCAGCAATCTTTTCAGACTCATATGCAGCATCTAGTTCCGCCAAGCTCTTTAAGAAGCACATCGTATCAGGAAAGCCTTGAGGATCTCCATGAAGAATCTCAAAATCTTCAGTGGATCTAGATGAAAAGAAAAGGTTGTAAGGATTGCATCTATAATCAATTCTACAAACAAATTACAAAATAGCAAAAGAAAGAGAAACTCACGAGTTCATTAGGGAGCTGTTCTCAACCTTTTCGTAAGTCGGTGGTCCACTAGAAATACCAAGTTCGTTTTCAGCACTTGCATACCAATCAGGTATGCAGATATCTCGTCCTGGGACTCGTTGTAGTTGATACCCAAGAACGATAGCATCACGCAATCTTCTCGCCCCACTAAGCTGCATTTCAGCGAGGTAAATATGGAATTAGAACCTTTGTTCTCTTCACAAACAGACTTGCGTCTAGCCAACTCTTTTTTAGCATAAATATGAGCCTTCTTACACCATATGCATGAGTCTTTCACATATGAATGCACTTGCATGATTACAGTTGCATTAAATGGGTCGATATTATCTCTTACGGATTGAAGCACTCTTATTTTTTCAACCTATGTTTTCATTGAATGGTGCATGGTCTAGTCATGGCTAGTTAAAATCTCATCAAAAGAATTCTCATCACATCTTCAAATCAATTCTACCATGCACATGCAGATTTGAGCTAAAATGGAGGCAGCATGCCGCGAAAGTGACATCAACATTAACCTACCTTATCTGATGTATAGTTCTTCCCAATAGCTGTCTCCTGCAGAATTTGAGCTGCTACCTATAAATGTAAAATGCATAAACAATTAATTGTGAAACATGTATATGTCACTTAAGCAATGACCGGAACCGATGTGACATGACAAGAAACAAGTGCAAATCAAGGCCCTGCAAGAATTAGAAAACAACATAGTATTTCCTTTTTTAGAACCCCATATACTAGCAAATGAAAGCTGAAACTTCTGCTAAAATGTAACAGGATTCAACACTTCATTGTCTGAACAAATGAACATAAAATTTAACGGGGTTGGTCCACAATGGAGTTCTTGTTTGTCTTTTGTAAAGTTCAGGTTTTTTCTAATATTTCTGGTATGGGTTTGTTACCATGGGAAACAAGTAATCACTGCATGAATGACCCTTCTCACTTGTAATTGTTCCTACCGTGGATAAGTACAATCATCACATAGGATTCCAGTAATCGTTGTCCATCATAAAATTTGGGCAAAGAGAAGGTTACCTCACCACCATTGATGCCTCCTTCATAACATGGTTTCAAACTTATTGCACGTTCAAGGTAAGGTTTCCAGTGACCAGTGAGTAAATCCCTCCTAATCATCTCGACACCACCTTGATAATACTGTTCAGAAGAAAGTTATAATATCTAAACCAGCATTAGATTCCTGATGAGCATTTCCAGCAAGAGATGAAGAGGATAAGGAGACCAACAAGAGATACCTCAAGCATATTTCTCAAAAATGGCTCTTCATTAAAATAATCTCTGCGTACAAAGACAAATGGTAACTTGTATGCAAGGGCTTCACTGACAGTGCCATACCCAATTTTTCCTGAAACAAAGAAAGTCCAATTAGATATATTTCACATCCACTTTTTTTAAATAAGCAAAGAGACAAAGTTTCTTCCTGACCAAGCATACAGTCAGATGCTGCGATAAGATCAGGTGTATATGCATCTTTTGCAAGCTTTATGAAATTAGGTGGAAGCTCCTGGGTGTCAGAAGCACCACAAACCTGAAGAAAAGAACAATATGTGCCATCACCAAAGATGCACAATGGTACAAGCATGTCCATTACTGAAGAACATTAAAGTGGGACAAGGATGTAGGGCATGTATCAAAAAGATACCAGGCACAACCAACTAGAAGGTAAGTATTCCTCCTTCAGCTTCCAGCCACCTGGCTGTAAATGAGACAGCAGATAGAGGTGAAATTAAAATCTGTTTAAAGAGGCAAAATTGATGAAATTCAAAGAGAAGCAGTAAGATGCATCTAATGCATGAGGCAAATATCATTGTTGAAAACAAATTTGCTTAGAGAAAGGCAATAATTGATGGTCTTAGTGCATCTCTGCAAACCTGTAAAATAGAAGAAGTATGCCAGAGTATGAACTCAGACTAACAAGGATTCAAACCGCCAGCATTTGTCGTCAATTTTCTTGATCAATGAGGACTATATCAGGCTAATTTGCAAGAGATCATACAACGTGCATGCAAGTAGATTTCAGTGCTAACGTGGGACATAACTAGAGATCCTGAGCGTAGGTTGCGCCACAATAATAAGAAGTTTAGCAATTAATGTGTACAACAAGAGAGAAGTTTATGAAGGTGACAGATTATGCTGCCACAGCACAGCTCCACCAGTTTTCTATCAAAGGAAAATAAATAAATAAACATAGTGGGTCATGTAAAGGAGAGAGAGCAAATTAATTATCCACCATGAAAAATTTGTTGCAAGTAGCGAACCATGACAACTAGTCAATCATTTACTCACTTGTCCACCAAAGTTCAGGATAACTAGCTTCACATCATCCCCAATTCCAAGCTCCTTCCTTACCTATAACAAGGAAATTATTTTTAAAAAATCCATATTTTAAATAATCCAAACAAGGGATCTAGCAGGGTTCTATGAGCCAAAACCTCCTTGCGGGATCTGTGCAACCTCCTCACTACCAGAGGTACATCAATAACATCTCGGAAAGCAGGCACTGCAAAGTTAACAATACATTTAAGAAAAATTCATTAAGACTTCCCAGTACAGTTTCTTAAGTTGATGAAGGATGAAATGACCACAATGAAAACCATTGTCCTGTGACACTACAATAACATACTTGGGCAATATCCAGGGAGACGGATGAGGAACTCGCAATGGGAATAATCCTCCGCTATCTGCGTCAATTTTTCAAGGGCTGAGAAAGTTCAGCATAACTCAGAAACCCACAGCAAACACCAAAAGGAAAAACTAAAAAGTCCAAGAAAGAGAGTGAATGCCACTATTATAAACCTCATGTTATACTTTCTCTTCCTTGTGATACATATTGTCTACAAATGACATGCATCTTAATGAAATTTTGAAACTCTTCCTTAATGTTTTTAGATTGGCCAAGAAATCGGAGTTCAAGTTTGGGAGAATGTGGCTTCAAATTCAAGGTTAGTATAGGAAGTTAAAAGGATAGGAAGACTCACAGTCAGAACCTTGATATATTTCAGAACTACCCAAAAAGGAAAACACATCATGTATTAGGGGACCGGTGGAGCATGTTTAACTTTTTCTACAATAGCTGAAAAAATGATGATGTTGATAAGCACATAAACCAGCAATTGTCTGGAATTTTTATTCATATTAACATGAAGTTATTAAGAAATCATGAGAATGACAAAATGGGTGCCTTACATCCATTGAAACTCTCTTCCTACATAATTGGAAAAACTTTATTACAGTCAAAAGAAATTGAGCGTACAAACGTAGTAATTACCGAACACGGATCAAGTTAATGAGCTCATTTGAGTCACACTTCATTCTAGATTTGTGGTTTTGGATAGAGAAATGGAACATTTAAATTAGAAGGATGCAGAAAGCTAGAGTCAAAACAAGCATTTTCGTCCTTTTATCTGATTTTCCAAATGATTTTTGTGGAAATTCGCCAACATCAGCTGCCACTCAAAATATATCAGAACTCAATGCATCGAAAACACGTCATCATTCTAGATAATTTATGTGCGACGACGGCTTTAGAAATTATACCAAATCAAACCAACTGCTGCTGAATAAAATCACAATAAAGAAGATGCCATCAGCAACGGCCTAGATTTTTCTTTCAACCAAAAACAGAAAGCTGGAGAAAGCAATTTTTCATATGAGAAAATTGAGTCACCTGCCAAACTATTGAACGATGATGACTTCCAGCAGCCATCACATACTCCGCATAGATGAAGTCCCAACTGCCAATTAGTAGGAAGAACGAGGATATAATAGCTTTCACAAAATTCAAATGCTCTATTTGATCCATTGGTCAACTCAGGCAAGGTTAATGAGAATAACTAATCACAAGTTGTAACTTAAAACATGTAAGCCATTTTCATTATAATGCTCTATCTGGTGTAGCTATCCATGGAGAGTTTCATATAATAAGATGGTGGTTTAGTTGAAAAGAAAGCCCAATCAGAAGATTGAGTATAGGCAGAAATAGCCCAGATGAAAATGTGCACAATAACAATGCAGAATTAGCAGATTTATGAGAAGAAAGCAGTGGTGCATTAGGTTCTTTGGACAATCCAACACGGGGAAGAGGGACCAAGCTATTATTATATCCAACAAACTTAACATAAAAATTATCACTGAAAAGAGAAATTACGAATGAAAGAGCAAGAAGGTGGCAAGTATCAATCATCAGTTTCCCACGTTATGAAAGATACTGGTCAAAAGCACCAATAGAAGTCTGCACAAAGCTTCACTTTCCTTAGAGTTAGGGTAAAAGGCAAGACCATTACTTGAATAAAACATTGGCTACTTATAAGGGGGATCATCAAAAAATTTGTAAAGCTTGCTTGTGAAATGACATAAGCACTAAAATCAAGTGAAAAGAATTCTAGCGACGTAAAAAGTTACCTGAAGTTTGTGACACAGACAGAGCGAATTCCAGCATCAGCAGCTGCACGACAAGCAACTGGAACAACATCTGAGACCTGTTTACATGAAAGCACAAAATTTGACAAAACATTATATTCAAGTCCATAAATAAAAACAACTCATTTCCAATATGATCTTATCAATCGAAATGATTAAAATGGCTATAGAACTGATGACAATCCAATAGCAATTAATTGAAGCATCTAAGTACCACAAGGTCAGCTTTGATAGAGTTCAGCCACTCTACTTCTGTCTCCAAAATAAAAGCCCGAGGCACCACAGCTGTCTCTGAATACTGGAATACTCAAACAGATTGGAAAAGAATTTGAATTGTGACAAAGAAACCATCAGAGATATGCAGACAGTCATGTATATGAACGGGTCCATATTGAATCAAACCAATTGAAAAAACAAAAGGTTCCTGAGAAAATGACAAGCCAATATAATTTTAGGATTTTGCTTTTTTTTAAGAATAAGCACGACGACTTTTTCATTATCACTGATATAAAATGAACTAGAACCATACCCGCCAAAATCATAACATCTTGAACTCAGACAGGAATGATATTTCTATACCTTCTCCAAGGAGGCAAGACGATCCACTGTTAATGCATCTGCCTGAACAGCTCCGCAGTCTAACAGCACCTGTGCTACAGAGTTGCATCAACTAAGAATCACTTTTACTTATCAAAAAAAAAAAAAAAACTAAGAATCACTTTCAGAGGTTATATGACCAGAGGACAGAATAACAAACACATCCAGTCCTTGTACGCACAAATGATAAGTAAAATGGAAATAAAAAAAATTTTTGACGCGAAAAGGCCAGATGTTTCGTTTGGTAGACAATTAGATATAGAACTATAGCATGGAGGGTAGAGTAACTTTCATGCGGAAAAAGAGAGAAGGGGGGGGGGAAGTAACTTTCACAAAGTTAGAAAATACCTCTCAACCAGACTCTCACGATTCATGAAATAAAAAAGTCTCGTTAATTTTCACCAATCGACATATCGCAACATCGCTTGAGCACTTGACGAACTATTTGGAACTCAATGTAGCACCATATTCGTGGTGCTGGATTCATTTATAATATACTGGACCAAAGGTTGAAGTAAGGAAACGTGCAGAGTCGTTGACTATGCATCCTATGATTATGACTTTCCTCCCGGATAATTTGAAGGGAAAATGTTTTCCACGGGAACAAATAGGAGATGATTCATGTTTTGACGTTTACAATTTACCTTGCGAATGAAGAGCCGAGAGGACTGTATCTCGGAGGTGAAAACAAAATCCGGAGCACCAGTGACCACGTGCACATCATGCCCCGCAAGAATTAAGTGCCGGACCACCTACGCATATCATATTAATTGAGAATTATTATTTTCAAAAAGCAACTGTAAAAAGTGATGATTAAAAATCGTCGCATGATTCTTTCATGCTTGTACATTCCAAACTTTCGAAGAACAAGGAATTTGTATGAGAACGGTAAATACGAAATTGAAAGAATCCGTGGGAATAGGAAATAGGCTATCGAGACGATTTCATGATCAATGTGATAGAGTTGTATCTCACTGTTATTCGATAGAAAACGCGACAAAAGAAAATCTACAAGACAGAGCAAAATGGAAAGAGATCTCGAACTTCGATCATACGTATCGCGATCTAAATTAAATGAACGGAAAACGATTTGATCGGGAAGCAAGGGAAGCTAATGGAAATGAGAATGAAACCTCAACAACGCGAGTGGCATGGCCGAAACCATGGCCAGTAACATAGTAAGCAAAGACCAGGTGATTTCTCGACGCCGATACTCCATCGTTCTCTTCCTTAATCCTCATTTTTCTCTCTCTCCCTGCCTCTGATAGTATTCTATTCTACTTTTCTCTCTATACAAGAATCAGTTAATTGACATTTATGAGCCCTAGAGAGAGATCCTCGTCATAGAGACAAACTTTTCCGCAGACTATATATAGATCGCGAGGAGAGAGAGAGAGAAAAAACAAACTTTTTTTTCCCTTTTTTTTTTTTCTTTTCCTTTGCTACGTGAGATAGAACTTAGAAGAAATATTGGTAAGACAGTCAAAGAAGATAAAAACCATTTCACGACCTTATCCTACAGGTCAACTTCCCAAAGAACTGGGGAGGAGGACCCACCTGCCCCAGGCCTCAAGCCCCATGGGCCAACTGGTCTACTTTTCAATCTATGTGGCAGAAGCTACACAATCACGAAGGGATAAATTTGATGACGTGGCAATTATGACACAACTCGTTCCACGTGGAACGCTGACGGACTTCAACTGAGCTGAGGAACAAATGACTACGGATCTAAAACTTTTCGCGGGTGTAGAGATACTAAAATCTTACTTTTAAAACCCAAAAACTTATTTTAAAATTTATGTAAAACTTAAGGATTAAAAATGATTTTTTCCTAACATGTATGATCCTCGATGTGAGGCAGTTCATGCAATATTTACCAATGCGATGATTCTTACATATGTGAGGTGTGTAAACTAAGATCCAACACTTTCAAGGCTGTTCAAGTTCGGTGCCATGGCTACCGAATAGGTCAGTTTGTAAGATCAAAAATGTAGTCACAGGCACCACTATTTTTGAAAGCAAAAATTGACCACGTCCAGTGTCGGGTTTAACATTAGTGTTTACCGTTACGAGTTTCCTTATAATGTCATTTCGTAGGTCTTTTACACGTTTAGTCCAGTTAAATTTTTTCAATTGTTCGGTACAACAAAAGCCTATTTCGTGATCCATTTTTAAGTAAATTTGTGCAAACTAGTTGTAATGCCCTTTTTTTTTATGCCACTTATCATAATTTCAGAAAATGATACATCCATGAAAAATTTAGTTGAAGTTGTTTTAGTGTTTTTATTTGGATTATTTATTATCAGATTAATAGTCATTTTGAACCAAAATGAAATGTATCGAAATAAACCACAAAATTAAAAGAATTGAAGGATCTAAACTAATTTTTTTATAAAAAAAAAAAATTATGATTTTACCGATACCTACCAATGCAATGGCTGTACTCTCGAAAATTAAGAAAATTATTGCAGAAAGTATTTTGGACCATCAACATCGTCACCTTCATAAGGCGGGGGTATCAGAAAATCGGAATTTTTCATTTTCCTCGCCCAACCATACAAGACTCTTATAAATAAACAAGAAATTATAGTATTTATTATTTGAAAAATAAGTCAAACCATCCCGAGTGTTTATTTCAGAATAAATAGCAAAAATAGTATGATTCCAGTTCCACATCCCAAGTATCTATACAACACAATTGGAAATTAATCGCTAAGAGATTAATGTACCTCTGCTTCGTGCCAATTTAGGGCCTTTGTCCCTCGAATAGACCAGGCAAAGGCCTCTGCTACTGCTTGCTTATATATATATAAATCAGTAAGAGATGAAATAGATATTATTATGAATATGAAAATATAAACACGTTTCATATTTAGTTATTGTCGCAACTAAAAATCTTGTCATTAACATTGTATTGCTTACTCAATGATGGATTTAAAATTTAAATTATTGTCATGATCTAAAAATATACGAATAATTAGTTATATATTAGAATGTTGTGTTTGTTTTAAAGAGCTTAGTTAGATGTGTGCTTTCTTCCTCGTAAATAAGAAGTACTAAAAATTCAAGAAGTTTTAATTTTTTATTTAAAAGCAATGAACTATTACTTTATGAAAGTGAAAATAAAAACTGATATTTAGTTCTAACCTCTATGAGGTCACCAATCCACGTAATGCAAATACGAATATACAATTATTAACTTTACTTGTCTGGTTATTTTGTTCACGATAAATATTATTTAGTGTGTCAAGGATAATTATAAGATATTATTTATTCATCATATGATGGAGATCAGTATGTTATTTGATAACAAAATGTAAAAACCAAGAGTTCATTTATTCCTTTGATAGAGGTCAGTATGTTATTTAATAACAAAACAAATATTATTTATAAAAATTAAAAAGATTTTATTCAGAAGAGTGGAAAGAAGGAAAAGAAAATCAAAAGATAGAGGAACAGAAATCAAGCAACAGCCCAGACAAAAATTATCAATACAGAGCGAGATAAAAGCTAATCGGGAAGGCCTTATTGTTGTACAGCTCCAGAGGCCCAACGGGCCACGACGATTTAAAATGTTGCAGGTAAAACCGTAAATCTGCATGACAGGAAGGGCTAATAGCTCTCTCCGTCGCCTATATAATTCAAGGAAAGTATCATCCCTCTCTCGCTAGGGTTGGGGTTGGGGTTGGGGTCGGCACAGAGGCAGGTTTGAATTCGGCATTAGGGTTTCTCCGCTTATACGCGAAGTGAACCGCATCTTGCCCTTCTTCAATGTCTATTCCTTTGGGTGCGTATTTGTCCGTCTACGGATTTTTTTCAACTGGGTCTGTTTGTGCTCTGTTTTGAGTTTTCTTCGATAGGTGTACTGCGAATCATAAACGTGGAGATCAAAAATGGGACTTGAGTTTGGCTCTTTGGCTAAAATATACCGTGCCATAGAGATGAATATAGTCCCCATATCAAACTTTCAATCTCTCACACACATGTTCGCTATGATTTACATCTAAATGTAGCGGATTCCTTTGATGTGGCTGATACATTTTACGACTTTTTTCCAGAACATAGGGCTTGTAGTATTACTCTGAATAAAAGCGTGTGTTCTTTTTTGTTGTAATTTTTTAGAATCTTGCTTGTATGTTGTTTTTTCCCCGAGTAGTAATTCAGGCAGCCTCTTCGCGGGCTCCAGTGGCGAAGAAGGTGTTAAACTGCTCGTAGATTAAATGTCTTTTGCTCTTCAGACTTGCTGAGATGTCTTTGAAGCTGGTCTAGTAAGCTCAAGTACATTCTTTTGTTATTTTTGTTTCTCCATGTGTCTTTTAGTGAAAATCATGAAAATGTTCCGATCTTTGGTTCGAAATGGAAAAGATCAGAGTAATAAGTACTACCTAAAGAATGAAAGGATAAAAAACCGTGGGTGTGTTTGCGCACCAAAATTATACGTTACTTAAAATTGTAACATAATAAAAAATTATAATATATTAAAAATTATCTCTTTTTATTTTTTAACTAAATCTAATATTCTAAAATTTTATCCTCCTTAAAATTTTATAAACAAACACACCCAATTTGTTTATTTGAGGGAAAAAGAGAATGCGGCGGGAGAGGTTATCTTTCACAATTTTATCTATGTGGTGCGAGAGCACTTATCCCTTACCCATGTCAAGGAAAGTTTGCGAAGAGAATGTGTTAGGAGAGTTTCGGGAGTTGGAAATATGGATTGAGCGGGATGGATTATTGTCATGGACGGTGAAGATTCAACGTGTAATATGACTAATTTAACTACCGACTGAAGAAATTAAGAGTTATAACCATATCACCAGCAAACAGAACGAATGCAGTAACCTTAATGCAAGATCCTCGTGGCCAAACAATAAAAGAAATTGCAGCAATGAGCAATTTGCAATTTGAAGGCTAGCATCGGAGTTGAAGATTTCCAAACCAATTTAGTACTGCTACCGTCGAGGCTGAATAGGATCTGGGAAATACGAAACGGGGAATAGCTGAATGTGGGCTGAACTGGAAACATGAGAAAATGGAAGCGAAGGGTGCTGCAGTGGATAGAAGCAAGTCTTGCAGGTATTTCGGAAATGGAATCATATTTTCGATAGGTTAATGAATTGATTCGCCCAATATTCGACCTGGCTTTTTTCTTCCCAAGAAGAGAGTCAATACCTGTTGTACTGCAGCCGAACAAAAACAAAGCTCTCATCACGAGAAGGTTCGTGTTAAATTGGTTTTTGTGGTGACGGCCCTGATATGGAAGGCTCTAGTTGCCAGTTGGTGTGGCTCAACCTAAGCACGGACACTTGCGACGCGCCATCGTATGTCATACACTGAACATGCGGCGGAAAGACACCTATACTATTTACCAATATCGGATAGCTCTTGTGGAAATCACTATGTGAATGCCGGGGATCGAGTTGGTGGGGGACGGCCTGAGCATGTTGGAGCCGCCTGAATTGGCGGGTTTCCTCGATCAGGCAATAAGGAATGTGGTGGCTAACTGCATTAAACCTCAAAATGGGGATTATTTGCTTTCATGGTGACTAATTCCTGGAAAGAGAGTGTATACCGCCAAGAACTTGAAAGAGGCCATACCGATATCCACGTGTCCAGTAAAATGTGCCGGTTCCCTTTGTATGAAGCAGATTTCGTGGTTGATCTGATGGACACCAAAGATGGTGATGGACTTGAATCGTTGTTGCACTTGGATAAAAAAAACACAGGTTCCTGTTTCAAAATCATCCGGACACGGTCTTTGTCACACAAATCTAACCGCATCGCCCAATTCGATTGTTTACTTCAAACATGTCTGGTATATTTCTCCACTGAGTCCACTCTGCAATCCATAGAAGAACCCTCTATCCAATTAATTACACGGTAGGTACCTTAAGGACCCAACGCTTGTAATGGGTCGGACCACTTACCTTGTCTATCACACGGACGAGAGTTCTATAGTCCTACAAGAGGTTGATTATATGTCAGGGTTAAGGAGAATGATAAAACTAGCTGAAGGGATCAAGAAGTAAAAGGTGAAA
This sequence comes from Morella rubra, assembly GCA_003952965.2. Lineage (NCBI taxonomy): Eukaryota > Viridiplantae > Streptophyta > Magnoliopsida > Fagales > Myricaceae > Morella > Morella rubra. Next base: position 28,966,996 of record CM025856.1, read on the forward strand.
AATAGAAATTCCAATCCTCAAAAGCTGCCACGAGTAGGCCTGGCTAATAGTAGGAGTCTAGGTGGTTTCGTGTTGGATAATATCCCACAATTTTCCCTAAAATGATAAATATTCTTCTTGATGAACTATGATGATGATAAATATTGCTGTTATTGATCACAAAAAACCAAATGCCCTCCTCTCTCACAAAGTCCCTGTTCACCAACTGAATTAACTACCTTCCCGTACCCGTACCTCAGAGGCATTTTTCCCATCACCCGATGGAACTCCATTATACACTCTCCCCTCCTCTTCCTATGCTCCCCCCTCCTACTGCTCAATCCCACCTTCTTTACTCCCTCCTCCTCTGATCCCCACAATTCACCACTGTCATCGTTGCGCGCATCCCCATAATCTCTCGCTCTCTGCGCCCCCACCAATATCGGCCCCGCATTCGTCTCATCCGCCACCACGAAATTCATCAAGATATCCTCGCAGTTCCGCATTCGATCCACGATCCTCCTCATCTCCACCATCGTGGACCCACCTTCACAACTGTACTTAAATAGGTAATCACTTTTCAATATCATAAACTTGGTGAGCATGATCGAGTACTTGTCCGGGTGTACCGTGTAAATCCATTCCTTCGACTTGAGATCTAGGTCGTGCGATCTGACGAAGAACCCGATAAGACGGTCGCGATTCGATCCCCATATTCTGAACGCGAACTCGATCGATCTGTGGTCGACCTCCACGTCGTCGTCACATATCAGGACGGCGTGGGTCCCGACGGAGGAGGGTCGTGGGAGGAACCGAGCGTTGAGGCTGCTGGACGATTGGCGGACTACGGAGATCGGTGCGGTACCGAAGGAGGCGACTGAGAGATTCTGGGCCAAAACGGAGAGGGTTTGGACTGGGGTGGTGGGGTTTCCCCAGAGGACGAGCACAGAGGAGACCAGCGGGGATGCAGCGTACGCGGCAACTAGTGACTGGAGGAGAGGGATGCGGGACTCGGAGTAGCCGTTGATGAGGACCGTTAACTGGTCATAGCGAAGCGTCCGTGAGTGCCGCTGGGTTGTGGGGTCGCATGGGTCCCCGGATAGTGTACGCAAAGCGTTCACGGCCAAAAATAATACAAAGAAGAGGAACAGGAAGATTGTTAGTACCTGATTCATCTCCATTGGGGCAAACATCGCAGCTCGATTTATAAATTGCCTTTCAGTGAGTGGCAATGTCGATAATAATGGGATATTGGAGTGCGAATACAATACTAGTGGAAAAAACCGATGGCGTATTAGGATTGGCCATTTTTCTGTAACGTTATCGGATAAAGAGGTCGAGGAATCGGTGAGCCGGTTTCTGTTGTGCGTGTCAAGGGAACTGTGATGGCGGCGATAAGTATGGCCCCCTCGAAGCTCAACTTTTTACGGATCTTGCCATCATCACCCTCGAGGACGAGGCTTTTGCCACTGAAGCCACCGCATTGCACCCCACTCCAGCCAGTACAACCACAGGTATTAATCAATTCCATGCCTAAAAAGTTAAATCAAAGAATCAGCGCACAAAGAGGCGTCCACTGGAACTCTAGCTAACCCACTGGCGTGGGCCTGAAGCCCACAGCACTGTAAAACATTTTCCAAAATAATAATTTTTTGTATCTGGTCCTGGAGATTTCTGCCTCGATCTTGGACTCTCATTCGTCTTTGCTTAATTTATACGACTGCCGGTTAACTTTTACAACTAGGACTTGTAATTCTTACTCTAGTCCAGTTGTTTCAAGATTGATGCAGGCATTATCTGCGAACCTTGCAACGGTAAAGGATGGTTGGTCTGTGATTTTTGCAAAGGGCAGAAAACCAATGTGAAAGCCGAAAACAATCGGATCTACCGTCGATGTCCATCTTGCAGAGCTGTAAGTAGTCCACAAAGTGCTCTTCTCAGCTTATGAGTTAACACTTGAATGGCCAAGTTGATGAAAAATACTATTATCCTTTTAACATAAGGTTTAGATTATGACAAACTAAGGGTAACTGGAAATCTCAAGACAATTCTATAATCGTGCTAGACATGACGTGACATGGACATGAATGTAGGACAACGCAATGGTAAACCTAGCAATCCTCAGTTTCATCCTTGACCTTTGGCTGCAGGTTGGATGCATATTGTGCTCGAACTGCAAAGTTTTCAAATGTGTTACCTTTCCAAATTATAGTGATGGTGCAGACCTATCCTCTTGAGCCTCCAAAACTCTTCTGGTCTGCTAAGATGATCCTACAATTCTGCGAGGATTGAAACAGAAACTATGCTGTTGGAGGTGGATTTTAGTTGTTTTGAACAGCTTACTTTCAAGTTTTCATATCTATATACATTCTTCTTGGTTAGATAATATCTTCCTAGACCAGCCTTAGCAGGCATAGGGCAAAGACAAATATCCTTTTTGGTATGAGGGGATCTTATCAAGTAACTATTCGCAGTAATATATGAAGGGGTTGGGAAGACATCCGGGAAAAGAGACAAAGAGGGCGGTAATAGGTTAGATGATGTTCCGTTAAAAAGCTTATAGTACTTTCTCCGTACAATAGATTGTATGGATTAACGTGTTACGCACCTCAATGATTTTTGGCTAGGTATCCTCGGGAGTTTGGTATTTTTATGCAATTAAGAAGACGAGGATCTTATGGCAAACATTTTTTCCTCTATGAATGCGGAAGGTAAAGTAGGGGAAAGAAAACTAAATGTTATACCACACAGCGTATGAAGTATGACTACGATATGATTAGTATTATTTTTTTGGATGCTTAGTAAATAACTTTTGTTATTTTCCTTAACGGTAGTTAATTTAGCTTAAGTAATATAAGAATTTAGTTGATTAATTCACTAGTCTCATTCTGTGTTATTTATATGTATCGGTTAGACTGGAAAACGAAAATTAGTTATAGTTTGAGTATAGTCTTTGTGTTAGAAGTATAAAACTAAAGAAATGGTGACTTATATATTTGTAATCATAGATTTGTGACAGGTGGACTGGAGAAAGTTAGGTGAGGCCGTTCTTTGGTGAGGCTTTATGTGATAAAAGCGGAAGTTAAGAAAAAGAAAATTTATTTTCTTCGATTTGCTAGTAATATTGAGTCTAATTTTTTTGGTTTTGACAGTAAGTTTTTGTTAGGATGTACTTTGGATATTATATTGGCTGTGATGTTTAGTACTGAATTAATAGTTCATGTATTTAGGTGCTCTAAGTGAATATACTTATTAAAAATAAGGGGACATAGAATAAACACTTACCCCATAAAAGGACAGAAAGTTAGGAGCTAAAAGTTTTGGTATATTTGCCAAAAGCATTTAAAGGATTGTGGTCATCGGTGTTACATACTCAGTGCTCTACCGGGTGAAGGGGCGAAATTTGGCATCACTTTGGAAGAGCTGAAACTTAAAACAGATATGATAAGGGACGCGAATACTAATCAGCGCTTTAATTTAATTTCACGGCTTATATTTGATGAGAACGTCTGGATACTTAGCTTTGCTACTTTTGGGGAGTAGGAAATTCGCTTTGGTAAAATGTTAAGGAGATTTATATTGTCATTTGCTTATATTTGGGAGTGGTTATAATGACATTATCATTCACTAATTATAGATTTTAATATCAAATTGGTCAAGCGCTCGCTCATTGTACTAACAAGAACGCTTATAGGAATTATAGACTTACACGCGTGACAGCCGCTTCTAAGTTATAATATCTTTGCTTCTCAAACTTGAGGAATTCCTTTGGTGCCAATGCTCGTGCTGACTCTCCAGTATTCGCACTGAATTGTTAAAATTCGCATCGTGAGTTGAGTTCAGGATATTTTAGTTCTCTGAGATTTATATTGTGATAATATCTAGGATACATGGAAGATTTGATTTTGTGATACACTTTGGATTCATATAGAGGTTGATCTCAATTATTTTAGTCTGTGGTTTTTGGATACTGTATTATATTTTTTTCACGGGTAGGTTAATTCTTACAACTTATAAAATATTCCTTATCAGTGGGAAGATAGGGAGTTATTGGATGTTTCCCATTGGCAGGATGGTTTGAAACCGGAAGACTAGGATAGGGTCGGAATGTCCTGGGGTGGAAAAGTGCCTTCGGGCGCTACGCGCTAGATTTTATAGAATTATTAAAAAAAAATAAAATAAAATTTACCTGGGCGGTCTAAAATTTTTTTCTGGTTTTTTTGCGCTCTCTGGTGTTCGTCTTCGACTACTCTCTTCATGGGTCTGTTGGGTCGGCTCGAGCCGCATAGTGGGTATTGCTACTCTGCAACCATAGAGATTCAGTGTAATGCTTCTTGTATTTTAGGTATGATATCAGATGCCAAAATGTCTTATATAAGCATACAGTGGTCTACACTACTATAGTCACTATTACACGAAACACTTTAGGCTTTACGCCTCTTCAAATTCATATAGAGGAATTGAGGTCTTGGAATGGTGATATTAATTTGGTGTTTTCTTTACATTATCCCTATTCTGGAATTCTCATCATCTTATAGGCGGTAGAAATGCACTTGTCAGTCGACTCTAATAATTAGACAAGTTTAATGGGATTCGCAAAAACACTTAAACCACCTGTGGAGACCTTTAAGGTTTTGTTTCTGTTCCACTTTAATTGTGAGACATATTAATGCACGCTTTCTACGCATTCTAAGATAAGAATCTCTTCATTTTTGTATCTCATTTTTCTGTTTTCTAGGCTTTAATGTCGGGCGGTGCTATCAGGTGCTAACTTGGGGTCTTACTAACTGAGTCGGTGGTTATATCTTCTCTTCCTTTAGTGTTGATTAGATATTCTTTGTGACAAACATCCCTTATTTGCTCCTTGAATTGTGTTGCATGAGATGCTCTTTGTTCTATTGATTAGATTTTCTCATATCTTGCATATTTGTTGGATTGGGTTGCAATTGAAAATCTATGTACTCGAACAACGGATATCTGAAATCCACAGTTACACTTTAAATATAGCGGTTTTAACAGGTCTATTCGCTCGTGGATTGGGTTATAGCTTTCTGTCTTAATTTTTTCATGTGATTTATTTTTATAGTTGGATTCATATTTCTTTCTGTGCCTTGAGAGTTCTGTAATGTTCACATCGCTTTTATAAGCATGAATGCAAGGGCTATACTTGTATATTTACTATGGGACGATGTCTTTTTCTCGACAGGATTAACGTAGGCTTAAAGATCATGATTTGATTTTGTTGTTCTAATAAGGAGTCCAAACAGGCCAAAAATGTTATGTTTCGGGACTATTTTGCTTGTGACAAATGTAGGCTTTCATTTGTCACGGGGGTGATATAGCAGGGTGTTCGAGAGGTAGCTTTGGGCTGGTTCCAGGGTTCGAGTAATTATTGCTTGGTGGTTAATGATGAGATTGTACTAATGATACCTTCGAATGCAATAAATGTAACAAATGATATTACGGTAAGAAGCTAGTATGAATTTGGTTTAGCACGAATATTGGGCATAAGTCTGCACTTCGACATTTAAAAGTTTCTGATTACTCCATTGAAGGCTTGAGCATGTTAAGCATATACATTAAGAATCAATTTCGGGATTAGCTTTGGGGGGACTCGTATTGTGACATTGTGACCGTAAGATTATGAGGGTGGAGAGTTTCGTACTCTGTTGTTTGTTATCGGGTGCGGTTTTATTACTTTTGGGAGGAAACCGAATACTACTAAGGCAGGCTGATCTTAGCCTCACTTGCCACAGAGTTTTGGGGGGGGGGGGGGGGTTTGTGAGAGACAAAGAAAGAGGAAGACATGGTTTTTTAGCCTTTGGCAAGATCTTATTCCATTAGCTACATTATATATAGTTTCGTTTCTTATAGATAACGATATAGTTAGGCTACTCGTGATGTATATAGGGCGATGGATACTCATTGAAAAATTCTAGAAATGGGTTTTGATTATCTTCTCTCTTCAACTTGAGGATTTTTTCACACTAAACTTTCGTTTTCTTCAAAAACATAATTTATAGGATGAAGGTTTTGGTTCAACATTTGCTAAAAAATTTTTACTTTTCAAATTCCAAAACCTTCGTCCATATCTTTAAACTTTTGGCTATTTCTTTATCTATCTCATGGATTCATTTCCCTTCTTCTTTACAAAATTCTCCTAACTAATTTTTCAATTTCATATTTTTTAATCTGAAGTTTCTTTTCTTCGTGCAAAATATTGAAAGAATTGACCACATCTAAACTCTTTTTTGGTTTAACTAAAGGATTTTTCAGTTCAGTTGAGACCCGTTTTGGGACAAACTTTACATACGCTCAGCTAATTTCGAAATCACAAAAGTGGATTTCCATGAATTTATAACCACAAATAATTTATTGTATCCATCTGTGGTGATCCTTTTAGTGTCATTTGTTCATCCCGGAGGGACAAGCTGGCCTGGTTTTATTCATTTTCTGTTTTAAGACAGTACAAACTGCTGGCGCAAAATAAATTACTCCAATAATTCTCACATTTCTTGAACCCTACTAAGCAAACTGGTTTTAGTTGGTACTTACCTATTGAACTTAAGTGCTTTTTACTACAAGCACACGTACTTGGGCCATACATTTATTATTGTTAGAGGGCAAAAAAAAATAATCCACGATATGAGCGCGCGCTGCAGTGTCTATTCTAAATTTTTCAGGAATTGAAGTAAGGGGTAGTAATACTCTCTTGTCTAGAATTAAATGGGGAGTATAGGTTTTGGATTTATTTTGCACGCTATAAAGTTGTATGTGGGCGATTTTGTAAGGCTTCTATTTTTTGTGCATATTCATTTTATACTCTCACCTAAGGGACAAGATGAAAATCAATATTATATTTTGTTGAGATTCGAGATTGTCATTTAGGGAGGGGTGGTATTAAATGGTAATACGGTGATTTAGTTGGTTTGTGATTCACTGTTGATTAAAGAGTAGGTTAATGAAATAGTTTGTTTCTGGTTGTGCGGGACAATAACTATAAAAGAAACAAAGCTAGAAATGCATATTTACTTGGATTGTTCAGCAAAAGGCGAAACCAACCTTTTCTTCCCCCGGTTAAGCACAACAGATTCATTTACACGAAGACAAATTATAATTGATCGCCGAGACAAGGTAATTGATGATAATTTTCGGCTAATCAAAACTTTCTTCCAATCAAGAAGGTAATTAGTAATTAATCTCTATTACTTTTATTTCCTTCAGAAATGGAGCCACAGTGACAAGACCATAAACTTGGTCAACGTCCATCATGGACCACATTGATGTAGTATTATAGTGTTGAATTCAGGGAATGTTTGTGATACTGATATGTGGGACATGAAAAAAGTCGTTTAATAAAAATGGAAAAGTGTAACATTAAGGCAGGAAATTAAAGAAAAAAAAAAAAACTAACTGGATTGCATCAATGCTAGTCCTAGTTCCAAATCCAGAGAAACAACAAACAATAAATGCTAAAATAACAATCATCGAAGGCGTACATGAGCAATGTTTACTTCCAAAAAAATCAAAGGGTAAAGTCATAGTTAATCCCGTAAGTATAAGTAAAAATTAAATTGGTACCCGCAGCTATCTAAAAGACGATTCGAGACCCTTAATTTTTGAAAATCATCAATTTTAGCCCCCCCCCCCGGTCTAAATTAGCGTTAAATCCGATGGAAAATCATGCAAAATGACCAAAATGCATCTCCAAGACTAAATTTTAAAAATAAATAAAAATACAAAAATTCAAGAAATAAATTAAAAAATAAATAGATTATTGAAATAGAGTTTTAATAGTTTTATTTAAAAATATTAATTTTTAAAAATAATCATTTTTATTTTTAATGAATTTTTTTAATATTTTTAGTCATTTTATTTTGAAGGGGCATTTTGGTACAATTTTTATTTTTATTTTTGTATGATTAATGCTGATTTGGATGAAGGTAGTTGAATTGATGAGTTTCAAAAGTTAAGGGTCTTAAATCACAATTTTAAAAATAGCGTGTATTAATTTCATTTTTACTTATACTTACGGAATTAATTATGACTTTATAAAAAAAAAAAAAAAAAAAGACTATTAAAACAACAAACAATAAATGCTAAAAGAACAATCACTGAAGGCGTACACGAGCAATGTTTATTTCCAAAATAACAAGAAAAAGAGACGATTAAGCAGGTACACATCAACACTTTAGAACCAAAGCTAACGCAAAAGAGAATGGGGATATATAACAGGGGCCAACCTTGTGGAAGGGAGATTGCCGGAGTAACTGTCTGGCATTTTTGTCTATATTCTCGCTGTTTTGAGTGCCCGAGTGCTTTAAGCTGAAGTACTGATGTGTTGAGTCTCTGTCAATTTGTTGTCTATATATAGAATAGTATGGCTTAGAAAAAAAAAATTATATATATATAGTATGGAATTGGACAATAGGGCCTACTTTTAGACACTTCCAAGTTTCTTCGAAGTACACCTTTTTCGGCCCCCGTATGTCAGTTCATACTATGACATCCGGACTTGTCGCTTACGGTTGTAAAGGTGTATACATTTGTTTTTACCCAAATGGGAAAGCCCACGTCAACGCTCAAAGGAGGAGGCGGTCGTTGCTTTTTCTATGAGACGCACTGACTATTGAGGCATATATGTACGTGATTCATGGATCTGTTCTTATATGGATTCCGTCACACGTTGGGAGAATTTTTAATACTGAGCTGATAGTTTGAGGGAATTGATTATAATTTTTTTATATAATAAGTCCCACCAACTATTACTCCAGTATCAACACCTAAACAACAAAAAAACTTACAAACCATCGGATTGAAATCATTTGATTTATCGACAATTTTGGTAGGGGAGCATAGCGAAAAGATAGTGGATTGAATTTGAATGAAATTGTAACATCTGTTCTAAGATTCCAAATAGGAGAACACGGGAACAATACCTCAAAAAAGTAGGTGTAGGCCTCTCAGCCAGAGGCGGAACCACATGGGGGGCGCGACATGGTGCCGGCTGCCCGCCTTCCACCCTCCGCCTTAACCTGCATAGTGACGTTAAGATTTGGAATAATAATTGAGGCATTCTCTTTTTCTTATATTTTATTTATTATTAATGTTGCGAATATTGTCTCAGACCAATGCCCCGCTTCCTGGGTAGTTTAGGGCCTTATCGTTTTTACGTAAGCCCGATGTCCTGCGTATTCATAAGCGCCCCCTAGTTAGTCCAGCCTTCTTTTTTTTTTAATGTTTCACGACCTCTGTCAGACTCCTCTGGAGAGTCCCGCGCCCCCCCCCCCCCCCCCATCCCCCCTTTTTAGTTAGCCCAGCCTTTTCTTCCTTTTACATTTCCCTCTGTTTTAAAAAAAAAAAATCTGCAAAGCTTGAATTCTCACGGGCTCACTGTTCAGCCGCTCTTAGCAAATAATATATATCGGTTATATATTTTATAGTATTATAGATACTCATATTAATTAGTCCTTTAATTTTTTAAGTACTCTCATAATTACTTTTAAGAACATTTTGCATTATATAAGAATTGAGATTTATCTAAATTGTCATGTTGCAAGTCGCATTGTATCGGAAAAGGAAAAGGTATTGCTCCAGTTCTCTTAGCGACACTTGACGGTGGGCTCTTGAAGCCAGTGTGGGATTTGTCTTCCTCTGAGGGCAAGGGGAAGGTCGACATTTTGTTTGAAGCAACAACTCCTAACTATTACACTAGGGATTATGTGAATGTTACGATTACGGAATTTTGCAGAGATAGCAGTATATCTCTTGTCTGTCTCTGGTCTTTGATAGGTTCAGTAGATAGTTCTCTATTTTATCGGTAATCCTTTTGGGTTATTAATAGGGTGTTAAATATTAACCTTAAGCGAGGAGATTTGGTGCAAGTTTTCGCATCTCATTTGTGTTATATTTATGTTTGGAGAAAAACAAAAAAGATTTAGCACGACAGCTGTGGTTTGATAGCACTCTTTTGACACATTAATGATCCATTGTAGGTGTAATCCGGTAACTCCTATTTTATTCAGTAGAATACTTTTCATTTTTGAGACACTAAATGGTCACGCACTCACTTTTTTCAAAGTACATTAGCACTATGTAAAATAGACATGGAAATGGTTTCAAAAACGAAAAAATTTTTTGGGGAAAATTTTCCAACAACTATCTGGCACATTAGGGCTTCGATGGGTGATCATAAGGGCTGGTACGCGGTGAGGCCGGCACGGCGGCATCTCGTCTCGGTCTTCGCTAAACAGGGATCCTGCATAAAAGACGTCTTCTTTTCTTCCAATTTGCAGAATACTTTCAAAACACGGGGAGTTCACAAGGGTCTCACACATACACCGTCTGGTTGAAGACCGAATTCCTCTCTTCCTCGCTCTGTCATTGTCAGTAGAAGCTAGGATGTATATTATCTGGTCGTGGGGTGGACAGGCTGACGTAGATTAATAGTGCGGAATTAAATTCAAGTGTGGTTTATAAGGTAATTCGGAATCCCTTTTTCGTAAGGTCTTGTCGTTGCGTTCATCTTTCATGACATACACCGCGAGGATTTGTTGGTTCTTGTGGTTTGTAGTAAAGAGTTATATCGCTATTTGTCTCGGGACCGGTAGTTTCAGTATTAGACGAAAAGCAGTTGTGTGGTATATAAGATAAAACTTTGATGCACGGTTAAGCGGATGTAAGTGCCTTTGCGTGGTTTGCTTTGGATGGTTGTGGACGAAAGCACGTACTTTATTTTCCGATGAACTTTTGAAGGGGCAATACTGGGTAGGAACGCACGTTAGATGATCGTGTAGTTGATTGCTTATTAATTGTTTTAGGGGATATCTCTTCTTGGAACTACGAAATGAGGGGGTGCTTGTTTCTTCATGGTGGACTTGGCTGTTGTGGCTTTCAGATTGGATTATGCTAGCCATATTTTATAGGGGGTTGGGGGGAGTCTTGGAACTTTTGGAAATTCTAAACATAACTGCATTTTGATTTCCAATAATGTCAAAAGTAAGCTATTCACTTCTTAGATATTTTGGAAAGTTTGGTGACAAATTATTAAGTGCGTTGGCCGTAGTCATTAATCAGATAGACCATTCTGATCAGGCCATTCACTATTCTTTATAGTCATAATTCAACATTTTACTTGCTTTAATGTCGTACGACTAGTAGTTTCTCAAACATTAAAAATGGAATTAAATTAATAAAGGTAATTATATGTTCTGATAAGCTTCTCATTAGGTCATTAGTGTATTTTGATTTTCTTTTCTGTTTAGTTTTTTACCTATTTAAATTTTAAGAGTGCATTATCTTGATTTAATTTAATTTGATTGTTCTTAGCTTGGTGATTATTTGAGGCTATACACTTGTTCTGGTTGTTTTAGTGTTATGCCGGAGTTGTACATATCAGGTTAATTGATTTATTGATAAAACCTGCTAGTATTTATGATTGAGATTTGACATCAATAAATGAAAAAATTATTAAATTACATGTGGTACATTAAGGTGAAGGATATTGCAATATTGGAATCTTTTGGATATATTTGGGCTATTTATTTGAGTTTACTGTTTTTTTCACAAGGAGTGAGAGATTGATAGATCTTGTAGTATGGAATAAGAGTAAAATATATTGCGATTGTTTTAGGTTTTTATTTTTTTTTGGGATTTATAATTGGATAGACGTCTTGGTTGGAGTCACCTCGAAAGATTGAGCAACTATATTGACATTGGATAATTCTTAGGATATTGTTGTTCACAAAATTATGTGAATAAAAGAATCCGGCTACAAATAGACGTAGAACAGTGGGTGAGAAACTTTATTAGTAGGATAATACTCTTAATAAGTGTTAGTAGGGAACTGAGTATAGGAAATATAATTTGATAATAATTTTGGTGGTTTATTTTTATTGATTTTGGATTGCTATACGTAATTGTAAATACTACTATTTCTTTGAAGGTTTACAAACAACGTTTGCATTTTTATTACCCATAATACATTCAGATTATTGATATATCTATTTATTTTTCATTTAGAAGTTATTCGTGTAGACGTGGTTATTATTTAATGACATAATACATAAAGGCCACTACATTTGGAAATTAGATAAGGTTAATTTCGTAACAGTCGTAAACTCAAATAGTTAAAATCTTATGAGGGACATTAATGAAATTTGTGTGGTATTTTACCTATACAACTATGCTGGGATTTCACTCTTGGTTTTTGATTATATATGCGGTAAAGACCCTTTCTTTATTTTACTTCGAAGGGAGTTTACGGGTAATATCCAAATCATTTTAGTATACAGTACTGAGCAAGTTGTTAAGAAGTTTTGTACTGAAATTTTAACTATTTCGTAGAATGTAAAAATTTTTATCGTCTAATTCACTTTACTTAATTTTTTTTATATTTATTAAAAAAAAATAACTCTTTTTATATTTTATTTTATTTTAATACTTTTTATTCTCAGAATTTTACATTATTTATTATCATATTAATATAATGTTTTGATAGTTTATAGAGTAATTAAAATTGTGAAAATATCTTTAAAGAATTAATTGTGCACTAATTCTTATTTAATTTGGGTTGGTATTAGTGCATCTCTCGGTATTGATTGGTGAAATGATTATTAAAGATTGTTACTTCATTTCGCAGCAATGAATTAAATACGACAGAAATAGATATTAATCTAACTAATTAGGTGTGAAGATAAATATAAAAGAATAATAATAGGCGCTAGCAGAGGTGAATTAGTATCAAGAACATCAATGAATTAATCTAACTTGTGTTTTATATATTCATAGGGACACGAGTAATTATGTATTTTATTTTTTATTTAAACATTTGCTCAAGAAGAATGTGTTAAAACGTGTCTCTTAATATTGTACGGATTGTTTTTTAACAGAGGATTAGATAATTTTGTAATTTTTTGTGATTAGAGATTTTTCATGTATTCGAATGGACTTACAATGTTTTTTCGCAATAGTCCTAGGCTCAAAAATGTGTGGTCTCAGTACAATCGGTGATCTTCTGATACTCATTAACAGATTTATGGTAAAGGTTATTCGTTATATTGCGCATAAGAATTATCTGGGTAATTTTCCAAATTTTCAATAAGGGCGAAGAATTGATACTAAGGTTTGGAACATGAGCAACTTCTTGAATTGAGTATTATGGACTTAGAGAGTAAGTTTTGACGCGGCGGGCAGATATATCTTATCTTGTTCAGAACACTCACTCACTGAGTGGTAGATAATAAAAAGATTCAGTTCATAAAGAGTATGGCGGTTGAACGAAAGGGTATTTTACAAGGGAAGTGATCTCATGTGGAGGGGCAAACCACGCAGCTTGTGCCCACACTTTCACATCCGCACTGGAATTATTAGCGTTATGGGATTTGCAGGATATGATCGACGTCGTCCTTAGCAACGAACGAAACAACTTACTAATAAAATGGGCAACCATCCATTCAAATTTCAAATTTTGGATATTTTCACTCCCCAGGAAGAAGATAATTCTGTTTTTTATGGGGAATGGGGTTTGGTTTTCGGAAAGAATAGATTGGATAATGCTTTACAAAGACTTAAACTTTACGCGCGCAGCGTGAACCCCACTCTAATCTTCTTTTTTTTTGGGGTAAAGGACACTCTAATCCATTAATCAGGAGAAAATCTTAAAGAATGTTCTAGCACGGCTGTCCATCCTACGATTATTGGGAGGTTAGAGATTAATGAATCTCCATAAGGTGTACCTCATCTACAATGATTGAAATTCACATTAAAAAGACGAGAACAGAAAAGAATGCGAGCGAGGGAGAGAAAACGACGTGGGTTTGTTACGAGGTAGCTTGTCACCCCCACCAAACAACGTACAAGGTTTGTTAAGAGATTGTTGTGCAATGCTTTCTAGAAGCCTAGAACTACAATAAAGAGCCACTACGGGGCGTTTGTTTCTCTAATTTTTTTGCAGTTCAACCATTTGTCATCACACCAATAATTTTACAAATACAAAATTCACACTTTTAAAATATTATTTCATATTTTCACAAGATTCTCAAAATTAACTTCAACATTCAAAAGATTTCAAAAATTTTGAGAATATCCTCTAAAATTTTGACAAACAAAAACGTTCTCGTCTACTTGTCATTTGCGTCTAGTTGATGGTAATGAGTGAAGGATTGAAAGATTTACAAAGGATAAGCTGTAAATCATATAATGAGTGGGTGCAATGGGGGGGGGGGAGAAAGGGAGATATTTAGAAAAAGATGGTGTCGTTCTGTCTAGAAGGAGAGCTGTCTCTAGAAAAATTAGAGATGATAGCTAGTGGGATTTATTTATTGATGCATGTAAGAGTCTCGAAAGTCGAAGTGGGTAGAAACCTCGTTGATTGAAATTTCTTAAGATTCTGATTTGGTGGGCACGTGACCTAGTATGATTTCTAATTAGCTAGTACGTAATGCGCATATTTTAAGTCAAATCAGCTACCTTCTTTCTTCTTTCCTTTTCTTTTTTTCAACGACCGTATGAAAAGCTTCAACATTTATATTGGAATAATTTAAGGCGGCAAGATATGCGAATTTAAATATAAACACAACACATCAGATCATCTATAGTGTGATTTAGTGTGTGTAATTAATTCGTATCTGGTAAAAATTGGGTGTTTAGAGATCAAAAGCAGTCGGAGAATAGGTGTATGATATGTTTCTATAGACGTAGATGATGTGATTAGACATAGTAGAGCTAGTCTAGGATAAAGTAATTTAGTATTGTAGATTGATATTATTTTGTTCGGTAGACTTACTTTTTCATATTTTTTATTTTTATGTTTTCCCTTAGATGATTAACGGGAACTATGTGACATATAATGGATCACATAACAGATAAAATAAGAATACTCCCAGATTAAACCAACCAAGAAATAGAAAATACAATAATTCTATAATCAAAGATGAGATTAACAAAGGCCACTATGGCATTGGCCCAGACTCAAGGCAGACTTATATCGCTTTGAGCATAAACTTGGATTGAGCACAATTATTTTTGTTTTGTTCCAATTTGCTCGGAGAGGTGATAGAACAAACAAAAAGAATAAGATTATGAGAGTGAATAGTCCTACCTACACAAGGAAGTCTCTTGCAGTTGGTACGGAACGCAGTCACCTCGCATGGCCACACTCGTAGATTTTAGAGGGAAGTAAAACTGACTTTAAAATTTGAAGGGTATCACAATTCTTATATTCGATTCAGACTTCAAAAAAGTATGCAAAAAAACTACGGGGTGACTGTCAATAATAACTCTTGTTACTATCTTTGCTCAAGATGTGAATTACTTACGAAACAATTCTGAGGGAAGCAATTTTTTTGCTAGAAACAGGAAGACTTCTTCTCACTGGCTTATATCTTGAGGGTAATGGTGCACCTTGGTGAGGGATTACGCTTACGGGATAGTGGAGCGTTTCTTGGATTAAACAGAGGGACGTGCACTTATAATAGGAGGAGTAATCCTTAGATACCAGGAGGTCTCAATGAA
This sequence comes from Morella rubra, assembly GCA_003952965.2. Classification (NCBI taxonomy): domain Eukaryota; kingdom Viridiplantae; phylum Streptophyta; class Magnoliopsida; order Fagales; family Myricaceae; genus Morella; species Morella rubra. Next base: position 28,982,488 of record CM025856.1, read on the forward strand.
GATTCAATAAAGGTTGGAGCTTGAAATGTGTCGAGCAAATTGAAGCATTTGTTAGGTCAGATTTGGGTGAGTGTGAAGAATAATCCATCACAATCAGTAACTTTTCAAACGATCGAACTGACGAATAGAGCGTTTTCTCAAGTACGTTGCTCTGAGGCATACGGTAATCTTGATTTGAATAGAAAATGAGTTATAACTAATGCTCACGATCATCAGGGTATTTCTGCGACGAGGGACTATGGGATTGTATGAAATATACACAAGAGAGTCGGTGATTATTGCAGGGCTACAGTGATCTGACAGGTAATTCGCATCTTGCCTTTATTTTTTGTTTTCTTTTTTCTGGATTGTTTAGGCACTTTAGAAGTCACAGACAGGGCTATATAAAAAGCTAACATCAGAGAGGTAGTAATTAGGCGATACATAGTTCCCTCTATCTCAAATATTTAATTTGATAAGGATTTATTTTGCTGATTGCCTACTAATAAGAATAAAAAATTTGTGGTAGGCCATATATAATATGGAAAATTACAAAAGCGAGACTCGCTCGAGGTCGTCGATTTGTCAGTTTATTCCTTACCTCAGTTATTGTATTCTGACGATCAGATTTGTAGGAATGATGGAGGGAATTTTTGGGCGTGGATGAGGGCGCATTGGTGAGTTCCGCTATCATATTATTTTTAGTGGTGAGAGAGTCGTGAATATTGTAAGAAATTTAATTACTGTTTAGAATACACACTCATAAGTTGTGGCGCTTGTGGGTCCCCTTGTGTGTCTGTTATCTTTTAGGATATTTTATGGATAGGGCTGTACATGTAAAATACGGAAAGGTTTTGGTGGTCCATTTGTGCTCTGTCGTGTCAATTGTTGCATAACTTAGTTCATTGTCCTCAGGGTCCCAATATTTTGTTTGTTCACTGTTAGGTACATGTGTTCTTTTCAGTCGGTGTGTGTGTATATGCGTATATAGGTATAAATATGAGGTTGGTTTTCATCAACAAAATAAAAAGAGTAAGCATTCTCTTATGGTTTTCAGAAGATATCTAGGAATTAATTTATTAGTGATTGTCTCTGGGATTCACACCTTGGGTAATGTAGAGTCGTTCTCGGGTACATTTCCTAGAGCTCGGTCGGTGCTCCAGGAGGAAGGGGATAATTGCTTTGTGTGGTTTTTCTTAGGGTTTACTGTAATCTACGGAGTTCTTCATTTGGTTATTATTGTTATTAAAGAGACGGGTTGTTGGAGTGTCAAGGAACATATGAAACGCTTTCTCAGTTGCTTGTTTTTATAAAATAAATACGTGATCCAACTTGGGCTGGGGTCATGGGTGACTTTATAAGCGCAGATAGGCAGATTCTCGGGCGCTATATAGAAAGTTTGATAATTTACTGAATACTCGACAGTAACCTGCACTTAGCTAGCAATTGTAAAAGAATTGAAGAAAATAAGGGGTCAATTGCTTTTTTCTTACACAGTGAACTGATATAGATATATAGATATATCTTTCTTCTTTCTACTGGAGTCAATCATTCCAATAATTTATAAAAACTGATGCCAATCTATTTTGAGATAATGATTTCATATTAAGGAAAAAGAGCTTCTAAGATATATATGGGGAGTGCCATAGTGCACCACGCCAGACTCAACCAGTGAATCTCTTTGTGATTTGGATAAGATTACGGCCGTGTGAATAGATATTGAGCTAGTCTAGTGTTACCAGGCAATGGGAGATAATTATAGGAGTCTAAAGTTTTTGGCTATTTCTCTGGCTATATTTATTATATTTTTTATTTTAAAAGTAGGAAGATGTGTTATTCTTGCATATGAAATAATGTCGAAAAGATAAAAACGAGAAGTTAGTAAGTATACTGGGCCTAAGAGTGGGGAGATTAACTTGATGCATTTGACGATTTATATATCTCCCTATATGATGGTACTAACGATTGGGAGGTGTGGTTGCTAAAGATAATAGAATGACAAGGTAAAGGAGAGCTACCGGCGGGGATATTATAATCCTCGCAAGCTTTGCAAAGTTGCAAGGTTGTAGGACACGAACAATACATCGTGTGTGAATACTTTACCTTATACACTCGAGGTGATATATACCTGATGCGAAACCTATGTTAGCATAAAGATCCAAAGTAGGGGCATTTTCTTGTGTTGGTAGGTGTGCATTGTTTCGCGTGCGCCTCACACATGTATTTGTGACTTTGTGTTTAGTATTCTCATAATGTTAATTCTTGCTCTTGTTAGGCAGGTTAATGACTAGGTAACGTTTTAAATAATTATTGGGTCACACAAAGGGATGATCGCAGATTACAGAAGTTGCGGGACTCGTTCATAAAAATTCATATTAGGCAGTTTTACGCGAGTAGGGTTTGGCTGTTTATTTTGTATTAACTGTTTAGTTGTGTAACCGCTCATTGATTTAGTTTTTTTTCCTATTTTCTCATAAAGTGATAGGATATAAATTTATATATAGTTATTTTGTATGAAATTATATTTTATTTATTCTCTCTTGCGTTCTTGGAAGGGCGGGAGTTTCTCATTTTTCAATTGTATTATGGAGTGGTATCTATGTTGCTGGGTAAAGGTTATGGTGGCTCCAGGGATTCGGGCATCATTGCGAACAGGATAGCGCCTAAACGATTAAACACTGAAATTTTAAGTGCTAGCACACAATTTCTAACTTAGTTGATTGGTAATGTAATCCTGGGCTTTAGTCGGCTATGAGCAATATAGTAGTATTATAATGTTGTCTACTATTTCTTCTCTTTTTTGTAGTTGGATGATTATGAAGGAGGGACATATAAAGTCTGCTGGTGGGTAACACGCTCATCGGGTATCATTGTGGGCAAAATATAACCCATGCTGATTTCTAATAGGTCTAATTAGGGGTAACTGAGTTATGATGATCATCAACAAAAAAATTGGTGTGAATCCTGTGGGCTGCCTCATGGCTTTTCATGCAAGTTTTTACCTAACCGCAAGCTCTTATATATTTATTAGGCCTGTTGGGGGTGAGTTTGTTACGAGCTGTGTCTTAGCACGATGGGAAATTGAAATGGCTACGAAAGGCTGGGTTCTTTCTTAATGGCATTTGCATATATCGCTCCTATCGCAATGCGTTTATAGATTGATATGTGCATCTGTGTTTAGATAATTTTTGACTATATGGGGTTTGGTTGTCTCGCCTGTGTCTGGAGAGTGCTTGAGTAGACCTCATTTTTTCTTGTATTTTGTTATTGATTGGATCGCACCTTGTGTATATACTTTATCTTTTTATGTGTAGATGATTTCAGGATATAGAAAGAAGATTTAAAAAGTTATAATTTGTTAAGTGCAGATAACTAGATTTAAGGAAGCTATTTCTTAGGAATTTCTTCATGCTACGAATTTGTTTTCATTATCTCAAACAGCTAGCAAATCCCACTAAGTTTTCCTGATCTGCGCAGTATATATGACCGAAATACGAAAAGGACAACAATATTGCTCCCACGCTTTTCCAAATGGGACTTTGCAGGGAAAGTTTGAGCTTGATTATCGTGGAGTTAAACAGCTTTATCTTTACTTTTTTGTCCTTGCCTTTAGTTTGCTTTAACCTCTCGGCCTAATTGGCTTGTGGAAATGATTAAAAAATGTAACATCCTTGATGTTACTCTTATTATGAAAAGCATGTATTGTGCTTTGGTTTTCTTTTTCTACTCTTGGCAACTAATTACCGGAGGCGAAAAGGAAAGGGATGGCAAATTTCGAAAAATTTACAAATTACTTAAACATAACATTTTGCTGCCACAACCCTACAACCCTTTCTTGCCATGGTAAACGTACGTAGGACGAAAAGCTCAGTACTAGAACAGTATTTCCCCCTTTTAATGGTAGCCTACTTGTGGGTAGAGAAGTTGGGGAAGAAACGAAATAATGGCTCCACAAATCGAAGATCTTAGTGGGGACTGGCGATTTTCCATGAGTCACGAGTCACGACTCATGAGGCCCGCGCTCTTTTGGCCAATTGCCGTTTCTTATCTCCTTTGCTCTTAACCCTCTCTTCCTGCGCCTAGTCAGCCTACCACCACTCTCGTATATCACCTTCCATTCTATACATATAGCCCTCCATTAATGTTTGAATAACGACATTGCCCTTGAGTTTTTTTATTCATGTTAAAGTTCGGACAATACACTTCATTGTAGCCAAGTAGCATTCGGGGTTCAGTTTTTTTCAGATGGCTTTAAAGTTGCCTTTTATTTGTGGAGGTTAGAATCATACTATTTGAGTCAGAGGAAGGGAAAAAAGGAGGGACTTTTTTTTTTTTTTTTTTTTTTTTGTCTACAGCTATAGAATTGACTGCTGAGGCTTTTATATAAAAACAAAAATGTCAATTCATTGCACAAAACCCTAATCACCAGTGTCTGTGGGGATAAAAACAAATGACCACCATTAGTAGCACTCAATGATTCTTGGAAACTGACTGGAGGCATACAGAGCAATCAACCATCACTTAATCAGGACAAATATTTGCGTTAGAGCATCTACTTTATATTAAATCATATACAAATATCAAGTATGTATTAAATGTCACGTATAGATGACGACCCATTTGTTTATTTTTCTTTTCTCGTGGAACCTACCGTGTTATTAAGTTCGTTACTCTTTAAAATGTCAAATACTTCATTAACAGGAGCTAAATGATTACTATGTTACGGATCAGAGAGAGCTTCAGATCCTTAGTAATGATTAGAAGAAAATAAAATGCTTTTTATTTTTATTTTTACCAATAGACTTTAAAGTAGCAAGTAAAAAAGCTACGGAAAAAGAGGAAAAGCAATATAAAGTGGGGGAGTCGTGGACGGGACAAAAGTCCCACATGATTGGTATGACCGTAATTTAGTTACAAAGCCGGGGGTTCAGTTTGCTTTTCCTTGTTTTGCTTGCCTTATTGAATCACGCATTGGCTCAATCGGAAAAACAATTGAACCACGCATCTAAACAGGACCACATACATTTATATTAATAATATATAATATAATAAAAAAAAAAAAAAGGTCCACAACCTGCCACATATATATATAATAGAGATCATGCCGAGACTCCAAAGCAAATGAACTCATAGTGGTAGCTAGCATTATTACAAGGGCGCGCGAGATAGAAAAAGAATTTAAGAGACATGGAATGGAGAAAATGTTATCTGGATGTGATTCTGGTACCGCTAGGGTTCTTGATAACCATTGCTTACCATGTCTGGTTATGGCACAAGGTCCGCAAACACCCGCTCTCTACGATCATCGGAACAAATGCCATGGGACGGCGTTTCTGGGTCTCCGCCATCATGAAGGTATGTACAGTGGTCTACTCTTGCAATATTTGTAAACTAACTGGTTGCTGGAAAGAAAGAAGCGCGGCGCCCTTTGTAAGAGTAGTACTATACCATTGCTTAAATTCTTCTATCCCTTTTCGAAGTTAAACGACGCGTTCCAGTGTCGTCCTAGACGGCCATCTCAGGACTTCGGATCATCAACTTATGCAGTGTCTGTTATGATCTTGAGGGAAAAAGAAGACAATGTAGCGTAAGACCAACTTCTTAATTTGTTTAGGTTGTCTAGTAGACTTCCAGCTCATTCCTTCTGTAGCTGAGTCATAAACATATATGCATTTAGGTATTTTATCTTGGAGAAGACGACAAATTCAAGGTGTCATGTCAGTCGTCTATCATCTTTCGTCCTAGCTCTCAAATTGGTCATACGTGTTATCTGTCACGTGTCAATGTGTCGTCGTCAATAGAAGAGAATTAGACGCATGCGTTGAGAAGACGTTTATGGGATTTTGTAAATGAGGCGAGAGATACCGTGCATGTACACACATGGCAGGGGAGCAATGAGCATTGCCTCCCATTTAGTGGAGAAGATGGCTACCACTTTTGTAGCATAATCATGGAGATTTTGATCTTCCCCCGCATAATCAACACATCACTAGAAAACTTTATTCCATCACATCTGGGTTGAAGTATACAGAGAGTTGTAACTCTAATTTCTCACAGTTTTGTTTCATCAGGACAATGACAAGAAGAACATCCTGGCGGTCCAATCTCTGAGGAACACAATCATGGGATCAACCCTAATGGCCACTACGTCCATACTCCTTTGCTCTGGTCTGGCAGCCGTTATAAGCAGCACATATAGCGTGAAGAAACCGCTCAACGACACGGTTTACGGGGCTCACGGGGAATTCATGGTGGCTTTGAAATACGTGACGCTCCTCACCGTTTTCCTCTTCTCGTTTTTCTGCCACTCTCTGTCCATTCGGTTCATAAACCAAGTGAACATCCTTATCAACACTCCGCAGGACTCCATGTCAGTAGTGACCCCAGAGTACGTGTCCGAGCTCTTAGAGAAGGGCTTCTTACTGAACACTGTGGGGAACAGGCTCTTCCAGTTAGGGCTCCCTCTTCTGCTCTGGATATTCGGGCCGGTGTTGGTCTTCTTATGTTTTGTAACTATGGTCCCGGTGCTTTACAACCTTGACTTTGTGCTTGGGAGTGGAAATACGAAAACTGAGATCAATGGGGACCTTGTATGAGAACAGTTCAAAAAAACCAAAAAGGATTAATTCAATTGTCATGTGTATGTGCATTTACCCCTGCGGCCTCATGAACACAACTAACATGTGATGCTTGATTAGTCCTCTTCGGGATAAGAACTCCTTTAAATTTCAGTACCAAGTCATGATTATAAATATTATGATCCTTGATTTACGTTTGTTGAGGATGATCTAACAAACGTAACTATCAACATAACCTATAAATTTAAGGTCGATAGACCTAAGAAGTACGTAACATATATTTTCATTTTTCTTTTGGTCTCTCTTCCTAATTAGAGTTGCTGGGTTCTGGGCAAGTCCGATTAGTTTTTAAGACTAAACACGGGCCCAGAAGCAAAGTTCAGTTATGGATTTTTTGGGTAACTGACATGGACTGAGTGTAGCTTTAAGATGTGACTCAAAATTTGGGCTTGGATTTCTTACGACTACAACTCATAAACAATTTAGTTGGACCTGGGTAATGCTAAACCAGCCCAGCATATTTCGTTTGACAAACCGGCCTGTATTTAAGATCCAGCCTTTACTCCTTTGTAATTCAATTGGCTCGAAAAATAAAAGAGACGCAAAAAAATCGCGGTACGGGTAGTTTTACCCGGAAGTACATGCTCAGTGCAAGATCATGGTGTCGAAGCTGATGATGTGGCGGGGATAATCTCTTCCAAAGTACGAAAGTAGGCTTTGCAAATATGTGGGGTCTGACATAGATGCTATGAAAGCTGCTGCTGATGTTCATCGGGAACGTTCCTGAAGTTCTTCGAGAACTGCCTAGCAGGACGACAAAGTCCAGCTAACTAGAAGAAGACGCCATTGTCCCCACTCCCCAGGCACCTTTCGTCCCTGTATGACACGCTTGTTGAGCAAGACTTGTGTAGGCTGATCGAGCCTTCTCAAGGGTTGAGATCGCCCGCATCACGGAGCTGATCAAACTGCCTCTGCCTGCATGTGGTGGTCATGTGGAGAAAAAGTTCTCTGAAATTATACTGACGAGAAGTTTGCCGGGACATCGGATCAGGTGCTGGGTGTCTCCTCCTATTTATTGACCCCAAGCCAGATGCCATCTACCTTGCGACTCCATGCACTTCCGGGCAGTGGCGGACGCAAGGGGGGAAGCCCGGGCGGCTGCCCCCCTTGGCCCCTCAGTTATGTCATTTTTTTTTTTTTTTTACATGTATGTGTCCTCAGCCTGCCCTCTTGGGCCCACCCCAACATCTAAAACCTAGCTTTTCTACGTAGCAAATTAAAATTTGTTCAAGTTTTTTTCAATGTAAGTCCATTGTATATCATTCATTACCTATAATTAGTCGAACTTTAGATTTTCTATAAATTTATAAAGAGAGACATTCAAATTTCTGTATACAAATAGAACAAACTAGTTTATATTGAGGATGGAGTTTCATTGGACTGGTAGTCCTTCATGAAGTTATCTATCAATTTAAGACACTTTTTACATTACTAAGAAATTTTTTTTTTATCTTTCGCCTTAGCAGTTTGCCCCTTTTAACTTAAGTCCTAATTCCGCCTATGCTTTCGGGCAAAGTTGTGGACCGCCTCAGCTTTATGTCTGCCAATAAAATGTCATAAATGTTTTCTTTCTCGTTTTTATCTTCCTACTTCCTCGCCACGCTCTTTCTTCCAGCCCCTGTTTTAATTATTTTTCTAATTTGTTTTCTGGGTCATGAGTAGAACTGGAAAGTGGAACGGTAAAGATATCTTTACAGTAAAGAAACTGATAACATCGACTTCTAGGGGGGAAGAAACGACACTATATTCGGTTGAATTTTGATTGTGATCTGCAACAAAGTCGGGCTGGCATGGACTTCCACGCTGAAGAAATTAAGAGGCCTATTCTGGCAATGGATAGTGATAGGCCAAACATTCAAATCAATGGACTGGGCTGAATTTCCTCGTACGGATTACGTCGGTGCGAGATTTTTTTTTTTTAAAAAAAAAAAAAGTATTATCCTAATGTTAGCCGACCCACAAAGGGTCGTCTACTGAATACTGATTTTGTAGTAAAGTTAACTGTTACCACGCGTTGTGCTTCACTGCTTGTGCGTCACAACGCCATTGTCGAATTATCAATGGCTGATCACACTTTTGTTCATTACGGTGATAGCTTCCCCGAATGAGCAATCTTTTGCCATTTATAAAATCATATACTTTTTGATGGTGGTTGTATCGTGGGGCTGGATAATTCTCAGTAGAAAAGTTAGGTATTACGCAGCCTTTAGTAGTAAAGTCGGAAAAAACGCAAAGCTGACTACTTTAAAACTCAAAAGAAAGTGGGAGTTCACCATTTTTTAGCATGAAGTACAAAGCATCTCCACCGACTTTAATTTCGACGTCGGTGACTGTCCAAATCAGCTTACATTGCTTTGTCCCATTTCTTTGCCCAAAAGAAATCCACTTTATTTTGCTCGAACCCCATTCGCCCCTCGTGGCTGAGACCCCTCCCATGCACTCTCATGTAGGAATAAGCCACCTCGGGAAAATGCTTTCGCTTTCCGGAAATAAGCTGAGCTCCCATGACTTCCTTGCTTTCGCTTTGCTTTGCTTTTTTGAACGCTGGGAGAGTTAAAGTTGGAGCGAAATAATCTTTTTGCACAGAGACGTCGGCCGTTGTTACAGGGTGCATTAATTCAGATCTACCAGGGGGGAAAGTATCAGAATCTCCTTTTTCCATGATAATTTCTGTTTAAAGAACTGTAATATTATTAATATCAACCTTTTTTTGTTTGTTCTGCGCACACAGGATCCAATACCAACTCAAATTCTAGACGTTTCTGAATAATTTTCGTTCTCGGAGAAGTCTTTCTGGATATATATAGTTTGGATTTCATAGTATATAATATTATGCTCTGAATTTCTGAAACCTGAACTTTTGCATGGTACGCAAAAATATTATAGTTAGCAACTACACTCGCTGCATGATGTTGGTGCTTTGCAAAAAAGATGGATGTGTTGGGGTACGTGAAGCCTTCCATGAATGAATACGCAGCCATATATAGATACACGTATGTACTCTGTACGACGACATAATCGATCAAATTCCCTTCAGTGTAAAACTCTCCAACCCAAAAAAAGAAAGGAAAAAACAAACAAACAAAAAACCCGATTCAGATGGCCCACTAGGAAGATATCGTTGTTACGATCGCTGCACCTGCATGCTCTTTGGATTTCTAAAGCGAACGGCTGGTATCCGTTGTAGTAACAAATTTTAGGTCTACTACTAACTTTCTTCCACTCTAAGATGCCTTCGATCGGTCCAATTATTACCGTAGAGAAGTTTGAAATCAACACTCAAACAGATGGGTCACCCTCACACTAAAGACAGAAAAGTTTTGGTGGGCCATCGTGATTAATGAATTAAGTGTACCCCTCTATATTACGGGTTGAAGATTGAATACTCAGGGGTAATTCAGACATACAGAATTTATACACTTATTTTGCTGTACAGACGTCTCAAGCCTTATGGGTACTCCCATGCACACGGAAGGAATAATTATACACACTTGACATTCAAGACCAAATTGAACACTTGCCTAGAAAATAGAATAAACTATAATCTTTAAACTACTGCAGCTTTTGGAATTTGTATTTTAAATTATTAAAAAAATAAAATATAATACACTTTGTTGATATTATGTGTCACAATTTTAATGGTTATATTATTATATAAGGTATAAAGTATAAAGTTATTAATAATTTGAAATTTAATGCCTTAAAATTTGATACTATGAAACGCAACTTGCAAGCGAGAATGCACTTACCAGGAAAAGTTCAAAGGACATTTTCGTAACACGACTAGACTTCAACTCCCTGTGCCGTCCAAGTCTTTAACTTTTTCTCTCACGACACTCCGTACTTTTACTTTCGCAGTTCAGCTCCCCCTCCCCCTCTCCTATTTATTCCTCCACCCCTGCATTAGTTCTCTCCCCCCTTCCCCTCCCCCATTCTCTCCTGCCTGGTGGTAGAACCGACCGGCGGACCAAGTCACGCTGGGTACGCAGTCTCTAATCGCTTCGAATTTCTGGGGCGAGGAAATGAAGCGTAGCGCGTCGGAGTTGGCTCTCGAAGAATTCATAAGTAGGACGATATGCAGTCCGGAGGTGATCGATACGGGATCCCGTCAAAGGGACGACAGGGATGAGAAAACCGGAGAGATTCGGAGTCAGCGAGAAAGGAACAGTTTCGCCGAGGAATTCAATGGCTTTTTCAATGATGTGTACTCCGGTGATCTTAGCAACTTTGCTTTCAAAAATCGGGTTAGTCTCTCTCTCTCTCTCTCCCTCCAATCAGCCACGCTGCGTTGTTACTTGTTAGGCTCAAGAATTAGCACGTAAACATCTGCTGAGCCATACTGGCATGACAAAGTCCTAAGCTGGACCTACCTCGTATAGCTAGGCCACGCCTAAGGTCCCCACGCAAAGAAACTGCGCTTCCATGCACTCACCGGAAACAAAAAAAAAAAAAAGACTTCGCAAACATACTTGCTTGTAACCCTGGGCATACATAGATACATACATGCGTGATGCGTCCATATATACATGTATACAGTATACAACTTATAGACCCAGATGCATACATACACGGAGTGAAGTATCTTATGCCATCTAAAGTTCGCAGCGACCTATCTGGTGCGTGTGAAATTAGGATTTCACGTCGGCCTAATTTAAAGAGTTTTTATTATTTTTCGGTATATTGGTTACATGTACTAGGCTTGTTGTAGCCATAGAAAAGTATGGAATACGTTTTTTTTTTTTCCTTTGAGCATGAATTCATTATATATATATATATAAATGCTTGTTCGTGAAGATTCTTGGATATACTAATACTTTAGTGGTACCGAAAAGCAGCTTTTATTGGCGATTTATTAATGGTAGGTGGAGAAATTGACAAAGCCATAGTTAACAGAAGAGGCCCATCGCTTTCTGTCAACTTGGCCCATCGCTTTCTGACTAAGCATGTTGTCGTGAAATGGTTGATTAGGTGGTTTAGACTAATTTATTGGGGAAGCATGGCCTTTGAATATGACATCTGCCCTTTTTAAACTGTCGTGATGGTCGAAGTTGATGGATGGCCCTAGGCCCATTCTACTTGGTTATGTCGCACAGTTTAGACGAGTATTTTTTTAATTCGACTTCCTCATAGCAGGCGCGGTTGTGATTTAGGCCCACTAGCAAATATCCTTTTGCTCAAGACTTAAACAAACCCGGTTTTGGTTTTAGGAAATCAACAGTAAAACGTAGTTCAGGAGAATTTATTGTACTCGAATGTTTGGAAAAATGGGTAGGTGTACGAAGGGATAAAAGGTCAATAAAGTAACTATGAATTTTGAGAGAGAACATAAGGTATAATAATATAGTTTTAAGCACCCAGTACATGTTTGATTGATACCTCAGATGTGTCACTCTGTATGTCTTTGCCTACAACTCCGGATGGATGTGTTTTGTAATTGAAGTGTGCCTTTACAAGCACCAGCTGATTCACTGTCCACTGGCTTGGTGTGCAATAATCTAACTCGTGTTCTTGTTCTAAGCGCAGGACATAACAAGTTTATTTTCAAGCTGTAGTGGACTGACAGAAGCTCTTCTCGGAACTGAACATCTCACTCCAAAGCAATCCGGCATTTCAGTAACCATGGATTCCCAGTCCTCAATATGCGGTATGAACAAGGAAATATCCAGATATGCTTGCTTCAGGTTATCCTAGTTTGAGCTTCTTTGTACTAGTTTTTTGTTAACACTCGGAATGAATTGGAAATGTTTCAGTTAGCAGTCCTGTGTCAGCTAATAAACCCGAAGGCAGAGATACTCAAGCAAGAGGAGCTACCAGTGGTTCCTCACGTGAACCATCGGATGACGAAGATGTTGAGTTGGAAGCTGGTACTATTGAGCAGAGCACAGACCCCACTGATGTAAAACGCATTAGAAGGTTGGTTCATGTATTATAAACTACAATACATATACGGAATTGTTCATGAACAAAACTTCATCACATTGTTACTGTGGCCAGGATGGTTTCCAACAGGGAGTCAGCTAGGCGATCGAGGAGAAGAAAGCAAGCACAGCTGCAAGACCTCGAGTCACAGGTATCCCATGTTTCGGGCCATTTCCGTTGTTTAATAGTATTGTATAAAGAAGCCAATTCAGGGCATCAAGATTCGGCGAGTGAGGAAAAAAGAAAAAGAGAACGTTATTAGGAATCTGCCATTCATTTACTTGAGAATGTTGTTGAATGCTCCTTCGGTGGTTGGAAGTTTTGTTTGGTTTTAGCTTATGGTTCTTGCTCGTTGAAAAACAGAGGAAAGGTAGAGTATTGGCGATCTACCGCTTTTTGGGTCTAGTGCATCGTTGATTGCTCCTTTAGTTGTTTATAGTGGTGTTTGGTTTATTCACGGTTCTTTTACCCAGGTTGATCAACTGAGAGGAGAAAATGCATCTCTATGCCAGCAGCTCAACGACTCTACTCAACAGTATCGTGTGGCCGATACAAATAATAGAGTCCTGAAATCTGATGTGGAAGCTCTGAGAGCCAAGGTATTGTAGCAGCTTTACTGTAAAGACACAGATTTGTTTGCAAGGAACAGCTCAAAACAGAAGGCTAAGTGACTTTTCTTGTGCGTTCAGGTGAAATTAGCTGAGGATATGGTTGCTCGAGGCTCCTTAACCTGTAGTTTGTATCAACTTCTTCAGAGTCATCTAGGAACACAGCAACCACTTAATACCCATAATGTGCGCCGGGTTCCAAATGTCTCACCAACAATTACTGTCCATGGAGATGATGCCTCGTACGCCGGAATGACAGTTTCTGGGCAGAATCCGACAATTGGACATGGACACACCAATTCTAGTAACAATGTTGAAACTGGAGACATGAGTGATGCTGTAATAGACGAGGATGCAGATATGCTATTTTAAGTATCTTATTAATCTGTTATGCACCAAATCCCTAGAGAAAAAATCATGCCATGAACTAGTCTTCGTGATTGGGGTCCGCATCCATATTTATGGTGCGTTGAGCTCAAGGTCTTTTATGTTGACAATTGATGGTTGTAAGCTAATCACATAGTTGGTAAAGCAGAGCATAATCTTTAGTTTTGTCATCTATTTGGACTTCCAATATTATCAATGATTTGGTCAGGCTCACGCAAAATTCACAGAATTTCCCAGATTTTTAGTCCCAAGCTTTGGCATATCAACGTATGGCGACACCCCTCAATTTCATGCTTTTCCAGTACCCTGTAGCCAGAAATTTGGCTGTTTGAAAGCGACGTAATCTTATTCGAAGTTATTTTTTGAGCAAATTTAGAAGACAATGTACATTTAGCATAACAAATACAATGACCTTCCTTGATACTTGATAGCGTGTCAGTGACAGTTCATCATCAATTCAAACTCACCGAAATCAACCTTCCCGTCCAAGTTCAGATCCGCAACCCTCACCATCTTCTCAATCTCACCCATATCCCACCCTTTGTCCAATCCCAGGCAGTCCAACACCCTCTTCAACTCCACCGCCTCTATATATCCATTACCATCCTCGTCGAAAATCTTGAAAGCTTCACGCAGAAGCTCATTGCGTTTTGATGCATCCTCCAAACCGCCAAGCACTTCCTCCACAGGGACTTCGTCGTCGTCTAGGCCATCTTCACCCGTTAGCTCAAAGCTCGACTCGTCTTCCTCAGAAGGAGTACTATATATCAAACCAAGCTTCTCCACGACTCGCCTTGCATTCTCCTTCTTGATTCTGCCATTGTTTTGCATGCCAAACACAGTGACCAGAGCGCGAACCATGGCGTCATCAACTTTGCGCGGAGTCTCTGGTTTGCAAACAGGTTGGTCTTTATCAACGTGAGCTGCTGGACTTGGCCTTGAGCTTCCAAATGCACAAAACACGTCTCCAATCAATCTTGAGCATGCTTTGGTTATGCCCATTGTATGAGACCACGACTTTTTCTACCCTTTGAAAGGATTATGAGTATGGAAGAGTACTGCAAAGCAAGAGCGGAGTTCTGGAACAAGAGAAAAGAAAAGAAAAGAAAAAAGGCTGGGGTGGTGAAAGTACTCTGGTTGCACAAACTAGCTAGCGAGAGTGAGTTCCTTCCCCACTGGTGTTCAACAATTTTATAGTTGAAGCTATTCAGCAGAAAAAGAAAAAGAAAAGAAGCATGACCTTATACCCCTGTTGTTTCTGTGAATGACTTAAATGCCATGCTCATTGTGGGAGATGACAATTTTAATAGGGATTAGGGAGTGGGGTGCTGACAGACCTCTTGATTCCACAGCAGGCAAAAGAAATTGAATAGTTAAGGGGGCTGGTGCATTATACATTTTATAAATATATGGCGCTAAGAAAATAAATGGTTCAGCTATCAAATTCAAAGGGCATGTAAATTTGGTGGCCTAGTGTTCATAAAAAAAATATTTTCTGGATACATCAAAGAAAAAATTTCAGAAGGATTTTTCTATCTTAAACATAAACGCCCTTTGAATTTTTAGCAGTATTTGCCAAAAGGTGTAAGAAGATGGAGTAACTTGATTAGTTATACCGAGCAAGTGCATTAGGTGTAAGAACATGTGAGGAGTAGTTTGATTTCAAGCTCGCATTTTTAGTAAATATAGTTTTGAAGAATGAATTATGTGCAAAGTCATGTAAATTGACGGTTGTGATTTAAAGAAATAAATTTAACTTTTTAAAATTGGTCATGTTATCAATTATTTAATAAGGTGAGGGATAAAATGAAGTGATCAATTTTAAAATTTTAGATTTATTTCTTTAAATCATAGTCATCACTTACATGACTTTATACAATTTATCTTTTCACAAAATCCTCACTTGTAGTTTTGTTGGATGGATTAGACTCAGAGGCAACTTTTTTTTTTTTTTTAAATCAAACTACAACTACTTTTATTCAAAACAAAGCACAGAACAAACTAGAGGGATCTATCCCTACATAAATTCAAACCAGGTCTGGATAATACTCATGAACATCAGGGTAGCCTCCATATTCAATTATAGAAGCAGCCCATCTAACAAGGCGATGTGCTTTCTCATTAGCACTGCACTTAACAAAACTAAACACACACGTAACAACAGCAGAGACTACTGAAAGAATCACTAATTCTCCCAATAGACACTCCAGTTCTCTCGCCCTGTTTTCCAGGGCCTAGTGGAGTGACAGATCATATCCATCCACAGATGTTGGAATCCCAATTCAACGCGGAATAGGCAGCGAAGTTGTGTCACTGCTTAATGCAGCAGCTTCCTGGAAGAAGAACGGAGGACACTTATTACGTCCAATTACAATGCTCTGAATTGAATTCTGCCAAAATGGATCGATTGGGTATATAATCTAATTATTCAACTCTTCTGCGGATCTGGTTCCCTGTACTATTTTAAAGCAAATGAGAGGGCAGAAACCGCGTTTTGTAGTTGTACCTGAAGATAATTATTAGCTACCCAAATTATTTAATAGTTAATTATTGTTCTTCTCCTAATGCACTGCTCTCTCGCTCGCATCACGTGGATCCACTACTTTAAAGTCATCTCCTATTTTCATTGACCGAGGTTCCTCATGAATTAGTATTTCGTTTAGAGCCTTGTGGGTCCTGCTCTTGAGTCAGAGATGAAAGATCGCAGAAATTAGCATTGTGAAAAAAAAATAATAATAATTCCCTCCCATTCAATTCCTCGACGAATCAAAGCTAGTTCAAATTGATCCCTTACAGCTGTTCTGGTAAGGGATCTGCTTGTACGTTTATTTTTCAAAGGATTTTATATCCCGACGTGTTCTCTTATCAAACAACATTGTAGAATGTGTTTATCTTTAGAATTTGACCAATCAGCAATCATTTCGTGGGTAACCTTCATGATCAACTCCTCTCGACAGAAGGGGAAACATAACAAGCTTGTTGGTGACAATTCTGACATGCGGTACAGTAAACGCCATTTTTATTTCGAAATTGTAGAAGGAAAATATGAACGTCGTTTTAGAAAACAATTTTCCAATATCATACAATTTGGAGAAGAACAAGTGGACCAAAATTCGAACTAAAAGAATAATAGCATTTTAGTAAATATACTCTGGAAGCCCGAATCTGGCAAGAACAACACCAATCCAGAGTTTTCATCTAGTAGCCCTTGTTTGGAAAATACCAAAAGAAAAGAATAATGAATTTATTTTTTTTTTGGAAAATACGAACACTGGCATCTACAATTTTACTTTTATAAATATAAATAATGGCCAGGAAAAGCCATTCTGGAATTTGACTCTCAAGATATATAGGTAACAACATTACAGAAGGGAAAAAGTTTTCCCATCCTCAATTTATCAAAGGTCTCCCGAAATTTATCTGTCCATCGGGTCCCATCCCACCAAAACTAGAGAATTCCTCTGGCAGTGGGATATTCAATTCGGAACACACAAACTGTATGATATTTCTAGTGACACCTCCCATAGACATTTTATTCAGGGTCACAGCAATAGCAAATCTGTTACTCATGTCAGCAAAGCCTGTTGATCCACCCATTCCTGAGTGCCCAAAGGTAACAAGGGATCCCTCTTTCGAGTAAAACCTCCGAAACCCGAGGCCAAACTTCCCACTTGGCAAAGCCAAATTTCCATATTCACCCACACCGAAGAATGCATCATGAATTCTGGGGTTGCTAAAAATCCTACCAACAGACTTGTCTTGAGGATTACTCCTTTCAGGGCTGTTAGTCAAACCGGTACTATTACTATTGCTAATACCAGTACCGCTGCTTGTATTTGTATTATGGCGAAGATCATCGTGATTTGGTATCTGTTCATATTCATCAGCTCTATTCATTGAAGCAGGAGCTCTCCCCCTTCTTCGACGACTTCTTTGCCTTTTTAGGTCCCGTTGGGAAGGAAAGTTGGGTATGTGGGGGTGGCTGCCAAGTGGTGGCTTGGAAGAAGATGAATGAGGTTTAGGTATCACACCACCTGATGCTAGGGCTGCATAGTAACGTGCAAGTGCACGAGCTGAGCAATGTCCATTAGCAGCAGGTATTATGGCACGACGGATGTGAAGCATATTAAATAGAGTAGGCAGGGAGGTCACGAGTTGGGAAATATTCCCAGGCTGGAACGTAGAGGGCATGTCAGGACGACTGCCGATCCCTGAGAGCTGCTGCAGATCATCTGTATCTAAAGTAAGACTTGCAAGTCGAGATTCCACACCTGGAGAGTAGCAAAGTCAATGGTCATAAGGAAGATGATAGCCCAGAACCCAATATCTTCCAAACAATAACTACTGTAGACCAAAGTACAGCCAGCAAAATTTTAGATGGATGAGGACTTAAAAAGCAGCTTGTAGTACAGCCTTAAATGAGGGGAAGAATGCAATACAATTTTGTTTTAAGTATATCAGTACAAAATAAAGCATGAAAACTGCGTAGTCTAGTTCAACGCTTGCCTGGAGGAATCCCAACATATAGCTCGCCTTCAATTTGGAGGGGGTGAATGAAAGCTTCTTCAAGAATCTCTTGAAACTTTTTCCCAGATGCATGCTGTGATCCAAATAGAATATTAGAACAGGAGGGCAGGTAGGTTTGGAACAATAAGTTTGTTTACAAGAAAAACGAAGCTCTTTGACCTCTCCCACACTCCTGTCAACACAGATGAAATTGACAATCAAAGCCCGTTATGCCTGCCAGTGATCAAGGGATGTTTGAATATGTGCCAAGGTCCTAAGAGCTATAGATGATAGAATCAGGGAGATCATCACTGACCACATTGGAGGGGAAGCGGGGGGCAGAGAGAGGGAGAGACGGGGAGTTAAGAATCTATAGAGACAAATGAAGTGAAGATGATTACAGCAGGTAGAAGACAGCAAAAGTAAATCTATATCAAGCCTTAGACCTCTTATTTATCATCAAGGAAGTCAGACTAAATACTCATGTTCCAGTATGTTTAAGGGCCATTAGACCCTGGATTAATTGAGAGGCAAGATAACAGCGTTGACAGGAACCCATTGAATCTTTGCCTGTCAGGAGAACTATTACAGTTGGGCAAGGTCATAAGTCAGAACAAACAAAGGAACTTCTTTAAGCATCATTTCAGTAAAAAAAATTCCAGCATCATCGCTTATAATAGCTCACTGCAGTAATTGGTAAGAACTACAGACAGATCAATCTCAGCAATAGTATTGGCTTTAATATCTATAGGAAACAATAGACATCAAATAGCACAAACACTTTGTCCACGATCATTCCGAGATTCATAGAGCGCATTAGAAGTTCGGGAGAGAGTTTAGATAATGACACTTGAATTTATACTGACATGTAGGCAAGCAATTATACCTCAATAATACCTCCACACAACCAGCCAAAAGATAGGTAGTGATAAAATTGCTCCTGGCCAGGTTCAGTCTCAGGTACCGAATTAGCAATATGCTCCAAACATCCATCCCAGTCAGACACTAGTAGAGGATTTTCTCTAGCAATGTCTGCTAAAGCATTGTGAAGACCAGATGTATGGTTAAGCACATGATGGACCTGAAAAGAAATTAAACAAACAAAGATGAAAAAAGAAAATGAAGAATTTCAGCATATACTGGGAGAAGCTATCAGGACTTGACAAAGTTCAGACCTTGATGAGATCTTTTCTATTTGATCCAAATTCTGGCCAAATGTTTGAGACATTTTCCTCAAGCGTCAGCTTCCTGAAAAAAATAAAATATTCAGAAACAAGTGTTCAATTCCAGAAATATACTACTCTGATTTTACATGCAAACATGTAAAATTGGCAACTTTTGGCACTTGGAAAAAATTATGGCTTGGGAAATAGATGCATATATGACATGATTGGGAATTCAGCATTTCTTTTCCTTCGTCCTAGAGCTTCTATACATATGTCAAAGTTTTTAATTATAACAGGACTATGAGTTAGGCATGGGTGAGGTAATGGTCAGCAATGCTCCTCAACTATTTTCCAACTACTAGAGAAGTTTTTGTTGTGGACGAATATTTTAAGAATTTTTGTTGTCCCAAGTCATCCTTTTCTTCATAAAGAGAGGGATGGCAAGAAGGAATATGCCGAACCCCTCCCAATATTAAAAGTATTCTAATTACCTAGAATAGGCAAAAACTGTAACATTACTACTGTTCAGATGGCTGAGTGGGGATATTGTAATCCATAAACTACCTGTGATATGAAAATTCATCTAGGGCATCATACTAGTATTTTGACAGCAAGGAAATTGGACACAATTCTCAATTCCTCATCAGATTTCCAAGTAGATACAGATTCAGTCACAAATGCATATAATAATAAAGATCCAGATGTTAGGCCACATCTAAACCCTGCATCTGAAAGATTGACACCTATAGTGGTGTCTGTATAACTAGAAGAAAACTAGTTTTATGCCATCTCCATTATTGGTATGGTGTGGACTGTCAAAACCATTAATAGCTAGGCCATCAGGACATGATAATAGAGAATGTGAAAAATCTTTTATTCGTTTGAAAAGATAAAGCTTTGGAGTTCAAAAGATTACGACGCACCCCTTATCAACCAGCCAATGTAACATTCCTGCAGTGATACCCTTTGTCCCAGAAAAAACGGGGAACAGGCTATCGGGCTGGACTGGACGAGGATCATATCTACCAAGCACTCCAGCAGCAGTGTCAATGATGACTTCTCCATCTTTGTAGGCACATACCTTTAGACAAAGCGGATAAAAGAAATTGTAACAATCCAAATAAAGGAAAGGAAAGGAAAGGTCAAAATTCCATATGAATGGAAGATCAAGATTACCAGCCTCCTTCATTCATCAACTGGAAACACTTAACTTCGTAAAGTTTTTATGTTCTCACATACATGAGATCTTACATACACAGAAGTCTTATGAGTGCTACGAAGAGACTCAAAATTGCATTTCATTTTAGGAATATAACCTACAAATAACATAAGGGCTTCTGGTAAACACCTAACATGTCCAAATCTATTCTCTTCAGAACTTTGTAGTTCAAAGCACAAAACTGAATTTCTAAAACCGTCAGCATAACCTGCTCTTTTAGCACCTAATCGCCCATATGCTTTTGACTCTAGACCATTCAGAGATCAGCAAACGAGATCATAAGTTGCTATTCTCAACTAATCTAAAATCTCTCACTCTTCCTTCAGGCAAATGAATCTTCAGCTATACTAGATAACTTACATCAGCATTAATTGTAACTAGAAAAGTAGATAGCCCATACCCAATAGAGGTATTAAGCAACTATACACTAGTAATTCAATGACACTACATAACTCAAACTGCCTACGAAGACCTATTGTGATTTCCAATACATGAATCAATAGCTTTCGCGGTTGAGTGCACTCCTAAAAATCCAAAGTATTCAAAGATATTTGTGATTCTTGGAACACATCAATAAAGGGTAGTGAGAACCAAAATCCTGCAAGCAGTTAATCAGTGATACTGAACTCTCATGCATGCCATAAAGGAAACATTACTTTAGCAATAAGGACAGTATGCCCAACATTACCAGTTACTAATCCATAGATCTCTACCATACATAAGCATCTCTAAAGATGTAAGGAATCTAAGGGAACAAACATTCATGTGTCTACAATCTTCAAATGTACCAAGAGAACAGTTACTATAACTCGAACAATATGAATTCTAAATAATGTTGCACACCTGGATTCCAAGTATTTTCTCATTATTCCCCAGCTCAACTAGGAGCTTCCTTAAGTTGGCCTCCACATCAGAATGTACAGGTGTGTCATAGATCCACTGATCATTAACTGCTGGTCCCCTATTAATATTTCTGTAGGCAAGATAAATTTGGGATTGAACAGAAGCAATAATAAAAACTGAGACATACTGTGGTTCAGGATACACTCACCCTTGCAGAACAGATTCCGCAAATGGTCTCATGATATCCAGATATACAATACGAACATCCATCAGCGAAGAAATCCCTAAATCCATGTAACATATAAAGTTAAAATTCACAATCATTCCACCCTATGGTTCACCAAGAGATACTTCAATTACAGACCTCTTAGAAGATTAAGGACCCGTGAAAAGATTACAATATCTCCAGGAAATGCATCAACCTGGAAAACAAGGTTGTTACTGACTGGATGTGGATGAAAATGGTCAAAAGGACATATCAGTGGAAAAAGGAGAGGTAAGAACATGTGAACTTACAGGATTAAAGCGTTTAACCTCCTTTGGGTTGAGTTTCATCTTTTCTTGCATGGCTTTTATGTTTTTTGTTCTTTTCTCCGACAAAGATTTCATGGTTTCCTTAAAGAACCAACAAACAAGCCAACAAATGAGTGGAACTCACCGACAATTGTAAAAACAATGGAAGAAGCTAGAAGCAACCTCAAAAGAGCATAGTGCATATACTTACCAGAGATTCCTTTGCAGGCGTTGTGGTACGAAAGAATAAAGTTGATACCTCCATTGCCTGTTCTGGCATGTCCAGGCGCAACTTAAGTCCCATTTCCGCAAAAGCAGACAAAAGAGCCACATGGTCCCCCTGTGACAAACAGCATCACAAAATGTTTCATTATCAAAGAGTGCAGTTTCAAAAGACCTTAAAAGGAAGGGCCAAAGCAATGAAAACTAGTATTACAACAACCATAATCCAAATTGGTAAAACAATTCATCATTATAATTATAAGTAGTGTGCAAATTGCATCTCACTCCACTCTGTTGGGTCATATGCGTGAAAACAGATCATTCCCAATACTCCTTGCAAAACTCCTTACAATTAGTTGAATTTTAATTTTTACAACATCATGAAAACCAAGTGCTACATATTAAGTTAGACACAATGGGGAATAAACAAAAAAAAAAAAAAAGAAGCTAAATATGTTGCCCAACAAAAGGAAAGGAGAGAAACAAGCACCATACTGCTTTTCCATGTGTAAGACCATCAACTCATAAAAGCTTGTGAAATCAAGTTGAGCATGATAGATAAAGAAAACTATAAGGTTTGTACAAACCTCAGCAGATGCCAGAAACATTTTTGCCAGTGCTTGCTTCATAGAATTTGATAGTTTTTTCGTAAGCCCAAAGTCGAGCAAGATTGGACGATGAGGAGGTTCCTTGCTCACCAGAAAATTCCCTGCAGTATAGTAGGCACAAAGCAGTTCATAATGCTAAATGCATTGATTCATAAGCATATAGACAATCAAAGCAGACTGAGCTCGGTGAGACACACTGCCCTCATTTGCATTGTCACACCTGCTCCAGGGAAGAGGGGGGGGGGGCAAAAAAGGGAAAAAAAGTCGTGCATTTAGCATGACAGAGTATATATCTTGGCACAGGCTCATATGGCAGGAGGATCTCCCCCTCTCTGATCATGGGTTCTCATTTTTACCATGCTTGCATGAATGCACCATCATCAAATGTGCCACGATACTTTCCTTGCATTATTTTTGTCTCTCAACCAAATGGTAGAAACAACTATCTCAAGATCACACAACACACACTATTCAGACGTGAGCACAAAAAAAAAACCTTCTCCGAGCTCGGATTTATAGAAGGAGAAGAAGGAATCGAGAAGAAAGTATCAGCAACAACTGGTTTTATTACGGGACAGCTCACTTTTATACTCTTATCAGATGCAATTGTTGCTCCTAGCCAATCGATCTATGAACCGGCCTGCAATCGATGCTTATATTGTTAGTTGGGGCTGGGCTAGTGAGCCTTAATAGATTCTTCATTTTTATACCACATATACCTCATTTTGACACCAAGAAACTTAAAAGGAATAGTGTACACTACAATTGCGCGCTAAAGACAAACTAACATTCCAAAAATCATCGCCAACTTAAGGAGACATCTACGTGTGTCACACATGTACAAAAGTATCCAACACAAATGTGGATTTTAAGGTGAGCTCATACGAAGTCGCTGTACCACACGTTACTCAAAAATAAAAGAATGACTTGATGCAATCCCATTCTAAACTCCAGCTGAAAATAGAGGAAAAAGACAATTGTGTGTGTGCGTGCGTGTGTGAGGAGAGAGAGAGAGAGAAAGAAGGAGAGAGAGTACCAGGATGAGGGTCACCATTAAAAAGTCCATCTACATAAATTTGGTGGCCATACGCACATGTAATCTCTTCAACGACCTTTTGTTTGTTTACACCAAAAGCCTCCAATGATTCCAAGTCATTTAGACGAATCCCATCCATATACTCTAAAACAAGGACTTTCTCTGTGGACTAAATTTAAACCAACAGGAGGAAGTGTAAGATAGGTGAAAACCAAAAGGCAGCATCTCCAATATAAAAGAGAAAAAATATAAAGATTAACAGGTCAATCATCTATACAAGTCAGGTGAATTGCAATAAAAGAAGCATGTCTTTGAACCCACTCCTAGATAAAATACATCAGAAAACAACAATTAACCTTAATTGAGCTCCTAAAATTTGGGCAGAAAAGTGGGGATCTGAAGGATAATAATTGTCAAACTAAGAACTTTAAGCATGGTGGATCTCTCAGGCAGATGTTACTACCAGATACCCTAGTCTTATGTTAGAAATATTCTGAGCCATTAAGCACCTTTAATACATATTCTGAACTTTCTTCATATAAAATTCTCTACCTGGAATAAATCTAAAATGTATCTCCACTGCCAAAGCTCGAGACTAATTTACATGAAAACATTGAAAACTACTATATGACTTCTGAGTTCTAAAGGACTTTTGAAGAGTAGAAATACTTTTTAGGGTCATGTTTCACGAGAAACATACCCCGCTGGCAGACACGTAGTAGTAGCAATGTAGGAGCCATCATACCTGAATAACTTCTGGAATTAAAACATCCACCCAATTGCTGTTCGAGCAATTATCATGTCTAGTGTTTCTGCAACCAAGATTTCTGGATACTGCTCGAGTATTCTCTGCAGACATAAAAGACAGTGCCAGCAGTAACCATCATTAACATACAGGAGGAGAAATTTTCCATATTAAGTAAAATTAATGAAAGGTGTGTAAATGCCAAAACCCAGAACAAGCAGATAAGAATGCAATATCTCAGACTAATGTAAAGTAAGCCACATAGTCATCATAACAGAATATCTCAGACTAATGTAAAGTATTCCAATGCAACTCATCATAACAGAATATCTAGTTATTCCAATGCAATATTCATCCCTACAACGCCATTTTGCTTTAATGGCATTTTCATTCCTTTTCTCCAATAGCCTTACGTAAATCCATAATCCTGATCCACACATAACCTAAACACCACTCATGATAAACAGAGCACTATCGTTTTCCTTTCACTTACAAACATGTGCTGTGCAGAGGAAAATTACAACAAGTGCTAACTTCAGTTCAAAATGACAAATCCATGCAAAAGCTGGCTGGCATACCAGCCTCACAGTTGAAGTCAAGCTCTTTGGGAGCTTCTTTGCACCATTCATCTATGATAGGATTGAAGTCGTACTGTGGTTCTGCCCAAGCTATCCAGTCAACGATTGCCTTTGCATTTTTCAAGTCCTGTCAAACAAAAGAATGCACAAAAACTATAAAACGACTTCCACTTACTTCTCATGCCAGCATATCAAAAGCAAAAGCATGTGAAACCTGCAATATGATTGTCTTGATTTCCTCATGTTGAACTTTAACAACCACCTCCTGCCCATTCAGCAGAGTTGCACGATGGACTTGAGCTATCTGAATAGAACAGGACGAGTAAGAGTAAGATTATAACAGAATCTATTTACTCTTGGTAAGCCCTCAAAGAAGAAAATAATCAATAAATAAGAGCTTGTATAAATATCCCACTATCAACAATGTTTTGAGGATCTTACGGATGCTGTTGCCAAAGGAGTTTTGATGAAATCTAAGAACAGATCATCCATTGGTTTCCCTAACTCTGACTCAATAGTCCGACGAATCTGTACAAACAAAATAGATGAGTCAGTCAATGACATACCTTGAGGCTATATTCATATAATAAACATAAATTGCGTAAACACGTACATCTGATACACAGAGAGAGGGGGAGGGACAAAGAGAGAGTCCCAGAGATATATAAAATATCCCCTTAGCAAAAACTTCAATTGGTTACTGACTACATGACATGACATGGGCATGTTGTTCTTGGACTAAAGAATCAAAAGCCAAGTATTCTCAATTTCAGAAGCCGAAGGATGATTTGAAACCATCATGTATCAGCTTTGGCATAATTCTCAGAACTACCAAAGTATTGAGACATTTACAGGTCCAAAGCATTGTGCAATATGTTTGCCATTTCACTTTCATTGTTTCTGGTATCATCAATGAAGTATAGAAATATTGAACAAAAACAAGTGCAGAGAACTTCAATATATATGTTCCAGAAGAAATAATCCAATCACACTTTTTTCTTAATATTTAGGATAGAAAAAAAAAAAAACCTCTTCTAAGGGACGAGGAGGAAGAGAGTCCTGTAACTGCTTGAGAAGACATATATAAGCATCAGGAAGCACATCTGCACGTGTGGACATATACTGCCCAAGTTTCACCCACAAACCTTCCAATTCCATTATCAAATTAAGCACACGCCTAGCATTGCGCTCGTGAGCTTTTTCCCACATAGGAGATATTTTAGGTTTGCTAGTCCATTTCTCCCTTTGCTGTAAAGCCTTCACAGACATCAAGAAAAACAAGGTAATCCAGTGGTTTCACTTAAAAATATAGGGTAACAAACCACAATCGAGAGGCTTTACCTTATAATCTAGGTATATTACCAAAGCCATCGTGAATACTCTCATCCGTCTTCTGTATATGTTTCCCCATCCCATCGCCGAGAGCTATGCACAAAATAGGGTCAAGATAATTTAAACCTACAGTTTTTTCTAAAAAGGAAGGAAGATAAATGATCTGACTCTAGACAAGACTGGTCCAAACAAACCAGCTTTTACATGGTCAATCTATACAGTATACGAAGTACAAAATATGCTTGTCATAAGAGCATGCTAGTTCATGGTGTTGAAAACAATCAATAAGCTTAAAGCTCATCGTAATGCAACTAATAAAGGAGATGGTTTTACTTTCTCTACTACTATATTTCAGGAGAGGGTTAGTTTTATATTGCTGTACGCTATCAATTAAATAGATAATCAGTTTTATTCGACCTTTGGATCAATTATGCTCATACTGTTCATGTGATGCAGTTGTTCCAGGAGTGATGCTGAAGAAATCCTAAATCTCCTACTTATCAAAACTAGATGGGATGTGTAGCTCTTCTTCTTCAGAGCCAAAGACCCATTAAATATAAGTAACTTCTAAACTACCTACAAATCCAACTTTCTGGATGCCAATAACCATTATGTTGGAGATTATGCGTACTTATAAGCTTCCCCGTCTAATAGTATCTAACATGATGTTTCTCAAATTATTTATAGATCCCTTCCACTCAGTATTTCTTGAGCTCCTTACAGCACAATGTCTATAGCAGCCCTCATATCTTTGCCCTTAAGAGTTAAGTGTTCACCTCTATTTGTTTTCTCAAGTTGCTCCTTTGAATGCTAAGGTCCACCATTAGAGACCTTGCAAGAAATGAGGTTAGAACATAATGGACACATCAAAGATCTAAAACCATATCAGTCAAGTTAGAACATATCTACGTATACACATCAAATGTCCATTTGCTCTTTCTTCTCTCTCTCTCAAAGAGTCCTCCGTCAAGTGGTGCAGAGAAGTTGATTACTTACCTTCAGTTCCTTTGAACTAAAAACAAAGAAAGAAAGAAAAGAAAAACATATACTCCAATTCTAGACATTTGACAAATCGTTTAACTATCCTTGTAAAACTGAACTTTCTTCATTCTAATTCAATCAGATCCTAAATCTTTTAATTTCCAAAATATGTGATAGAAAAGTTATAATCGGAGTGTTTTCTACAACATTGACTCCCAGGAAAATAATATTAGTATCGTACTTGGCAGTAACTCTCGTCACCTCTGCGTTAATAATTACTTGTCATACGCAAATCGCAATTGATTAAAACTCCTACACATTACGACTCAATTCATTTGCCTATCAAAAAAAAAAAGACTCAATTCATTTTCTCCAAATTCAGAAGCTCAAGGAGGATTAAGAATTTACCACAGAGATTATTAAAAAAAGGTCGGCACAGAAGGAAATCCCTGAATTCATGCACGAATAATGAACAAATTGAAAATCCATCTTAATCTAAGAAACATGTACGAAACAGAAACAGAAGAAACTTCAACACCAAATTTGTTGTGATATTACCAAAAAATTTCAAATTCAATAAGATTTTATTCATGCAAATCGAAGGAAAGTCTTTACCTGAGTTCCCAAGATGACTCGTACCGAGAGAGAGAGAGAGAGAGAGAGAGAGAGGAGAGGAGAGCGGTATGAATGAACTTCCTCGAAACGATTGGAATTTTGGAGTCGCTTTTACTTCTCGAACGTGAATGTTTCTTTTAGAATACGATTCGCGTGGGGTCGCGTGGATAACCAGCTACAGAAAAGCGCGATAAAATTGACCGTTAATGTTGCTGTCATTTTGGAGGTTAAGAACTCCACCAGTCGGGTGAATACACGTCGACCCAAGTGCTCACGTGTCAGGCTGTGGTTTAGTTCTTCGTGCACCGACGTATAAACTCTGTACTTTCCCAATATATATCAACGAAAAGGACGCAGAAAAGTAATGGAAAATTACCAGCAAGGGACAAAGATGTCGCGTGGAATCGGAGGGAGGAATCTGGCCGTCGATTGCTAGAATCGCGGACGTCAAATCCTCGAATGACGTGGCGTACGGCCGGCCACATAGTCTCTGGCCTCCTCCTCCTCTAAACTGGTCAGAGAAAACGAGCTGATCAGTCCACGTTGAGTTGCAGAGGTCTTCTATTTAGAAGTTGCGACGGCAAGAACATTGACCACGGCATCAGTAATCTCATCCTGGCCGGCCAATTAAAGCCCAGCCTGTTAATTTCCAACGTTAAAAATAATAATCTGCTCCACCTCTTCTTCCAATATATTTCAGTTAGGAATTAGACGTTCGTTTTAAAGAAATTTTTAAAATTTGAATCTAATCATATAAAATTACAATTTTATTATCAATGCAACTCAATCTTATTTTTTATATAAATATTAATACAACGGAATAACTTCTACATAAATATCAATAATATTCAAACATTATTTAAATATTAACATTATATTTAAAATTTTTAAAATTTTATCAAAATAAACATTTCAAAATACGAGTATTTAACAATATAATAATAGCTCTACCCTGAGTACAGTAGCTAGGGCCTACATACGGAAGTGACTGACCTGGCGCGGGGAAATGGCTAACTTAGAAATGAGATATAGGGGGTATTTGTTTGTCAAAATTTTGGGAAATATTTCTGAAATTCTGAGAATCTTTACTTTATTGAGATTTATTGGGGTTTGTGAAAAGTGAAATGTGTATGTATAAAAATTAAAAATTTTGAAGTGTGTTTATTTTGTTGAAAAATTTTGATGTCCCAAAATATTGGAGAAACAAACACCCCATAAGTGCTCTGGGAACGATGGACTTCAGATTGCATGTTGCATGACTTTAGTTAAACGACATAGGCTGGAAATTCTCGAAGGCGAAGGAATCCCCTACGCTAGTCCTAGCCATAAATTGTGGTGATGGATTTTTTATACAAAAGATAATAGTTAGTTGGCTCCAACTGCCATTTTATTATTTAAAGCGTCGTTATCTGCCAACGCACTAGCATGTAGTGGATAGGGATGGGATTTTGCTCTCCATTCAATATAGCCCGTAAAAAAATAAAGGAGAAGCAATCATCTGTAAACTATGAGGTTTGGGGGTTTTGGGGCTGAATCTACGGGGAATCCAGGACATTCTGTTGCTTTTTACAGTGTCGTTTTTGCATTTCGTTGACTTTTTTAAGAAGATCACTCTAGTGTGTTCCCAAATTTATGCTCTCTCTCTCTCTTTTTTTTTTTTTGGTCCTTTTTCTACAATTTTATTCTTATTATTTTCCAAACTGCGCGATGAATCTCTTGAAGCACTAGATCAGGAATTAGTTGAAGGCATCCGCTTTAATCAAAGAACAATGAATGGTCCAGTTCATTTAATTCTTAAGCATTAATTATTGTGAAATATACATATTAACGTATGAGAACAAACTTATTTAATTCTGTACTAAAATAAAATGATATAATTTAGAGAAATAAATTAAAGAATGGCATACCATTTGAATTTTTCAACATTTATATTGAAGATATGCTTTTATTTTGTAAACCTTTCTCATATGTGAAAGCAAAGACATGCCAACTGATTTAAGAGGTCTAAGATCAGTAGAAGCTCAAGAAAGAAAAAAAAAAAAAGGAAAGAAAAGAAAAATAGGTCAAATGTACAAATTAGTCAAAAGTGGAAGCCTGCAAAATATTAAATATTATTAACATGACAAATTAAGTACCCTTAGATTGTCGGTAATCGCGGTCAATCGTCCTTAAAGCTTAGAGAAATATCAAACTAACGTCGTCGTCAAGGTGGAAGCGGTCTTATATCCAACATTGACTATTGACGTAAAATTAAAACGTAATTAAATAACTCAGTGGTTCTTGGGCGTTGGCTGCTTGAAAATACAGTCAGGGTAGGTATATAGTTGACCAAATATAGCCCAAACTTTAAGGGATAAACGATTTTTTAGGTGGGTGTGTTTCTTACCAGAATTACGGTAGAAAATAGGAAATTTTATTTGTTCTCAATGTTTATATTTAATTCCATTCTTTTTGGGAAGTGAATAAAACTTTCTGAAAATTTCATGACGATAGTTTTTTATTTTTGGTAAAGCTTCAAGATGAGAATTTAGATGAATAGCAGCTCCCGAATGGTGATTCGGTGAAGCTAGTCTCAACATCGAAGTGGGGAGGGCCCGATCGGTGAAGCCTTTGGACTCGTATCGAATTATGGGCCTTGGGGTCCAGGTTGGGTTCGTGGACATCTTGTCCTCCTGATCTTATATTTAAGAACTCGAGTCCTATGGTCAATCAGTTAGATTAGTAAACTGTGCGTTTTGTTTTCAAAATTTTGTTAAAGTATGTTCGTTTTAGTAAAATTTAAAAATTTTAAATATGGTGTGAATATTTAGATAATATTAAAATTTTATTGATATACGTAAAAATTATTGATTGTATTGATATTTGTTAAAAAAGTAATGTTTAGTTATATTGGTTTGCGTGTATGAGTAATGTTAGGATTGTAAGTTTAGAAGATTGGATTTAAATTCTAAAATTTTTATCAAAACAAACATGCCCTACAATTTTATGTTGGTGTTAAAAAAGAGGTATTATTATAATTGGTGAATAAATAATAAAAGTAAAAATAAAATTTTGATGGTATATCATTTCATCTGTATCACAATTAAAACAACAATTTTTCTTCCGCCATTGTTTTGCACGATCCTACTGGTTTCAATTTTTAAAGGGGACAATACAACTTTAATAATGATACTGACCACACGGAATAATGGATTGATAAAAAAAATATATATATATAAACTCGTGTTGGACGTGCTGTATGGCCCGTATCCGAAGGTTGGATATAATAAAATTAGCGGCAAACTTCTGACATGATTTTATAGTTTGCGGCTTTGCTGGAGTGTATATATCTTGGGACACATGCGAAGGACATAATCGCATGATCGCATCCTAGGAGTCATGTTGAGTTCTTACGAGGTAATGCAATCTCAAATGAATTTAGGAACAGAGTCGTAAGTTGAAATGAGCCGGCCTATTATATCAAATTTATTGCTGCCCCCTTTTGATCGTGGATGTCAGAAAGTGAAGCAAAATACCTTTTTCTTTTCAACGAGGATGCTTCTGATTTTCTGGATGTCAAAAAATGGAGTTTTGTTGTTTACGCTTCGGATCACCCGAAGTTGGAAAAGTCTCTGGATAACCTTCATAGTCTAGCATTAGTTTTGAAGAAAACTAAGAAATTTTCACCTATCTCTTTCTACGATCTGCTCAGCCTTGACTTTTATATTAAATTCTGCTTCTTTTAATTATCAATTTTCAGTAATAAATTATGAACAAGTTGGATTTTTTAAATTGTATAGCCATTCAAACGTGTAAGTTTAATATTTTCATTAAAGTATAAAATTCGTCCAAATCAAACCGTATCAAGTATATTTTATTTGTAATTAGTTTGGTCCCACTAAGTTTGAATTTCTGGTTCGGCTTTTTTGTTTTTAACTGGCTACGGAAGTGAAACTATTTAAATGAGCATTATAAAGAAACCACCAAACTATGACAAGTTTAGAACATTATTAGCTGAGAACTAATATAGTCAAATAATTAAAAATGTATGTTATGCAGTTTATCTATTTTAATAAAAGTTAATAAAAAAATTTAATAAGTAAATAATAATTATCTATTTAGATAATTACTGTTCACTTTTCATATTAAAATAATAATATAATTTTCTTTAATTTTTCTGTCTCTTTTATTAAAAAATAAATATTAAAAAAAAAAAAGAAAATTTTAATAAAATAGTAAAAATAGATAATTAAAATAAAGAAATTTAAAATATTTTTAAAAAATTAATAATTAAAATAAAAAAATACATATTTTTATTAAAATAAAGAACCAAATACAAAGGAGCCGCTAATAATGCTACAAAGGTCTTACATTTTACCGGTCTTTATTTCCAAACCTTAATCGGTGGCTATCCTCACCAACCCAATCGCCCACCCACCTTGTTTTGTTCACCATCAAAGTCCAACCGAACCAGATTGAATGTCCGTCCTCCTCATTCTACTGCCACGTTACTAAATATTACGCGCTTTCCCAACCATTAGATACCATCGATAACGACACCTGCCACGTACACCGCACGAACCTCCTCCGATTCTCTCTCTCTCTCTCTTTTTTAAACTTTATTTTTGGTAGATTGAGGAAAGAGAAAGGCAAAAAGATAGGACAAAAAAACAGAGGAAAGCCTCTAGTAGGCTCGCGGCGATATTTGTACCCGTATAGTTGGGAGAAGGAGAACTGAAGCAAGAAACTCAAAAAAACCGTGTGTTGTGTCCGAGACTGGAGTTTCGTAGGCCTTGATTGCATGCTATGTCGGTCTCCAAGTTCGTCATTCTGACAATCTTTCTATCGCTAATTCTCACGCACGTTAGGGCTGAAGCTTCAGTTGATGGAAAGGTATCAGACAGTGAAGATGAGGCAGTTAAAGTTGTCAGATCCGACACCTCTGTTGATTCCTCGGCTCTGAAGGTCGAATTGGACAACCTCAAATCCAAGATCCATGACCTTGGTCAGTTTCTGTGTTCTTTATTTCCCGACTTTAGCACTTTATTTTTTCTGTTTTTCGTCATAAATTGTATGATAGTGATTAGTTTCTGAGACGACTGAGGCAGAAGAATGAAATATAGAGGGTTCAGTTTATAGGCATTTTTGTCCCCGTGTTTAATTTTTTTCGAGTTTAGCCCATGAATTTGACCAAAAATACTCTAATTCGTTGTTGACCGTTGAGTTTGAGGAGAAACTGCTTTAGTCTGACGAAGAGTACAGGATTAACTCTATAAATGTTGGCTCCTTTGATTTCTGTGGTATTATATCTAAGACGGAAAGAAATGTGCAATGCCGAGTTTGGTTATCCAGAAAGTACTCTGAAGAGTTTGAAATTTTCAGATTTATGGGATTCGGGATTATGTTCTATTAGTCAATGGTCAGATTTTAGACTTCCTCATTTTCCTAAAGCTTCCATCTCCGCATTAGAACAGTGCATAATGGAAAAGTAATATGACTGCTGAGAGACAGGCTTGAATCATAGTAAGAAGACTTATAGGAATACAGGTAAGACTCAAGGACCTAATTCACAGCTTAAAATGCAATGAAACTGAGTCTTCTTTTGCTTGGTTTGTCAATTTGAAAGAGATTCATCCAATGATGTATAAAATCTTTCTGTTTTTTTGCCCTCTTTGAAGTTTCCGGTCTGAAGATATTTTAAGGAGGGGCGTTAAAGGATTCATGGTGTGGATCCCAGTTTTTTACTGAAACTTAGTTTAGTTGAGTTGCATACCGTCAAAATCATCTTCAAAATTAGTATTGCCATTGTCGTATAAATATTTACATGCTTTTGCGTTTGACTTTGTTGGCTGGTTTCTGTCTCTCCCTGTCTCTCTCTCTCTCTCTCTCTCTCTCGTTTTTGAAGAGTCCCATGTTGATAAGAAATCCAAAGAATTACAAGCGAAGGAGGAGATTATATCAGAGAAGGAAAAGATCGTTCAAGTCAAGTCAGATATAATTGCTTCCCTGCAGAGTGAGATTACATCGCTCCAGGTGAGTCATTAGTATTAGACTCCACAAAACCAATACAAGTCAAGTCAGATACAATTGCTTCGGAGTTATGTGTCAACGAACATTTAATATATAATCTTTTTTCCAGAAAAAAGGGACCTTAGATGCGGAGAAGCAGGTTGGCAAGGCTCATGCACGGGCTGGGGAATTAGAGAAGAAGGTTAGATGTGGGCAAGCAAGCAATTTACTCTGTGAAAACCATTGATTCTCTATTAATCTCATTTACACTACAGATTGACAAACTTAAAAGGGAACAAGAAACTCAGCATAAGGAGAAGCAAGCCTTGGAAGCCCGGGTAAACGAAGCTGAGGAGAAAGCACATCAATTGAGTTTGGAACTAGAGAGTGTGAGCAACTTATCTAGCTAGATTCATTTTATTTTTTGAAGTACTTTATCAGAAGGCCTAACTTGCTATGGCTATGTTTCTTTGCCTTCCCCCAGTTTGCATCTCCTTGAAATATGGTTTCTCGTTGCATAGAATTACCAATGTAGTTCCCTTTTAAAGTGTGCTTGTTGAAGATGTGCATTTCATTTCTGTATCCAAGGAGTTTTGTGCTTTAACATATAACCATGTTGATGTGCTTTTCATGTGCGAAATGTTTTCGTTTCAAATAGCTGCTTAGAAATAAAGTGCAAATTAACCCTTACAACGGCATCTAAATAGTATTCAAGGATTCGTGGAACCATTGATTCTCTATTAATTTCATTTTCACTACAGGTTGACAAACTTAAAAGGGAACAAGAGACTCAACAAAAGGATAAGGTGGCCTTGGAAGCCCGGGTAAACGAAGCTGAGGAGAAAGCACATCAATTGAGTTTGAAACTAGAGAGTGTGAGCAACTTATCTAGCTAGATTCATTTTATTTTTTGAAGTATTTTATAGGAAGGCCTAACTTGCTATGGCTATGTTTCTTTGCCTTCCCCCATTTTGCATCTCCTTGAAATATGGTTTCTCGTTGCATAGAATTACCAATGTAGTTCCCTTTTAAAGTGTGCTTGTTGAAGATGTGCATTTCATTTTCTGTATCCAAGGAGTTTTGTGCTTCAACAAATAGCTGCTTAGAAACTAAAGCACAAATTAACCCTTACACTGCATCTAAATAGTATTCAAGGATTTGTGGAACTAATATTAAGGGTGCTACTTTTCTACTATTTTTATTAGACGTCTAGATACCTGAGGAAAAATTACTCATTGTATACTTAATCTTGATTTTATGGCTCTTTGATTTGATTTTTCAAAAATATTTATGCATCTTTTCTTCAGACTGCTTGAAGACTTTATTTTATTCAAGTTCCTTCTTCTTCTTTTTTCTTTTTTTTTTTTTTTTTGGGGGGGGGGGGGGGTGGTGGTGTGTGTGTTTAGATGTTGTTCAAGTTATCTTGTTTTTATGGTTTTTACATGGGTCAATTGACTTGGCACCAGTAGGCTCAAATTAAATTCAGAACTTTCTCTTTCTTTTTTACATGGGTGAATTGATTCTGGCATAATATGATATTTAATTTCCTCTAAGCAAGTGACTGTGTATCTCTTGGCGTACTCATTTTTTATTCCAGCTTTGCTTTTATATAAGTCCTTAAATATGAGATTTGCTATGCATTGTCATCTGAGAATGGTATAAGTGATGTCAGACATTTGTCCTCTTTTTAACAGCTCCAAAAGACTAAGGATGAGCAGAAAACCAGAATCCGTAAAATTGAACGGGCTCTTAAAGTTGCTGAGGTATCTAAGTTGGTGCTGATGAAGCTCATAGATCATTAGATTTCATGTGATGTTTCTGATGTGAATTTTTTTTTTTCCTTTCGGGGGGAAATTTATTAGGAAGAAATGATCAAGGCAAAGTCTGATGCCATTGCAAAAGCAAAAGAGTTAATGGAGGTAAGTAGTTAAACTGACTGACTTTGTCATACTCTCTATCTCAGGCTACTTTGGGCTTCAATGTTTTTGGCCAGACTGTGCACTTTTGCACTGTTCTCTATTGCTCCAAATATGAATTGTGCTCTATTTACTCTGTGGTGTCTGTCAGCTAGAAAGCTTGGGAAACGCCTAATTTTTACATATTACTATTCGCTCCTATTTGTTGTGACAAATGGTAGAGTAGCCTTTAATCCTACAAATCCACAACCACTGTGGGTTGAACTGCCGGGCAAAGGTAATGAGAAGTATCTGTCAGCTGAACGACAGTTGGTTGCTTTCTCAGAAGGAACTATTCTGTCATGTACACTCTTTGGTTAAATTTTTCAGATTAGGAAAACTCAAGAAAGGACCCAACTGTTTCAAGTGTATTATTCTAGACATATAGAGACAAAAAAGAGGGAGTTCTAAATTTCATGGTTACAGCTGTTTTCTTGTTTGATATTTTTATACCAACCAGACAAAAGGAGTTAAGAATGGAATCTGACGGTAAAGCTAACTAAAATTGTGCCAGGTTCATGGTGCGTGGCTTCCACCTTGGCTTTTCACATTTAATCCATTGTCAGGTAAAGTTTAGTATATTAGTGTTTTGTAGAAGTGAGGATTCTTCACCTGAGAGCTGAAAACTTATCTTCTTGCAGTACTTCATGGAAACACATTGGAATGAGCGCGGCAAACCTGCTATGGAAATGGTGATTCAAAAGGTTATATTCTTTCCCTCTTTTGGTTGCTATATGTCTATTTATAAGGTTCTACTATTTGTTTTTAGTTGGTGTGACTGGTTTAGTCTTGCATCTGAATGAATCATCTCCCTCTTGGTATGTCACCTTGCTAGCCTTGTGTCAATTTTGTTACAGGTCGTGGAGAAAAAGGCACAAGCTGAAAAGTGGGCTGCACCTCACATAGAAACAATTAAAACTGTAAGCTATATTTTCATAAACCCACTTTTGTGCTTTAGGTGTCTTGGGATTTCTAAATGACGATATTAAGAACTGATTTTTTTTTCTGTTCTCAGTTGGTTTTTTACTTTAGTTGGTCTATACCGAACTAATGGTGTTTGCTGTTTGCTGTTAGTTATGTGATCTGCTCCACCCCACTACCTCTATATCCCTTTGGAAGTTTTTTCTTTGTGCGAATGACTAATCTGGTTGTGTATTCTTTTCATCTAACTTGCAGAAATGGATCCCAACTGTAGAGGAACAGTGGGTGGTTCTAAAAACAAATGCTGAACCACATGTCCAGTCACTGACTAAAAAAACTATCGAAGTATATGAGGCATCAAAGAGTAAAGTAACTCCACATATTGTCCAAGTGCGAGAATTTGTTGATCCTTACTTTCAGGTATATGTTGTGTTTATGCTTCCTCCTTGAGTTTCTGTTCTACTAACAGGAATCTGAAAGAATTTTTTATGTGTGACAGGAAGTTAAGAAGTTCAGCAAACCACATGTTGATCAGATTGCTGCTGTGACGAAGCCTCATGTTGATAAAGTGCGTGTGGCTATTAAGCCCCATACGACGAAAGTAGTTCATGCTTATGGGAAGTTTCTACAATCCGCCACTACTTACCATAATCAGGTGTGATAATCAGTTACTATTGTTTCTTTACTCCTAATTTGAGCTTTTCCGCTTGTTATACGGTATCAATGCTCCTCTACAATGCTGGTTGTGTTTGTGGTGGCATTCTTAGGTTGACGTTAACTACATGTTGAACCTCTTGTTCGAGTTCAGGAATAGAGCTTTTTAAGCACTATGAGTTTATTTTTCTTTTCTTCTCCTTGTTTTTTAAAGGCTTAATTGCACTTAGGACTCTTGAGGTATACAAAGGTTGCAAATGAGCCCCTTAGGTAACGTTTTCAACAAATAGACCCCTGAGGTA
The DNA here is from genome assembly GCA_003952965.2 of Morella rubra. NCBI lineage: Eukaryota > Viridiplantae > Streptophyta > Magnoliopsida > Fagales > Myricaceae > Morella > Morella rubra. The sequence goes on from CM025856.1 coordinate 29,020,203, forward strand.
GAGTTTAAGTCAAATTGAGGCCCTTCCGTCCATTTCCATCAGCCCCGTTAACGGTCATTGCTGAGGGCTTTAAAATCCACGTCATAACGAATTAGAAAAACCTGTCCTCCAACATCTAGGTGTCTTCCGTGTTATCCGCCATTGCCAGTCAATGCGCAAACCTGTCCAGCATGCCACATCTGCGCAGGTGTCTTTTCTAGTTTTAATTGCAGACACCTGGCGCAGATGTGGCGTGATATTTTAATTGGACAGGTGGCGCTTTCTAATTCGTTATAACGTGGATTTTAAAACCCTGACAGCAATGACCGTTAACAGAGCTGATGGGAAATGGACGGAAGGGCCTCGATTTGACTTAAACTATACCTCAGGGGTCTATTTGTTGAAAACGTTACCTCAGGGGCTCATTTGCAACCTTCGTATACCTCAGGGGCCCTGGGTGCAATTAAGCCTTTTTTAAAAAGTGCTAAGGTTAGTGAATCCTCCATGCAAGGTTAAGGTTTCTATCAATTTAGCAAATGTCAGTAAAATTAGCCAAACCATAGCTGCTGACTACTGTTCCGAGATTAGTGCCTATTGAAGTGAAAATTGCTTAAGAAGCACGCTACAAAATTCTACACACATTGTCGTGCCTTCATTTTATCATCTATGGCAACTACTTACACGTACTCACCAAACCCCCTTTTCACAGATGGTTTTGTGCAAGCCTACTTTTGATGTATGTGGTTTTGGAATAAAAGGAGAAGATGATTTGAATATCCTACCAATAAGCTCTAGCTCGGATTACACTTCCTCCCTGTCTTAGATTCAAGACCAGATTGGATATTTTTTCAACTGACTTGATACAAGGGAGGAAGGAAGAATATAGAACAATAATCCACAGAAAGAGAAGGAGAAGGAAGAGGGCTATGTCTTACCAAACTTGAAGAAGAGAGGGAAAAAAATTAATTCTAAAAGATTGCAACTCCTTAACATGCATTGATATAGCAAGTCCAACAGATATTAATTACCAGCTGACTTTTTCTTTTCTCAATTTTTACTCTATTACTGCCTCCAACTCTATCACAATGTACGGGTAAACAAGAGTAGAAATTTAAGCGAAATACTACTTATTAGAAAGGATGCCATACAAGTCTTCCACTTGAAGCCTATAACTCTTAATCTTCTAACTTAGCCACCTTATCGATAGATTCGTCACATGGCTGCCACTTCGGCTCTGCGCCAGTAACTTACCAATTAGAATATAAACAATAAGGTATTAGCTAGGGTAACTCCTCCTCCCTTCTTCTTCCCTGCTGTCTATCTTCTATTTTGTGTTTTTTTTTTCTTCTCCTTTTGGTTTTGTCTATCTTTCTCCTTTCGTTTTTTTTTTTTTTGGGGGGGGGGGGGGGGGTGTGGGGGTGGTGGGTGAATTGGAACCATTTTCTGAACCCTCTACTCTTTCAAGTTCTTGGTTTGGTGGCTGTGTTGGTTGCTGGTTTTTGTGCAGTCATCTAGATGTGTTGGTTGTGTTGAGGAATTCATTGGCTGTAAATGTGTCTACTGCTCATGCCATTTATAATCCCATTTGCTGCATATTCTTTCATCGATTTTCTGGCCTCTCTCTGGGAAATGCTTAAATGTGGTGGTCATAGCATAGAACAATGATCCAAATTCGAGTTGTGTGTTTGTGTTTTATGTCCATTGATTTCTAATGTGGTTTCACCTTAAACTTCATGTTTAATATGTTCAATTGATAATTTAACTTTAAAAAAATGTTCTTGTGCTTTGTTAAGATACAAGCCTCTGTGCAAGAGATGCTGAAAAGGCATGAGCTGACAAGACCTCTTGCTACTAAAGAGTTGGAGTGGTTTGCGGTATGTAATGGTTGTGTATTTGGTTTTCTTCGTCAAATCTAGGTATTCAGTTCTACATTACTTGACACTTACTAGATAACTTCTGGTAATCCAAATGGTGCAGGCTTCTTCTTTATTGGCCCTCCCCATCATCGTACTCTTCAGAATTTTTTCTGCCATTTTCTGGTCAGTCTTTTATACCCTGTTCTTTTAATTTTTTTTCACCAAACTTCTCACAAACATATTTTTACTTGGTTCTTTAAAGTCTTCCAGTTTTTGAAACTATTTTCGTGTCTTATCCCTGCAGGAAAAAGGCAAAGAAGCCTGTTCGTAATAATCACACCAACCAAGCTCGTCGTAAGGCTAAACGGGGCCATCCTGAGAAGTAGAGAACAGCAGGGTCATCCACTGCTTTTCATCTTTGTTATTGTTGGGGACAGGGGACTGTCTAAGGTATGCTTCATCATTGTCATTTGAAAGGAATACTACAGGACTAAAAACTGCGTTCCTTTTGCTGCTTATGGGAGACGCAGTCTTCCTCTCAGTTTTCGACTTCTGTCCTTGACGGTGAACTTTGATGATGAAGATCCTGCCCTTGTTGGTGAATCCTGTTTTTGGAGATCCCTCCTTTTGTCTTTTGCTGTCATTTTTTTTTTTGGGGTGAAGAAAACTTTAGGACTTTTGGGGCACTTGATAGTCAGTCATCCAAGAAGGGTAGAAGTTCATGTATCCTGCGCTATGCGTCATTTATGTTGATAGAGATGTAATTTTATTTTATTTTTTAAATTCTGCTGAGTCCCAAGAGAGGTATCATCTTCTTCGACATTGTATTGTATTGTTTGTTAGGTTCATGTTTCTTGTGCCTAATTAACCACGACAGATAAATTTATTAACGTACCCTTTAGTTTTAATTGCAAAAAAGCGACATTGTAGTGGTATGATAAAACTCCCCTCACGGAACTTTTACATGTTCTCTGGTATGCTTGCAAACCAAAAGTTTGTGAAAATTTTGAGAATGTTATAAAAATTGAGTGGATTAGAGTTTTATTGGATTTTGAGAGAAAGTAGCAAACAAATAAAATTTTTATGAGAGTTGATAGGAAAGAGAGAGAGATGATTTGATTGTACTTTTTTGTTTTGTTTATTGTAATAAAAAGAGATTAATTTGAAATTTTTTATTTGAATAAAATTTTGAATTAATTATATTTATAAATTAAAATTTTGAAATGAAAAAAAATTTGGGAACATAAATTTCTTCCGTTTTTAATGGATTGCTCTAGCCTCTCTTTCTTTTGGGTAGGGTTATTTTACCGACTCTTTATTTATTTTTAATCGGGTATCTGGTCAGTTTACACAACTAATCCTGAGAATCAGTTTATATGCACCTCTACCAATCTTGGCGTCTGTACTGATCCCTTACTTGACAGTGATATAGTTGTTTGTGTTTGGGCTCGACAATTTGTATGTTGACAAATTTGGTCCTCCTGTGATGCAATTTTGGTTTTGTTGGGGGAGCCGTCCTCCGTCCTCATATCCGTGAAGGATGCTGGGTTGGAACGTAAGGTTGATTCGTCTGCGGTTTTGATAATTTTCAGCTGTCAATTGTTTTTTATGCAATAGAAAATGGAAGTGAGGGTTTTATTGGACTTGATAGCTACGGGGTACCGTGATAAATATCCACTGATTCCTCGTCATCGATAGCTGTCGAGTGTCTTTGAAGAGATATTTTCGATATCAACTTAACACTAGAATCGATGTTAACATCGATTTCCAAATTCCAGAAATTTAGTGGTTTTGCAGACAATGCTTTTGATGCGTAAAGAAATATTTTGCAACTTTTAGCAACCCAACATAAAGGAGCCTTGTGACCTATCATTTCCAGAACTAATTCAGGAGGTCTCCACCTGACTCCGACCACTTCATCAAAAAAATGAACTGTGGTGTAATCAGTTACCTGGTTTGCCTAGAAGAAATAATAATAAAAAAATTATCTCGCTGAATGGTAAGAGCAAATTAGTTAATTTCAGGCACCAACGCAACGAGCTTGACAAGGCTTCTCAATGGGTGACGTAGTTCCCTTGCTGCAACAAACCAACAACGTGCGTAAACTTTCAAACAGAAGACATTGAGATTCGTATTCCATTGAGTTTTCCCCCAGTGGTTTTTTTTTTTTTTTTTCTAAGCAAGCAGCAACGTAACATTAACAAAGAAGAGAATGAACAGTACAAACCTGAAGGGGGAGGTGGACCCCTACAAACACACCAAACAAACACCAAAAACAAGAAACGAAAATGAAAGAAATTAAAAAACTCTTGGACAAAACAAGTTTGCCAAGAAGGGCCGCCGCAACCAGGCGGTTAACATCACTTCAAGAAACTACAATCTTGATGTCTTCCGCAGCGACAGGCCGAGCGGAAGAAAGGAAATAGCAACTCAAATCGGTTCTTACTGAAGAGAGAAAAGAGAAACATCAAAACCGACTTGCTCTTCTCTAAACTTTATGGCAATCTCGCTCGCAATTAATGCTGCATGTATATGAGTGATGGGATCATGGGACGTCGACGATGTGGAATGCGCATGTATTGGAATTGGGGACCAAATGCATGAACCTCAATCGGCGGCTCTGTCCATTAAACGCAGGCCCATTTTTGCTTCTTTTGTCAGGGTTCCTGGACTCTCTGGTCTCTACCACCTAATTAATAGCGATATATATAGACGTCATGCGTATGCATTTTTGCCTGCATGCGGTCAAGCTCTTAGAAGCTTTATAGGTATTTTTTGCAGTGTGGATGGCTGTGATCAGGACGCGCGAAGACGAGGATTATCATTTCATAATTCGGAATGACCTCTGTTTCGTTCCGGATTGCTCGTATTGCTGGGTTTGGCAAAAGTTATTATATTTTTAAACTTCAAACTTTTGTGCCTACTCTTATTTCCCCCTTAAACTTTCAATTTACGATGTTTACATTCCCCCTCGATCGGAAACCATTTAAGAATAAGCTAGGTTGCTTGCTTTGGCATTTGAGCACACAATTCATTTACTACTATTACTTTCTATCAATACCTACGTCCACCATTGCAGAAAAATTAGTAAGGGCATAACCCCTTTTTAAGTTTATTGAATAACTCAATTTAGTAAATTCTCAACCGAGCAATTATATATTACGGTGATTCTTGGTCTTCACCAATTAACACCAGAATGTGCTTGAAAAGGACAAACCAAATGTGCCAACTTAACAGAAACAGAAGTATTAATAGGATTGCGGCACCTTATCTATTCTACACTGATAATAGGCCGGTTGACTAAATTGCTGATGCCGGATTCGCTCCCTGTTAATAGGGAGGCCAGTAGTTATCTAAATCCACGCAATGATCCATGCCCATATATCTATTGGTGGGTGGGTTTGCGTGATTCATTTCATGAGAACCGTAGCCTGGAGTCTCTGCAGCAAGAGAGCTATTTGTCATCATGGACGAAGTGACATGATCTTGATGGTTCATTGCTAGAGGAGATGGTGCTTGAGGCATGGGCCTTAAAACTTGCTGTGTCCCTGCCCCTCCAAGATTCAAATTTAACCCTGATATTGTAAAGCATCCTCCTCCAAGTGGATAGTTCAACTGAGGTTGCATTGGCTGCAGGTTGACGCTACTTGATCCACCCCCTCTAAAAACCCGCGTGAGCTCCGCTAGTTCTGCATTGTTCATGAAGTTCCTTCCACTATGGAACTGAACAGGATCTCCCAGCTGCATCATTGGCGGTGGTACAACACTCGGACCTATTTCGAGGCTGTAGGGATTTAGTACTGCCCTTGATTGGTTTGAGGGAAATTTTTTTGCGCCTGCGCTTTTCTGGAAGACTCGGCAAACCACCCATTCATCCTGCTGTATATAAAAAAGAGGGTCAGGTTGATTCCATCTACTTCTAGCTAAATTGTGCAGTAAGTAACAATCTCAAGTGTATAACGGAGGCATTCTCGGGCCTTATGCATGAGGTTAAGAATTTAGTTGGTCAACCAAATTAATTTGTGCCGTAATAGTAACGTCTATTATGATATTGTTTGACATGACCAGCATTAGCCTTGACCTCTGCATGCCTCAAGATTGTATAATCATCCTCACATCATTCATATATTCCCAAGACAATTAGCACGATCAATATAGACATATTCCATGGTAAAACTGCAGCTTCAGGAAGGGAGTCAGAGAGTTGTCACAGCTAGTATATTGTAACCCTATATATAGGAGCTAGAGACTTTTCCTTCTTTGACATTAATCGAAAATTTGTTGCTCGCCTGTTTTTATATGTATCAAACAAGCACAAAAGCCACCAAACCCTTTGCTTGTACGTATCAACATTGTCTATGAAGAAAAACTGTTGATGATGCGTCACTTTGTTAATTTTACATTACTGTCCAGCGACTCATGGTAAAAGAGTTTAATTATAGACAAATACATATATCGTTATGTATATTATATCTCAAAAAGGAAAGAAGAATACGGTTACAATACTTGGGAAACTCCTTCGACACATCATTACATGAATTTATTCTGCAGTACTCGTACAGGTCAAACTGTCAAAGCAATTAAACTAAGGATGCAGACTGATGATCTATTCCAAACTGTGTAATTGTATTCAGCTTATCGCTAGATCAACATTCGAACTTGCAACACGCGATCGAAGACATGCACCCTTGGTAACTAGGACGTTCCAAGAACAATCTAGCACCACATGAACACCTTGACTAATCTTTGGCTTGAGAAGGAATTATAGGGTATATATAGGTACCTTGGTATTTCTAAAGGCAGATTTTGAGTGGATGCGGTATTCATGCATGACCCAGAGGGACTCTGACGGTTGAATAAGTAAACAGTAATTGGCCTTAGCTAGTTTAGCCAACCTATCTAACAGAACTGCTTGCGAAAAGCGCGGGTCTCCTTCCAAGGAGAGGATGTTCCAATTTGGGAGGGTATAAATGTATGGCCTAGGTATATATACATATAGATATATGCCCTCCCTGTGTATACAGTCTATATATTATAATAATATCATCTATTACGATATGTTTGACATGACCAGCATTAGCCTTGACCTCTGCATGCCTCAAGATTGTATAATCATCCTCACATCATTCATATATTCCCAAGACAATTAGCACGATCAATATAGACATATTCCATGGTAAAACTGCAGCTTCAGGAAGGGAGTCAGAGAGTTGTCACAGCTAGTATATTGTAACCCTATATATAGGAGCTAGAGACTTTTCCTTCTTTGACATTAATCGAAAATTTGTTGCTCGCCTGTTTTTATATGTATCAAACAAGCACAAAAGCCACCAAACCCTTTGCTTGTACGTATCAACATTGTCTATGAAGAAAAACTGTTGATGATGCGTCACTTTGTTAATTTTACATTACTGTCCAGCGACTCATGGTAAAAGAGTTTAATTATAGACAAATACATATATCGTTATGTATATTATATCTCAAAAAGGAAAGAAGAATACGGTTACAATACTTGGGAAACTCCTTCGACACATCATTACATGAATTTATTCAAGTAGTTTTTGTGCAGTACTCGTACAGGTCAAACTGTCAAAGCAAGCCGCTTTGTCCGCCGTTAAACTAAGGATGCAGACTGATGATCTACTTTGTGTTTTCTGTTTTCCAAACTGTGTAATTGTATTCAGAACATCTTATCGCTAAAAGGGAGGAAAGACCAACAAGATCAACTTTAAAATGATTCGAACTTGCAACACGCGATCGAAGACATGCACCCTTGGTAACATAGGATTTTTTTAGGACGTTCCAAGAACTGGAGGGTATATATAATGAATATGAATAATAAATCTAGCACCACATGAACACATTATAGATATATGCTTGACTAATCTTTGGCTAACCCAAAAAACAGTGAGAAGGAATTATAGCAATAATTAATGATCAGTATATATAGGTACCTTGGTATTTCTAAAGGCAGATTTTGAGTGGATGCGGTATTCATGCATGACCCAGTTGGTTTTCTCTCCTCTGGGAGCCCTCCCTCTATAGAAAACCAATGTCTTCTTCATCCCAACCAACTCTGACGTCTCACTGTTGAATATTTCCTTGTCTTTCCCCGTGGTCTTCCAGTAACCCGTGTTTGTGGCTCGGTTTGTTCTCACACCGGTTGGGTATTTCCGATCCCGAAGGCTGAAGAAGTACCACTCCTTTTCTCCCATTTTCGCCTTAGCTAGTAGGCAGAAGAAGTTGAGAGAAACAAGAAAAGAGTCCATTCAAATTAGATAAGAATTATTCGTGTTTGTTGAGAAACATAAAAGAAAATTTCTATCTACCGTTCCACAAGAAATGAGGTTTATAATATTTTCCGCATTACAAATTTTACTAATATGCTACTGCTAGTATATATGTTGAATTTAATAAGAATATTGCAAATGAATTTGCCCTCTTCCATGGGAGCCTGTGGGGAACCCTAATAATATTACTGATGAAGGAATTTTAATATCTATTCCCAGATGCAAAATCGGCATATTTTCGGGAAGCATTATTGGTCAAAACCCTAGAATCAAAATAAATTGGTAATTGAAAACTGAGAACATGATAAAAGATCAGTACGTACTTCGATCTAAGATTGCCGTTTCTGCGCATCTCATAAAACTAAATGATCTTAGCTAACCCTAGCTAGAACCATTTCATGGGAAGTACTGTAATTCTTGATGCAAACCACTGCATGCAATTTAGAAAACAGTTTTAGCCACTAGGTTACAACTATACCTGGAAGTTCCCACGGCTCGCATTTGTTGAGATCAACATCGCCAATTGCCCTTCCTGTAAAGGTAGCATCTGATATCTTGTTAATGAGATAGTACGTGATCAGTTCTTCATCTGAGGGATGAAATCGAAAGCCTGGTGGTAGCTTTTCTTCCTTTGCATGATCTCCTGCCATGTCTACCTCCTTCTTTCCTTTTTCCTTCCCCTTCTGACTACCTTCCTTCTGTAGCAAAGAAAAAGTGACATGAAATGAATTGCCTAGTTATAAATTAGAGCCCCAAAGAAGCATGTGCAGGTGAAGAAGGTTTTCTACAGCTACTTTTCTTGATATCCTTCACAACGGCATACCCTAAGGAAGTATCATATTTCTTCCTCGAGGATAGGGTAATCGATTGTTGATAACTTTTAGGAGCTAAAAGTAACTTACTTGCATGGAGAGAAGAATTCTTCGATTTGGTTTTGAAGAGTCTGTCGGATAATTTATTGACAAAAATAAAAGCCAGAGATATCTTGAGGGATACTATATAATGATGCTGTTAGAATCTTGGAAACTCACTGATCACCATGCACAAGAAACTTGGGAATTTAAGCTTAGGGATGAGACAAAAAAATGAGGCTGTGTTTGTGAAGCTCTCACCTACTATGGGTCTTCCCATTCAAGGTGCTACTGGCAACGTCAAATGCTCTGGATTTAAAATATTTCCTTGGAACAACTGGACAAGCAAATTGAGACAAAGTCCCGTACACTATGCTTGTCCACAGAAGCGCCAAAACCGCGTGTTCACATTCAGGCGAAAAAGGTCCCCCATGCCATCCAATTACACGTCACGTGATAGTGAGGCCCTTCCGTCTTTTGAATTTGTAACCTTCCTATAAGCAATGAATGCTTGCCACATCATCCTGTCCGAAGGCACTGAAATTAATGGTCAGAATATGAGGGGCCGGCCGGTCACATGCATGGACGAGGGTTAACGTTTAAAATAGGAGAGGCATGGGAATGGGTTCCCTGGACCGCAGACCACAGAAATATTATACTGATTTTTCAACGGGAGGGAGCCTTCCCCTGACCATTCTCCTGGATTCCCTTCTAACGTAAGATCTTTTTCTTTTTTATATTGTAAGTATATATTGCCACGGTAATCTTGATTATACAGTGTGCGATATACTGCGCGTCCTCTACTTGTTGGAATTAATGCACGTGCCAATGGAAGTCATAAGGAAAATTGGTCCCCTTACAAGCATACCCATCCGCATATATAGAAGCAGATCATCACCAAGATATGCTGTGCATGTAATTATGTAAAGGATTGAGCGGGGGTCAGATGTTCTTCTTTCAGTACTATCTTAATTAGAAGCATTTGGCACTGTAACCTATAGGTGATGTTCTATGAAAATACGCTGATAAATCCTATAGTTTCCAGTACCAATGTGACTCGCTGGTTGCTCTTTTATTCAGGAAAAAGTAATCACCAATTGGATCTACCCGGGGGTAGATCGTATACCTCTTAAACATCGCGCGAGTATATAGATAAGTAATGTGAAGACAATGGAACTGGCCATATGCCTAATATTACCTATAGTCCCAGCTTATCTATACCTGAGTATTTTTCTAACTCTAATATTGTATAAACTCCTCGAGGATATCGATCTTTTTCGTTATCCATACAACTACTCACTGAAGTGATCAGGAGGGAGGACACGGGAATACTTCAAATGATATAGTGAAGCAAAAACATTTAGCCAAGCATAGTTTGCACTCCGATCATGTACTTAGGCAAATTAAATCACGAAAACACAGATGCTTAATTGGAAGGTGATTGTGGTACCATAACCTCACTACAGATTAAAGAGGCGTTTCTCTTTTGTGGTGGGGGGCACAGAAAATGACAACTAAAGTGGAATCACCCGACTGCAGCTTGACCCGTTCAGCCGTTCTTTTCCCCCGTTGCTTTCTTCCTTTCACTCTTCCAGCAAAGGCATCGGGTTTGACAGTTTTTCATCATGTGGTTCTTTCTTGTTCGACCATAATCAATTTATGGGACTATATTAATCGAATAGATATGCTCGCCACCATCAAGGAAGTTGCAGCCAATATTTTAATTAAGAATGCTCGTCCATTCTCATCAAAGAAAAACTTCGTACTAATACGTGACTCCCTGTTTACGCATCATGCATATAGCCTTCTGATTCTTGGTTGCCCAATTTTCCCGTGGTACCAATGCTGGTGGTCCAGGTGGAACTTTCTATCCTTTACTTATAGCTGGTGTGTAGAGCTAACAGTGATCCTTATAGAGTGGGTCTTCTTGTACGTGGGTCTAGCTGGGGTTAAATACTAACCCTAAAAGTTACACAAGCGTTTTGTCTCTGCGTAGTTCCAAACCCTAAAACAAGCTTCATTTGGGTTGATTGCGTTCTATCACGAATGTAAGTACGTACATCAGTAAAGGAATAATATACATGAGACTTGAGAAAAGCTGGGTTGATTGTGTTCTATCAATCAATACGCATGCTCATTTTACATTTTCTATATAAGATAAACAAAAAGCTTTTCAGTAATGCAGTCCTTCTAGGTTTTCATTGAACTTCGCTAAATAATAAGTCGGCAGAGGTTGAATTCTGCAAACGCATTTAGCCTGGTGCTCTGAGGAGTGGTGCTTTGAAAGAATTTCAACGTATTATCCAAGTATGAGGATTTTCATGTTCTTGGTCAGCCAGTGCGCATGCATAATTCATTGCTCAGTCGGCAGCCTAACCTTCTGAAGTTCTGAGAAAATTGAAGATGTCTCGTCGGGATTATTCATCCGAAAAACACTTGACGGATAGAGAAAAGCATGGAATTCGTTCTACGAAAGAAGTAGATCAAGGATTCAGTTCACTGAGCGTTGCGAAAGCTGTACACCGGCTCTCATGCATATTTCTTTAAGCTCTTCTATTGCTTTCAGTTATGTTGCCGGTGAAGGACTTGTGGAACAATAGCACCACAGTTTCGGGAGAGTTTTGATCATTTTTCTTGGAGTAACATTGTGTGCTAAATAACTACTTTTGTCTCCGGTTCCATTCAAATCACTTTACGTATTCTTTAAGTAAATATTTGTCGGATAATTGCACCAGAAATAATTGTAGCTTTTGGATATTGTTTTGTTTTTCTCCAAAGTAGGTTAGTTATGATTTTGGAAAGATTGACAGATTTCGAAACGAATTATTGAACAATAGGTCACAATGTATAAACAAATGCACTAGTAATACTAGCCATCGCGCGATCACAATCTTTAGTTTACTTATTGAACACTTCAAAGATCACATCGCCAGAGGGTACGTCTGGATCACATTTATTGGTTCTCAGAGCACCCCCTAATCTTTATAGACAAGCTGCTGCAATCCTGCCAACTTGATTGAAACTCTGAAGAAGATCATATGTAGCGACAGGTAATAAACGTACTGTGGTATTTACAAAGAAAAAGTTCAAAATAGAATTATTTGGTAGTACCGTAGAGTAGATCCAATATATACACGACGAGGAGTGATTTTGGCTGTACTTTGAGAATTTAAACTCCAATCTTTCATGCGTTTGGAAAACTGGATAGATTAGCATTACCAGATACAAATTAAAGCTCCAATTGCAGAAAAGTCTAAGATTTGGCATCTAAGTTTTGAACTCCACAAAGAGGAAGACAAGAACAATATGAAATTTGAGAAGTCGGGTTTGCATTAAGAAACTCTTAATTACAAACTTTGAAGTTTCCTTATAAATCTAGGAAAGTAATGTAAGTATATATTCAAAATTAAACTCTTGGTTGGTTGAGAAAGAGGTTCAAGCTTACAAATAGTGCATTGATCTTCTCTAGTAAGTATATTGTATATATGTGGGGATCAGGGTTTTGGATGCTAGCCACTCTGAAGGCTTAACTCCACTCATGAAGGCTTAACTCGCATATAACTAAATAAGAGCAATTTTTTGGGTGAAAGGGGGAACTTATTTGAATGTTGTTAACACAAAAATTTTCATCGGACATTCGGTGATATCATGATATATAGCAATCATCTTGTTATATAACTAAAATAATAAGTCTAAGCTTGCTTACTCGTTTGTGTAATAAGCATATAGTAGAATAAGCTTTTTATAGTTGAATTATGCCATAGACGCGATTTTTGAATACGCGTTCGGTCACCTTGATTGGAAAAGTGGTGAAGGTATATTGTCTGCTATTATGCAGATATAGCTAGTAGTCGAGTCAATAAGTGCTTTTCTTTTGTTGGGTGTGATTTTTTAAATGTTATCGATTCAGAGTCCGATCGTGAATGAGCATGATATCAAGGTAGAATCATCTTGTTAAATAACCACGATAATAAATTAAGTTTGCGTACTCCTTTGGCTAAAAAGACATACTAAATTTTATTACGATTAAATTGCGCTTCATTGACACGATCGTCGGAGACGTGTTTGATTATCTTCTTTGGTGGGCGGTTCGCTTTTGAATATCGACATTATTTTAAAACAATTTCGTCAACTCTCACGGTGAAGTAGTTGATGTGTATTTGTCAAGAAGACTCTCTAGAAACAATGAGGAACCCTAAACCAGTCACAAATTCGTGTTTGGCTTGCAACTTGTCAAGCACTTCAAAATGAATGCTGTACTCCTGTTTTCCTTCATGTTGTTACGTCTTTCCCGGTGAGTGCTTCTTCATAGCACAATGATTATGCAACTTTTATGTGTGGGGATGATTATTATAGTTGTTGGAGGAAGAAGGATGCAAGAAAACGATAGAAAGGATATCACTAGCCTAGCTAGCGGTAAGATAAATTTTGTACCAAAAGTGTTTCACAAAAAATCAAAGGAGTAGTTGCATATATATGAAAAAGAAAGACAAATTAAGTTAGCACAAGATTACGTGTTCAGCTGAAACAAAAGAAGGGTGAAAAAAAAAAAAAACAAGCTTTACGAACGTGTTCTAGTCCTTGCCATAGCAGATAGTTATAAACATAAATCTCTTTTGGAACCGGATCAGTAGACATATATATATATATATATATAGTATATAGTATGTATGTGTATATATATATAAGGTAGCATTTAAATTAAATGGTCCATAAGCGGGGCTTAGTCTCTTGCGTTTCGTGTTGCGATTTTGCTCAGACATGTTAGGTTGGAATTAGCGCCATATTCTGCATGGACTTTGTACTTTCACGTGCCCATGAAGTGACGAAAACTCAAGGGATTCGATTTGCCCTATTTTCTCCCGATTCTTCCAAGTTTCAATAGAGTACGGAGACTAGAATCAGCTAAATATTTGGTGCAGTACTTGTAGCTTATAAAAGATTGTAGGTGGTAATGAACTTTCAAGTACTGAGAAAAACTTCATTAGTTGAGATCATTCGTAAAGGAATCGCATGCATATATTCAGCAGAAGTACTAATTTACAAACGGTTGATTAAGACCGTGGCACGTACTGAGAAAATACTATACACGATTAGTTGTGATCACGTGGGGTTCGCAGAATATTGCAGATTATTTTAATTTTATTGAGAGCATTTATACCACTGAGCCATTATTCACAATTTATTTTTCATCTTGATTTAAACTATTCCAATCATTCATTGTAAAAAAAAAAAAAAAAATACAAGAGATTTTAAACCTAATTGCTAATAATGTGACAATTGCTTCTTCTTTTTTCCACCTTGAATTTGCTTAAGGGATTGAGAACTAAACGGACAAAGGGTCAGCAGGCCCCTGTGAATGAGGCTGCCCAATCATAATTGAGTTGACATTGGAGTCCAACAAGAACATGGGCTGAATTTCGAACCAAGCCCATACTCAATCTCTTTCTCTGCCCAATTGTAGTGTTGACAAAACGATTAACAAATATTACATACAAAAGCTCAACCCTATCGTGGGTTCGTATGAATGAGGCTGCCCAATCATATTGGATTAGTTTTGGGGTCAAACAAGAAGCTGGGCTCAACTCCGAACCGAGCCCAGAGTTAAATATCTCTCTCTCTCCCGCTCCATTGTTTCCATCCCGAAAATTTTTCTGGGAGCAAATTTCGACTCCCTCTGAAGGGCTTGAATCTTCTTCCTTTCACACCATCAGGTATTGAATACGCACAATCTCTTTTTCTATTTCTATCTAAGCTTTTTCCCTTTCCTTTTCTTTGTTGGTGATTGCCATTATTATGCTGCCTACCCGATAAGTTCACGGTCATTATTGGCTATGCTTTCTGATTAATCATAGGTTGGAGTGCTTGTTGGACTATATTTGCGTCCTCATCTTTTCTATTAGAAAAAAGATTGCGACTAGATAGACGTAGATTCATAATGTAGTTTCTGCTAGTCTTTTTGCTTAATCGGAATTCGTGCAAACTGTAATGCTCACCAGATGTTCGCCGTAACTCCTCTCAGCTGAATTTTGCTTATTACATAGCCATGTCAAAGTATGTTCGAACACAGTCTATCTTTTGAATTCGAATTTGCAGACAATGCACATTTCTTTTGCTTCTCGATTCTGTCAGCATTAATACTCTGTTGGTTTCCGAGGGTACAATATTGAACTTCAAAATAGTTGGTCATGTTCTTGTTGGGTGGTCTTAGGCCTTCTTAACCCTAAAAGCTAGCTCAAGAGGTGAGGTTTTCCTTCGCACTTATAAACTAACTACCAACCCCTTCCACAACCGATGTGGGACTAACTCCAACAATCTCCCCCTCACACATTAGGCCTTGAGTTGGGAAGAGATCATCCGTTTCTCCCATAGACTGTTGGGTCCGAGACTTGTTGGTAAACTGGGCTCTAATACTAGTGTTGGGTGCTCTTGGACCTTCTCAACCTCAAAAGCTAGCTCAAGAGGTGAGACTTTCCTCACACTTATAAATTGACCACCAACCATTTCCACAACCAATATGGGACTAACTCCAACAGTTTTTGCTATAAAAGTTTCGCCAATTCAATGGCTTGAAATCTCCATTTGCTGCTGCATCCTTTTTGTCTTTTTTGGTTGGAATGTTTTGGTACCTTTGGGTGCCTGCAAAAAGGATAATTAACGAGGAGCCTTATAATATCACTTCAAATACTACAACACTTATTTCTTGTTCTGTTTTCGTTGTACATACTTCTTTACTCCTGACATGTCTCCACTAGAATTGGTCGGATCACCTCCACCGACAGACTCATAGGTCTCAGCAATAATTTTTTTCCATCACTTGAACCCTGTCAGTTAAACCTGGCCTATCTTCCCCAACAGTTTTCAAAATGGAATTTGCCTGTCTCTTCCGTGTAGCATAGCATATGCACCATCAAAGGTCTTATAAGTGGTTTGGTCATATTGCTGAGTTCATATCATTATGCCTTTGCATCTTGGTTGTTGTAGTGATGTCTATTTCAAATGAATGGTCAAGGTTTTGCTAAACTCAGAATGTGCAATTAGTCCCTGATTCCTGCAGGCCCGACTCCCTCCATACTAATGTCTGAAGGCTTCATTTGCTAACAGCATGAGTGTCATTTAACTTCTTCTTTATTCTTTTATGTATTCTAATTGATGTTTCTGTACCTCCTTTAGTTCCTAGTTGCTGGCAGGAAACATTATTGGAATTATATAGCTATAAAAAATCTGATGCACCCTACATTGCCTTTGGTCCTGCACTTCATGTAGTACACAAATCTAATGCACCCTATGTTTTTACCTACAATTCCTTGCACTTTTTTGTTTTTGCAAACTTTATTATGGTGAGTACCTTTAGGTTTAACACGCATCTTCTGAAGTAGACTTAATTTCATAATTCAGAAAAGCACATCATTTTTTCCCATGTTTTGATCTCGCACTGTTGGGGCAGGGTGTCCTGAAAATCTTACTCACTGCAACTACACAGCTTTGCAGGCAAAAGCCATGTCAGAAATCAAGGCACACCCAAAAAACAGTAAGTCAACTGGCCTGCCTCGGAAGCGTTTCTACAGAGCACGAGCTCACAGCAACCCGTTAAGTGATTCTCACTTCCCAGTACCAATCTTGCCTTGTCAAGTCAACTACTCACTTCATTACCCTCAATTTTTTCCCTCATCTGATCAGATTGACAGTTCCAAAAAGATCGAGTTTGCAGATATTGGTTGTGGTTTTGGAGGACTTTTAATCAGCCTTTCAAACCTTTTCCCTGAGACCCTGATGATTGGGATGGAACTTAGGGATAAAATAACAGAGTATGTCAAGGAGCGGATTTCAGCACTGAGGGTGGCAAATTCAGGCCATTACCAGAATATCTCAGTGACGCGGACAAATTCCATGAAATACATTCCAAATCACTTTGAGAAAGGGCAGCTTTCAAAGATGTTCTTCTTGTTTCCAGACCCCCACTTCAAAGAGAAGAATCATCGTCGTCGGGTGATCAGTACATTCTTGCTAGACGAGTATGCTTATGCTCTCAGGGTAGGTGGGATTATATACACGATTACAGATGTCGAAGAACTTGGAGAGTGGATGAAGGCTTGTTTAGAGAGTCACCCAATGTTTGAAGCCCTCACAGGGGAAGAGCTTGTGGAGGACCCAGTGGTGAAGCTCTTGGGTTCTGCAACAGAAGAAGGACAGAAGGTAGCTAGGAATGGTGGCGAGACTTTCCAAGCAGTTTACAGACGCATTATGCCATCCTTATGACTCGTACAAGAGCACAGGCTGCTTAATGGATGTCTAGCTTATTATGTTAGCAGATGTTGCTCAGTTAATCTTATCTATGATCATTTGTTTTTAGAGATATTTTAGTCAGCCGTTTGTTGTGTTCGTTGAGACTACTGAAAACAATTAAGTAGTGTGATAGTTTTACTTAACTTTATAACTGTTGCTGAGGGCTGTGGACAATGGTCTAAAGCTCAGTGCAGCAACATCACAGAGAGAGTAGGGCGTTACACCGCCAGGCATGAATTTTTCTCTTGATTTTCTGTTGCTTGTTTCAATTTGATAGTGAATTGTACATGGACAGCTTACTATGCATATGGATTGACTAGCATCAGTTGCAGTCGCTCTTCATATTTGTTTACTACAGTTATTGGAGTAGAAAAATTCGCTCAAGCTGATAACAACAGGTTACTACACTTTCAGACGCTTAAAGACTGACTATCTTCATCCAATTGAGAGCTTTCTTTCCTTGTAATTCGATTTCATCATGGATTATTTGGTCTTTATGAAGTACTAGCGGCGCTATGAATGACGGAAACAAAGCAGGCAATGTGATGGTTATCAAATGATGTAAAACTCTTCTATTGGTTTTTAGAAAATTACTATCGTTCGAATAATATTATCTGTTTTTGAGTGTTGAAACGCAATATTCCTCGCTCCAATCCAATAAAGTCGAACTAATTTGTCACAATAAATCGTATTTAATAGCCCCAAAACTCTCGAATTTTGTTACTCTGTCCAAATGGTCACCATATATATTTTTTATTTTTTGGTAAGTCAATGGTCACCATCTTCGATAAGAAATTTTATTTCTCTTTCTCTGCGTTTATATTGCGAAGACTCCCAAACAATTTCACAAGCGCATGAAAGAATGCACCAAGTATATCAGGTGTGGAATTTTTTTTTTTCTTTCTAAGCATATCAGGCGTGGATAACGGGACGTTGGTCAGGTCTTTCTAACCGGAGTTGAAGGCACGGTGAACAAAGTCGTAATCATGTTCTTTTTTCCTATGCTTTAAATTCATCACGTACGAGTAAATATCCGGAATTGCGAGGGCAAATAAGGAAACATACCAAAAAAATTGCGACCCGAACCAAAAAGGGTGGATTGTGCACGTCCTACCATTTACTTCCCCGAGAGTGTTTGAGCCGAGCAACGAAGTTCGACATGGCTACCGACGCTAGAGAAGCCCGAAGAAGAAAGATCGTGGACCGAGGAGCCGACCGTTTAGCTCTCATCACGGGTCGGATTCAAACCCTGCCTTCTTCTTCTCACGACGAAAATACCACGACCTTGGGCCCAGACCCACTGTACCAGCCGTTGATTTCCAATGGTCAGGATCTCCAACCCCATGTCTCCGATCAAACCACCGGTACCCCCTCTCTCTTCCTCTCTGAATCTATTTGGTTGTTTTGGCCGAAATTTGTTATGGAGGAATATTTTAAGTCCTCAAAGTTCAGTAAAAGCGGTGTGGAATTTTGATTGCAGTGATATTGGTGTACGGGAATGTTTCACTGACACGAAAATTCAATAATATAACCCGTCTCAATAGCTATATACAAAATTGATCTTGGAGATTATTAGCTATCAGTGGATAATTGCTGCAGTTGCTTTTCAGTTGATTTTTGTTTTTGGTCAAGTGCGGTAATCACACTATGATTATTGATCTTTTAGTTAAGACTTAAGGGTAGCTCTATACATGTGCTTATTTTCGGATACGGTTCTAGTTGGGTTACATATCCATCTTTAACTGCATGAGCCCTTGGAATCGACCATCAGAGAACACAAATATAGTGCATTAGTAGATAAGCTTCCTTGGAGCTTTAAAAAGAATAACTTGCCAATAAGGCTTTTGGATATGATCTGTAGTGATAAATCACTGAGTTCTTGGAAACAAGGTAAAAGAACATGAGTTTTATGTGTCCGAAATCAGGCCAACTAGGAACAAATTCGAATGTCATGGTCTATTTATTTGTGCCATTTGTAGTTTCCTTGAGTAAACTATCTCGAAATCTCCTTGGAAAACTTTAAGGGTAAATTCTCTAGTCTCGACTTCACTTTACTTTGTGAACTAAAAAGCCAAACAGCACCGTGGTTGTGGGGAAAGAAGACAATGGACTCCCTGCTATGACTTATATGATATTGTGATGTTCTGCTATTCTATGTATGTGGAATTCAAAATTCATATTAATCACTGCATGCTCTTGGGTCGCAATGTTCTACAGTTTCTCCTAATGGAGAGGATGAAGTGTCTGGCTCTTTGTTGCTAAAACGTGATCCAATCACTAATGCCGGTCAGAATAATGCTGATTATGGTGAAAACAATCTTGCACCTCCCTTGGACAAATGTGACACAAGCATTGAAGCCGTAAGAGACCCTGCCTCAGAAGTCAGTGGCAAAGAAGTACAATCACCTCTCATCCCATCAACCGATCATAACTCATCTGCTTCTACTTTGGGCTCAGAACGACATTTAGAACAACAAACACAGCACCATAGTTTTTTCACTCCCAGTCAAATAACTTCTGCCATTGCAGCATCAGAGAGTACCCGCCTTTTGTGTTCCGTAACTATAGCCCTTTTAGTTGTCTTATCTTACCTAGGATTACCTTTGCTTGGCAGCTACATCATACAGAGCATAATAACCTTTAAGCCACTCTATCTGCTTTTGCTAACCAATGTGACGGTTGTGCTTGCACGAATTCTTTCTGCTAAGCAAAGAGGTTTTGAAAGGGCTGCCAGAGATGAGAATGACACTGCTTCAGTTGGTGGATATGGTTTGGCTGAACGAGTAAGTAAGAGTTTGGAGACAGGTCTGGTGATGCAGAAGGCATTTGATGCTGTGTTCATGGATTGCAGTGTCTATGCAATGGTTGTCATATGTGGCCTCTCCCTTGCACATCTATTCAGCTAATCAGCTGGTAATATTTTTGTTTGTTGGTTTTCATTTGTATTTATTTATATCATTGTGCGAATTGGTCCTCTGAGAAATTGGCAACTTTTCCATGAATGATTTTTCTTTATTACTCGAGTTCTGTTTTATGGACTTGCGTTTGGGACTCATTGAATGTTTGAATACATCTCTGGTGACTGAACTATAAGATATTTGGTTAGCACATTGTTATTAGGAGAGCATGGTGTAACATTGGTAAATTTTAATGGAACCTTCTAAACAAAAAAAAATTTCTGCATGCCAGTGATCAAGTGTTAGTATGTTGAATACATCTCTGGTGACTGAACTATAAGATATTTGGTTTGCACATTGTTATTAGGAGAGCATGGTGTAACATTGGTAAATTTTAGTGGCACCTTGTAAACAAAAAAAAAATTTCTGCATGCCAGTGATCAAGTTAATATGCGCATATCAAGTTAATTGTACACTATGTTACTACTTCGATGAGTAAAAAGTTGCTCTTATTCTACTTGGTTATGAGAAATGTATCAGTGATCAAGCCGGGTGACTGCTCGCATATGCGGCTTAGGTCACGACCTTTCCTGTTGGTGTACTGGTTCACTTTGTACAATATTGGTAACTGCTGGTTTCAGCTGTGATGGTTTGGAAAAGAATTTTGAAGTTTTCAATTCTAATTCTTAGTCACATCTTATTCAACCTTGCTCACTATTACGGGAGCAGTGCTACAGCAAGCTTTGGCCTGTCCCAACCTATAGCGCTCCTGCCTCATCTGCAAACACAAACCAGAAACATTTTGGTAAACGCACAACAAACATATACGTTCATCGCAAAAAGCTTGCCAGAAATGAATCTTAACGAACATCTCTTGATGTTGACTTTTACAATCGTAAGTTTTTCCATAGTTCCTCTGGCCATATATCCTTCACAAGTTCTTTTTCTTGCGATTCGGGGAAAGAGAGAGCATGAGCCTAAGAAGAGATTGAGGCATTAAAAAATGTCAGTCTTTTCTGGCTCTAAATTGTAACGACAGTGCTTGTGAGTTGCGTGGACTCCGACCTTTCACCCGACAGTCCACTGCCCTTTTCCACTTGAAACGCCTATTATGATCTCAGCATGTCATAAGAGAGGTCAAAATGACTTGAGAAGTTCCAATTATGCAACAATTTCCCACCAAGAGCACATCTTAGTCTAAACACAAATGCTGAAGTATATCCTCGTGTGCAGGTTTTAACACAAACGTGGAATCAATCCTCCTGTGCAACTTCTCTCATATCATCGGTTCTGTCTTGATGCAAGGCTAGCAGCTCTAGAATCCAAAAGACATCTTTGGAAAATGGTTTTGAGTGGTCGCCTGATACAAAGTCTTGAACCACATTGTTAACCTCAATCACACTGCATCCCGGCATTTTCTGCATGCTCTTGCTTCTTATGAGTTTCCTCATCCTTGACACACCCTCCCACTTCCCTAGATCTGCATAGATGTTGGAGAGCAACACATAGTTCCCTGTGTCATCTGGTTCGAACTCCAGAAGGTGCTCCATGGCAATAATAGCGATCTCAAGATTGCTGTGAATCCTGCAAGAACTTAACAAAGAACCCCATATCTTGGAATCTGGCTTCATTGGCATCTTCTGTATTGCGTCAAGAGTCTCAACAAGGCGCCCAGAGCGTCCGAGAAGATCAATTAAACAACCATAATGTTCAATTTCTGGCTCTATACGACAGACGCATCGCATACAATCAAAATACTTCAAACCCTCATCCCACAAACCAGCATGGGTGCAGGCTGATAAAATACTAAGAAAAGTAATACCATTCGGTTGTACCTTTGCTATCTGCATATCTTGGAAGAGTTCAATTGCTTCGCGAGCTTTGCCGTGATTTGCTAGCCCTCCCAGCATAGTACTCCAAGTTATCACATCCCTATCGACCATATTACCAAACAACTGCCGCGCTTCATCAATGCAACCACATTTCGCATACATTTCAATCAGCGCATTACAAATGTTAGTCTTACACGAAAGCCCATTCTTGTCTGAGTACATGTGAATCCATTTCCCTACCTCAAGAGCCCCAAGCTGTGCACAAGCCGGCAAAACAGACACGATGCTAATCTCATCAGGTTCAATGCCTACAACTTGCATTCGGCGAAAAACATCCAATGCATCCACATAGCACCCAATTCGGGCATAACCCGAGATCAAAGTTGTCCAAGAGACAATAGTCTTGTCTGGCATATCATCGAAGATTGCTCTTGCCCTTCTCATCTGTCCCAACCTAACATGCCCAAAAAGCAGGCAATTCCAAGAAATTGTATCTCTTTCAGTCATGCGCTCAAACACTTTGTGTGCATCTATGAAATTGTAGCACTTCGTATACATGTCTATTAACGCATTCTCTATTATTAAATTGGACTTCGGCCCAAACTTACAAACCTGAGCATGAAGCTCCTGACCCAAAAAATGACACAAAAGCCCTGCAGAACACTTTATAACAAATGGGAATGTGAATTTGTCAGGCCAAATGGGATTATCAGTCTGTGGATCTCTTAGCATGTTCTGGTACAGAGTGATTGCTACACCATATTGATGGTGATGTGTATAAGCTCTGATCATCGCATTGTACGAAAATCCATTTGGCTTAACCACTTGCTTGAAGAGCAAACTTGCATACTCTATATTCCCAATGTTATCACAAACATCCACCATTTTGGTCAACAAGAAGTTGCTCTGTGACAGCGATAACTTCACAATGTGAGCTTGGATTTTCTTCAATTTCACTACGTTGAAGCAGTTTCGTAACATGGGCACGAAAAAATCTTCCAATTCTCTAATAGCGAAGGCGCTGGATCTCGTTGCCATTTGGCATTAAAGACTCTCGGTCAAGATTTTCGCAGTAGCTTCTATTGAGCACCTGACTTGGAAAATGCTTTTCTATTTAACTAGGTGATATAGATGCAAGTTCGTTTCACGGGAACAAGTCGATGTTCCCATTCTGTCATAACTAATGAGTGAGCGACAAAGACTTGCAAAGCTGCTGAGGAACTGCTCAAAGAACTTGTTGTTTGAGCAGGGATTGCAAGCTCATGGAGCTGTATTAAAAAGGGGACTTGGGCTTGATTTGATGTTAAACAATGATCTTATAGATATGTATGGAAAATGTGGTAGGATGGAGCTGGCTTGTGCTGTGTTCGATAGAATGCTTGAAAGAAATGTGGTGTCTTGGACATCTCTTATGTGTGGCTACTTGCAAAATGGTAATGCCTACAGCTCGCTGTCGCTTTTTGCCAAAATGGGGTCTTCGTGCATCAAGCCAAATGAGTTCACATTTTCAATCAATCTTAAAGCATCGGGGATTTTGGGAATTCTAGGGAATGGAATGCAGATCCACAACGTGTGCGCAAAAACTGGGTTCGAATGGGTGCTTGTGGTGGCCAATTCTCTCATAGACATGTACTCAAAATGTGGAAGAATTAGTGAGGCTGTACAATTGTTTAACTGTATGCCGTTTAAGAATCTTATCAGTTGGAATGCGATGATAGGTGGATACACACTTGGAGGAAATGGTGAAAGAGCTCTGCTGTTGTTTCAGAAAATGCAAGAACAGGGGGAAGTTCCTGATGAATTTACGTATACGAGCATGTTAAAGGCATGTAGTGGCCTCGGAGCCATGCAGGAAGGAACCAAGATTCATGCTTCCTTGATTACAAGAGGATTCCCATGTTCAGTTGGGACCAGTACAGCAGGTGCTCTAGTGGATCTGTATGTCAAATGTAGGGAATTGATTAAAGCTCGGAGAGTATTCAATCAAATTGAAGTAAAGAATGTGATATCCTGGAGTGCTCTCATTCTTGGTTATGCTCAAGAAGGCAATTTACTAGAGGCTATGGACTTGTTTAGGCAGCTTAGGGAGAGTAAACAAGTAGATGGATTTGTTCTCTCAGGCCTGATGGGTGTCTTCGCTGATTTTGCCCTTGTAGAGCAAGGCAAGCAAATGCATGCCTACACCAGCAAAGTCCCATCTGGTCTGGCGATATCAGTGGCCAATTCAATGGTAGATATGTATCTCAAGTGTGGGTTAACAGATGATGCGGAAAGACTTTTCAGTGAAATCCCTGCGAGAAATGTTGTTTCTTGGACAGTTATGATCAGTGGCTATGGAAAGCATGGTCTCGGAAAAGAAGCGATTCGTATATTCAACCAAATGCAATCGGATAATATCGAGCCCGATGACGTGAGTTATTTGGCCGTGCTGTCAGCCTGCAGCCATTCTGGACTAATCAAAGAAAGCGAAGAATACTTCTCAAGATTGTGTAGTGACCCACGGATAAAACCAAGAGTCGAGCACTATGCTTGCATGGTTGATCTCCTAGGCCGAGCTGGACGCTTAAAAGAAGCTCAGAATCTTATTGAGAGCATGCCGCTGAAACCAAATGTCGGGATTTGGCAGACTCTGATTAGTGCTTGTAGGGTACACGGAGAACTGGAAATGGGAAGGGAAGTAGGGGAGATACTTTTGAGACTAGACAGCGACAATCCGGTCAACTATGTGATGATGTCAAATCTTTTGGCTGAGGCAGGCTATTGGAAGGACTGTGAGAGAATCAGAGAAATAGTGAAGACGAAGGGGTTAAAGAAAGAGGCAGGACGTAGTTGGGTAGAGATTGACAAGGAGGTCCACTTTTTCTACAATGGAGCGGACACGCATCCTCTTACAGAGAAAATTCATGAGATCTTGAAGGAAATGGAGAAGAGGATCAAAGAAGAGGTGGGTTATGTACATGGGGTGAGGTTTGCGCTTCATGACGTGGAAGAGGAGTCAAAGGAGGAGAGCTTGAGAGTTCATAGCGAGAAGTTGGCAATTGGTTTGGCATTGGTTTGTGGTGGGTTGGGAAACGAAGAAGGGAGGGTGATTAGGATTTACAAGAACCTCAGAGTTTGTGGGGATTGTCATGCATTCATTAAAGGTCTGTCAAAAGTTTTGAAGGTGGTGTTCGTGGTGAGAGATGCAAATAGGTTTCACAAGTTCCATGGTGGCTTGTGTTCTTGTGGAGATTATTGGTGATCGTATTCTTCTTTATACCAGGGGCTTCTTTTCAAGGGAGTGGCTAATCCTCGATGGGTTAGAAAGAGGGCAGTAAAGGAAAATAAAGGAGGCAACCACTGATCATTCGGGGGGAGGCAGCTACGGCTAGACTTGGGAAGCAGTGCTACTCAGTTAGCCGGCCTAGTTCTTTCTTTCTTTTTTTCTTTTTTTTTTCCTTCTTATTATTATTATTATTTTTTTATAATTAGCCTTGTTCTTTCTTTTACTTGGTCACAGATATAGGTCCACCTTACGTAGGAGATAATGAACGTGGATTTGATGGGGCTTGAATCCGTTGTCTTTAGTCTCGTGGAAAAATGAGCTGCACAATCATTAGTTTCAAAACATAATCTGGGTTCTCCTTTACAATACCCACATGCACAATCACAGGACTCCCCTTCCGCAAAGGCAAAGCGACGACCTTCCACTATTTAAGGAGGAAAACTTCAGACCGTTTCACCTGCCAGTACAATTTCTGCGGTCGTACCAGTTAGTTATAGTCCCCACCCAAACAAAGCAACAGAAGCATCGAGGGCTCAGGACAATCCGACGGGGAAGGGTAGGGGCATAGGGACTTCAACACATTCTAGTCAGAATAACTCGTACCGTGAAATTACGTAAACATGCTTTAAGGAAATTTGCTGCCATCAACTTATCCAAAAAAAAAAATGTTGCCACCTTCCGTAAACTAGAAATCTAACTCCGTCTTTGATCTATGGCCGAATCCGGTAATGCGGTTTGACCATCAAATTATCAACGTTGATTCCAACCAAGAAAAAAATTCATTTACAAATATAATAAAAAATTAAATGCACAATATTTGTACATAAACATGGAAGGACTCGCTTAGCTAGAAATTACATCATCTATTTACTTTTTTTGTTTTGTTTGTTCCTTCTCTTCCAAAAACCCAGCTAGGCATCTAGACAGACCGAGATTGTTAATCATACATTAGGCTCCATG
This sequence comes from Morella rubra, assembly GCA_003952965.2. Classification (NCBI taxonomy): domain Eukaryota; kingdom Viridiplantae; phylum Streptophyta; class Magnoliopsida; order Fagales; family Myricaceae; genus Morella; species Morella rubra. The sequence continues at coordinate 29,046,419 of CM025856.1, forward strand.
ATGCCACTCTCAAGTTAGATCCTTAAAGAAAGGATGATTGAGAGCTTGTCTAGCTGTGAGACGTTCAGCCGGATCATACTTCAACAAACCTTGCAATAAATCCGTGAGTGAGGATCTTGTAGACCCTGCATGTTGAGATACCAGGTCCTGAATAGAACAGTATTTTAGTCCTTTTCCCGTACCCAGAAAAAAAAAATTAATAAAAAGAGGACAGAAAAACATAGGGGGGGAAATTGCTAAACCTTTAAACAGTCAAGCTTATTGACAGCTCTAATACTCTCCCTTGAAACTGCTCCTTCTGGCCAATTTAGTCTCGAGCCTCGCCTGAAGTATTTTTCAGCACCTCGGCTGCTGACAACAACAACGGGGAGCAAAATGTCTAAATACACGATGTAGTAAGACAAAGTATATTCCTTAATCACTCAACAAATTATTTCTCCAAGATTGAGATGCTCTCCATGCTCTCCAATTCACTGCTTCAATTAGATAGTTCAATTTGAAAAAAGATAGACAGTGCGAAAATTGAATATTGTAAGACCCACATTGCCCAATAATTAATAGCTGCAGCATTCAATGTGAGAATGTTGCGTCTATCACTCTCGCAAAGATCCTGATCTATTTCCCCATCAGTGTAGAGGACCTTCGTGAATAAGAAAATAAACTATCCCCATCAGTGTAGAGGACCTCTAGTGGCCAAGCACTTATAAACCATATAAAAGGGCCAGTAGATACAGAGCGTGTACAAGTTGTCAAGCAACATCCTTCCAGGGAGACAAACTGACTTCTAAAAAGCTCACTACTTACTTGGCCCTTCGAATCATATGCTCTGGCAGAGGTCCCAACACCCTCTCCATCATTGCCAAATGCTCTAGGTTCTCATGCGTCTGAAACAATGCTTCACCCTGACAGATTTTCCACATCTTAAAATTTTCTAACCAGACATTCTGCATCCAAGTCAAGCCCATAACCAAGAAAAAAAAAACTAACCGCACAGAGTTCAACAAGTATACAGCCAACACTCCACAAATCGCATGGATAAGTCCATCCTAAACCTGCAAAACATGCATATACAAGACCATCAGAAGAAAATGTAAGCAATTCAGAAAAAAAAAATTTCATCACCAGCAATTCTCTTTCACCTCAACAGCAACTAAGTTACAGTAGAAAAAGGAAGGAAGAAGCAGAGAAGGGAAAATGACACAAAATTTACAGAGCTAAACAAACTTGGTCCTCCCCAAAGCAAAATCACAAAACTTGATTCAAGAGTCAAAGACTCAAGAGGTCAAGTCCATCATTTTACGGCTTACAAGGCTATAACACTTAAAAACATGGACACTGGTGGCCTATTATATGTAACATATGGCATAACGTGGGCCATGAATGTAGACAAAGGAATTATTGCACTTTCCTTTTGGGTAAAGCATCAGCCCAAGTTGTTGATTTTCACTCAAGAAATTCTTTTTTCGATAAGTACACTCAAGAAATTCTCCGTTCAAAAGAAAAGCTTTAAGAAGAGTAAATGCTTCTCCTAAAAGCAAGGTTAAAAATTCTTTAATCAAGTGACAAGTTGTTTGTATCATTGGAGCCGGAACACAATAGACTTCACCAAATTAAAGGAACAAAATTTTCACTTGCCAACACCATAACTAGTTACCTAAAATAATCTCAGGGGCTCTGTAATGCCTCGTTGAAACAATGGAGCTATGATTCTGACTATCAAAGGCAGTGCTACCGAAATCAATCAGCTTAATGGCACTAGACTTGGGCAAGCACCTGAATTGTATTTCATCTGAAGAAACTCTCTGTACCATTGCAAGCATTTTTTAGATATATCATTACTGATCCAGCATCCATATATGAAATGGTATGATTTTACAATTATAAAAGGCCAAATACCTTACAACCAGGAAGCCTTACATATTCAGAAGATACAAGAAGTATATTTTCTGGCTTGAGGTCAGTATGAATTAAGCTTAAATCATGCATATCTGCCAGATAGGATAAAGCAAAGAAACAAGTCAAAGAAAGAGGACAAAGTCAGATCAAACTGTTCACCCCTGAACAAACAACAGGCCAAGAAACAGATTTCGGTGATTGATTAGGAAAGATAAGAAAAAGAGACTGAGAGGTAAGCCAAAGGCTATGAACTATCCACACACATGCTACAGATTCCAAAAGCTGTCGTCCAAATTCCCGAACAAGATCCACAGGGAATGGGCAGTATTTATTTCTCTTTAGAAAATCAAATAAGCTTGGTCCAAGCTTCTCAAACACCTGATAACACCATTAAAATGCATACAAAGGAAGGTTCCTGTTTAGTTCCCAGTTGTATGAATAAAGAGCATATGGACAAACTTATGCAGCAGTACTACAATTCAGTAGATGAACTCAATTCATGTACAATGTAAATGTAAATCGACCATCTAAATCTCCATAATTGAGACATGGAAAGTGAAAATGACGTTAACATAGAAACAACAACAAGGGAAAGTAAATAATTGAGATAAAAGACTTAATAAAGACTGCAAATCTCATAATGAGATAGCAGTCAATCCATTGCAACCCAATACAAAAGTGATCCCATACAAAATGCAACACAAGAGATATAGACATCTTATTATCGTCAAAGAAAAAACAACAGGGGATAAAGAATGGAATAAGATGCATAAAAGAGTTAATCAAACCAGTTCAGTCAATAAGGGAATGAGATGCATAAAACAACAGGTGATAAACAACAGGTCAAATTACAAAAGCTACTTACAATGCATATGTGATTGCGGTAATCAAACCAGTTTCGTATCTGAACACAGCTGCACGAAGGGAAAAAGATGCATAAAAGAGTTACACCATGTCACAAAACGAGCTAGATATTTGAGTAGCTGATGGCGCAGAAGGTACATACTGTGAGTTGTCTTTATCATTCTTGGCAAGATGTTGAAGCACATCAATCTCAATCATTGCTGCGTCACGATATTTACGTATGCTTCGAACAACCTTGATTGCCACATACTCTCTTGTTTGACGGTCCCAACACTCCAAAACTCGACCAAATGTGCCTACAGCACTAGCAATATGCTGAATGACACAAGCAGAATCACAAAAATATAAAACCTCGTAGATCAGAGCACTTGACAGCTAACCTTCACCCATCTTACTGAGTATCTTATCTGCCAATGAGAAATTCCGAGTCAAGTGTGACACAAAAGCTACATACTGAGAGGAAAAAACCAAATCTCTATTCCACTAAACTCAAAATAGTTTCCAGGAAATGTGTAGGGGAAAGATCTCGCAGAAAATTTAGAAGTAGTAGAGTATAGTGCATGTGCAAACAACATCCACCATGCATATACAGTATTAAGGAGAAGCATTAGTAGAATTTTAGAAGCGTATCAATGGCATCCAGCATCAAATAAATGCTGGACAACAAAAGAGACAACCAACAGAACAGCTGCAATAATTGTAAGATGCATCACTGAGAAGCGATCACAGCACAAGGAAAGAGAACCTCAAGAATGAAATTCCCTGATTTGGTCTACTCGAAATTAACAAGCGGCTGCAGCAATAGGATAAATAAGCTGCCGCAAGCACTACCCCGATAAGAAAAGGGTATTATAGTTGGAGAAAAAGGGAGTTACAGCCCATGATAAATCGTGCAGCCAATATACCGTGGGTAGATATAGTCGTTAATCACATTAGGCCCAGTGACTCAAAACAAGGCCTTAGTGATCAACTACATACATAAATGAATGTGCTGGCACCCATCAACATGAAAATCTGTATAAATCAAACTGAGCGAACCACGAAATTCCCAATTCCAAGAATTATTAACGCAGAGAACAGAAATAAAATCAGACGCTTCAAAAAATCGAAAATTTACAATCCTTGTTAAACACCTGAGTAGTCCCAAATTCAACCTGATTTAAAGCTTCCCAGAGCGTTTCACTTGAAACTTCGGGGGCATTAAATAAATCACCAGTCCAACACCGGTAATGGAAAAGGCAGGAAGAAAAAATATTGCAAATAACAAAATTCCATTATTGGAAAGGAACACTGACATCTAGGAGTGAGATTCTCGCCGAGATTGAAGACGTAATGGCCTTCTCGATCGTCGTCCCTTCTGGGAGGCGATGCATGCCTTCTTCTTTCCACCACTTCATTATTAACCACCTCTGCCCGTTTCACCTACAATAGATCACCATTCATTACCCACCCGTGTCAGATTATCAAAACCCTCATCATTCCCCCCCCCCCCCCCCTTTCCCAAAAAAAAAAAAAAGAAACAAATAAAATAAAATAAAATAAATTTCGGGTTCGAAGACTAATTATCGAAAAACCCTAACCCAAACTGTGGTTCAAGACCCAAAAGAAAAGGAAGCAGGCGAAAAACGGACCCGTGGTTCAGATGGCGCCACATCCCACGCGGCTCGGGGCCTCTTCCTTATTCGCTGCTCCCTCTCCATCCCTTCGATTTCCAGGGCCACCATTCACACCCACCCGGTTCAACACGTCTCTCTGCCAATTTCTTTATAGCTGCAACTAGAGAGACAAGTAATCTCCCATAAAATCTTCCCGGATAGGGCTTCTGACAATGAGAAGAAGATTTGAGAGCGAGGGACGAGATTTGGGTTCTTTTTCAGCTTAGGATCTATCTATTTATTGGTTCTTCGAACCGGACGGAGGCAAATTCGAGCTCGTGATGTAATTTTACATCCGTTCTTTTTCTCGTTGTAAGTGCCAGCCCACGTGCGGTCCGGACCCTGATGCAAACCAACCCACGTCTACACGCTTACAGCGAAAATTTTTACAATTTACACGTCTGCCCAATTTTGAAGCTTAATACCTTTGTACCCAGAACTTTGACAAATTCAGAAAATAAAACCCATGCAGGCTTGCAGTTGTTTTCTGATTTAGAAAATTTAATAATACATACAGTTCTAATTTCAGCTTTAGACTAAATATATATATATATGTATGTATGCATTCGAAGCCACTTCTCTTTGCTTCTCCAATTCTCTCACTTCTCTCAAATCTTCAAAGCTTTCACTACTCTTACGCTTACCAGACTCTCTCTTTCCTAAATATTCCAACTACTTTTCTTCATTCCCTGCTTATCCTTGCAATCCCTTTGTCTTCTTCTCTTCTCGCAATATCAAGTTTCCAGTTTCCAAGTTTTTCATATTCATCTTGTAAGTGTGCTTTCATTATTGTACTTTGTAAACTTTGAATATTATTTCAATATGAGTCAAGATCTTTCAGTTTTAATTGCTATTACTTTATTGCTTAATAGAACATGGAATACTTTGCTTGCATTTTTATTTTTCAATATCATTTATGGTTCATATCTCGTGCTTACATATACTGTTGAAAATATCATTGATGAACATTATTTGAAGAATATGATTCTGATATATCATTGCATTCAGATGACGACGAGTGAAAGAATTGGGAAAGCAGAGAGAAGTGGCTTCAAATGTACTTTGCCGAAAATGAAATAAGAGGTCGTATTATATAGAAAAGAGAACAGAACAAATGACTTGAGATAACCTTTGATATTTTTGAACAGTAAGATTATTTTTGGAAGAAATGAACAGTGATGAAATAGTACCGATGGTATTTTTGGAAAGAAAACAACAATGATATTTGTTGGAAACAGTAAACATTATCTTGAACAGTAACTGAATAGTGACTGTCGGCAGCTTTATTCTGATATTTGTAAATTGACAATTGTATCCTTCACGCCATGTAATTATCCTTCAAATGAACGTTGCAATGCTTCTATTTCTTCAATAGACAATTCCAACTCGCAACCAGTATAAGGATCTTGAGAATTATCTTCATATTGAGAACTGATATCTTGAAATAAATTGAAAGCAATAGTATCTTCAACTGTATCTTTTTTAGATAATTGAGATAAAACTACTAACAGTTCTTTCTTGTAATCATCACGGGATTGAGCCGCAGCAAGTTTGGCTTGAATTTAACTTTTTTGAGAAAAGAATTGAGGATGTTTTGCTATTTGGAGTTTGGCTTGGGCAATGACAGTAATGACATTATCACAATATATATATATATATATATTTAGTTTTAAAACTCGGGTTTTCGGGATATATTTAGCAATTCAAGACCTAAGTTTTAGCACATGGTAAATTCTGAATCTTTGTAAAAGCTTCCTCCAACTCGATTAACTGAGTTATTAGGTAGCTCTATCTCATCTTTCACGCGTAACAAATACAAGAAAAAGATAAGAAACTAAAGAAATGGAAATGTCCAACATGCAATGGTCATAGTGTGAGATGGAGGATCCCTCCATGCATGCCCCATAAGAAAATAAAGAGGTGAATCCCTCTACCTATATATCACACGAGATGGGGATAATCTAACCTGCATATAGGAGTAGGTGAAATAGACATTCCCTATGGCCTAGAGGTAAGGGGATTTTCATGGTGGGTGGATACACCAATCACATTTTATGATGATTTTTATTGATTTTTATTTTTTTTTATGTAACGAAAGAAATTGTGTACCAATTTCGTGTCCCATCCACAACAAAATTTGGAGTAAGTGGAGAGCGCAGACTGAACAATAGAGCATATAAATTTTTCTATTCAAAATAAACTTTGGAGTAGGTGGAGAGCACATTGTAACTAAATAAAAAATCACGCAAAATTTATAGATACTATCACCCACCCACAAGACAAGAAACATCATTAAAATGAGAAAATCCTAATAGTGATTCCACTGAAGCTGACTAAAGGCAAACCAGATAAAGTCAATTAATTTTAACTACAAATTTGGTAAAATACCAAATATTTCAAATGTCAGACATCTATAGGTACAGTTATAGCCCTGGCCCGAGCATACATACAATTGTTGTGACCTTATGAAACTGGGCCCCCAGTTCATGCAAAACAAAAAGCTGCCCACCCGAACGGCCCCAAAAGAAACTACATTTAAAGACTACGCTTCGGCTTTGCTCCCCCCGCGTAAAAAGTCCATCTTAGGCCCGGTTCCCCCTCGCCAATAATAATGGGCCATGTTGTCTTTGCAAATCACGGGCTGCGAGCTAACTATTGGGCCTCTATGACTAGGCAACGGAGAAGAAAAATCACGGCTTCAGTGTTGAAGCATCAAGCCGTAATACAATCCTACCAATAACGAAAGAAAATTTAAATATCCATTTCATTATTGTCCTTTGATCTTTTGTTATTATTTGCTATTCAAATATATACGGTTTTTCTCTGATCTTTTATTTTATGTATGAAATTTTTTTGTATGGCGATATACCTATGTCAATGTGTGCACCTAAATTCATATTGCAGAAGAAATTCAATACTGCACTACTTTCATATTAACAATTAATTTTTTAGTGTAGGCGTATGTCGAAGCAGTATCACAAGTAAACGAATACCAAAAAGCTGTTCGGCAAATTTTCCTTTCTTTTCTTTTTATTTTATTTTTCCTTCCCGGGGAAGGGGACTAAAGTTGGCACCCACACATTTGCTTAAATCTCGAAAGGAGAGAATAAACATTTGCTTGTGTCCCTTGGCAAAACTGAAGGGGAATAGAAAAACAAAGAAAAAGAAACAGCCTTGACGTCTTGTTTTCCCGAAAGTCAGGGCACGTTCGTTTCCAGCTTTCTAACACACGTACTAATATAACTTATCATTATTATTTTTACACACGTTAATATAATTTTAACAACTTTTATACGCATGCCACTAAAGCTTAAACATATCTAAATATTCACACTATTCTTAAAATTTTTAAAATTTTCTCAAAACAAACATACCCTAAATCTCCACGAATGACACTCCCGTGCCGTCAACATCTTTCTCATCAACTCAGAAATTCTTATCTTCTAGTGTAGTGAAATATCAATATCTGTTGCCATTTCCGTGTGTTTCCTCGTTTACTCAGCCAAAAAAATAAAAATAAAAATATCTGTTATTTTCCCTCCATCATTCACCTGTGGAAATTTAACACAGTGAAGTCTAATGAAAAGATAAAACAATAATAAAATCATTTATAACACAAACCAACTACATTAGAGTGTCGAAAAAAATGGATTTTTGTGGCTAAGAAAATTCCAATATAATTCCGGTAAAACATTTGTAGGGAATAACTCCACACCAACCTATTTTGACTAAACTATCAGCTCAGAAATTAGCATTCCTTAACATATCACTTCAAATAGTAAAATTGTGTGTTCAAATATTTAAATGGGCTACTACTAAAACTTGGAGAGGCTCCAAGTTATGAGTTTGATGAGATTTAAATGGGCCCGACAATAACACCACCAACTAATTTTCATAATTGCTCTATCGGCTGACGCACGATGGACTGTTCACATAGGAGGTAATATTCGTCGTCCATTTCCTAACGACATCGTTACCTCATACATGTCATCATGTTTACATAGGAATATTTTCCCTCCAGCGAAAAAAGACGGGCTCATGGGCACCACAAACTAATCCACAGCATCCAAAACAGCCCACAGTTTGCAATTGCACCAAGCGAATAATAATTCCCAAAATGGTCCACACGTGAAGGCGTGCAATCCACGCGACACCCACACAGTGTCGTACTCCTATTAGTGTATTTAAACACTTCCAGAGAGAAGCCTTAGTGTTCTTTGGATATAGAGAGAGATCGGGGAGAGAGAAGTGAGAGCGTGACCAAAGATGCAGTCGCTGCAATCCAAGGCCTCCGAGTGGAGCGGAGTCAGCCAAGCCGACGCCTTTGCTATTGACGAGATCAATCTGTTCCAGAAACTTGGCCTCCAGACCTTCATTAACCTCTCCACCAATTTCTACACCAGGTCGGTAATTAAGGCGGATATTGTTTTTGAGTTCACTAGCTTCAGAGTGAAGCAGGTAGTTGTAATTTTCTTTTCTTTTGCTAAGCTGGTAGTGATTTTCTTTTTCATTTATAAATGAGGCTATTGTTTAATACGACACACTAGTTAAAAGCAGAGCCAAGTCGATGGAAAATCTGATATGTATAAAAGTTTCGATTTGTCAAAAAAGAGGAATTTTTTTTCTTCTTTAAACAAGATAATATTTGGTTGAAATGAGTTGTGTTGAAGGTTTTGGGTATGTGAGTTAAAAACCAGGGTATATGACGATGAGGAAGAATGGTTCCGGTCAATCTTTGCGAATTCAAAGAAAGAGGACGCGATTCAAAACCAATACGAGTTTTTCGTGCAGAGAATGGGAGGGCCTCCTCTCTACTCTCAACGAAGAGGTCAGTATTCTTTAATATCTGCTTATCATTCCCGTTGATGCTTCCATAGGATTGTGAATTTTTGTTGGTTTTACCATAATACATACCCTGTTCCTTCCGCGGAATTTCATATTCCCTTTCCCAGCAAACAGGGGTTTTTGTTCTCTTTTCGAGGGTAGTTTAGGGAAGAAAATGCAGATAGCGTGGACATTCTAAATAGGAGATATATTTTCACTTTTGGAAAACATCCTGAAAAGGTAAAACGTTTGAATTGAGAGTATGCTTCTTTTGGAACGCCCCCAAAATAAAGACAAGGCAATTGGATTCTAAATAGGAGATATATTTTCACTTTTGGAAAACATCCTGAAAGGGTAAAACATTTGAATTGAGAGTATGCTTCTTTTGGAACGCCCCCAAAATGAAGACAAGGATCTTGAATTGATATGAGGTTTAGGAAAGAATTTGTTGTTTTTGAGTCATTGTGTTTCAGAGCTACTTCATGTGGAGATCACTATGTTCGAAGAAGCAAAAATGTGTTTTCACTGGTAATCACCAGGATCGGATAGGGTAGTTCTGCAGTAATATCGGTATTATCCTAGTTTGGTTTCCAAGAAGGATTGTTAATTCCTTCCTACAATGCTTTATTTCCTATCTATGTATTTGCCGTTTCCTTTATAGTTAGCGTCAGAGACACTACTGAAATTGTGTTCGCTGTTTGAGAGATGGGTACATTGGGTAGCATTTGTTATCCAGCTCTTATAGGAACAAGAACTTTCATCACTATCCCAAATGGCATCGTGACATATTTTGCCTAGTGCTCTAGCTAATTGCAAATTTCTGCACATGGCAAAACTGAAACTGTTACTATTGTCAAAAAAATTTGTACTGAAATCACAACTCTCAAAGAAGAAAAGAAGTTCTACTGAGCTCCACTCAGCATCTGCTGTCACTCTTCTCTAATTTAGTTCGGAGAAGTGTAATGACTCGCTGACCTCCAAGTTTTCTAGTCATGCGCTGGCTCTTCACTGTGCTTGCATAATTTCACATTTCTCTACCTTTGTTAGTATGTTTATCTTCATATTAATTGACATGGTCTTCTGCCCTTTGTTCATATTGCTATCCATGAGCTGAGGATAGAGATTACCTATTGGGTCTGTCCTTCCAAAAGTCAAATTTTCAGATTTGAATTTCTTTTGTATTAGTTTTTGTTTTCTATTTGGACATTTTAAGGGGGATTTTATATGCCTTTCTTCCATTTCAACTTAATATTTGGCAGGCCATCCTGCTCTGATTGCACGTCACCGACCATTTCCTGTCACGCATCAAGCTGCGGAGAGGTGGTTACATCACATGCAACAAGCATTGGAAAGCACCCCAGATATTGATGCAGACTCAAAAGTTAGAATGCTGAACTTTTTCAGGTACAATTTTTTCAGAGTTACCGCTTTCTCGTATATATTAACTAATTGACATGTCTTAAAGTTCAGTTTTTTTCCCATGTTCAAATTTAATTACATTTTATGCCTATCCTTTGTGTTTTGCAGGCACACAGCATTCTTTCTTGTAGCTGGAGATGAGTTGAAGAGTCAAAACGAACAACCTGCATGTAAGCATGGGACCAGCAACCAGCTGCCGTGTAAAAATTTTTAATTGCTAGTTCAGTTGTGAGAAACAACAATATTCAACTATTCATGGAACCTTTTGATGTAAAAGGAATACTTCCTCAGAGCCTACATTTCAATAAATCTTATATTGGGGAAGATTAATTACATTTACTATGTTCTTATACAAAATTTGAACTATTTATCTTTGCTTTAAGTGGTGAACTCATGATATGGTTCCCGACTGTGAATTGTTGAAATTGTGGAGACACATCCCCTGAGACAATGGAAGTTATCAAATCCATAGACTAACCGTTGCCTCCAATGAGTTGCAGCAGCAATTTCTACTAATCAAAGCTCCTACTTGAAGATTTGATGTCGAAGGGTAATCAATCATTTCCTTCCCCCGTAAATCAATTAATATTATCCTATCTGTCTCTGTTTTTTTGGTAAGCACTCTATCTGATTTCAGAGAATATCTGACGATTGTAAGAGACAAATTTTCCCTATCCTAGGGAACTATTCCTGCTAGCCGAAGTTAGTATGGCCATGTGATAGTAACATCGATTAGGAAGATGCCAAGAGCCAACCTTTCTAGTTACAAAATTGTTTAGAGGACAAGTATCTAATGTTGGATAATTGGCTCTTGTGAAACCGTTGCTTGGCTTGAGCTAAACACTGGAACTTCTGGATTTACATTATTGACTGGTACCCAAGAGGATCAGAAGCTACAACTTGGAGCGCCGCTTCAAGAATTCTATCCAAGGAGAACCCGGTCCCCGGCAAAGCCCCACTTGCGATAACATGGAAATAAAAATTTAAGCACTAACTATATAGGCTTTTGCGTGCTTAAACAACAAAAGTAGGCTTGAAGGTATGATTGAAGCAGTCAGCTTATCAAAATTTTAACCCTCTGGTTCCTATGGTCCACTAAATGTTAATCAAATGATTAGGCTAATATGCTTATATTACTGGAATTAAATTGACAGGTAGAGTCCTTTCACACAGGAAAACCTTCATATGGGCACTAAGATGTCCCACAAGAATAATTGGGACACAGTTCATCATAGGATACAACTCAAAGTTGCCCTTTCTTCCTTCTTTCAGTATCCGAGTGACTTGTAGGAACAAGAAAACCAGAAAGTAAGCATCAAATCCTTATGCCAGTTTTCAGCATTCACGTGGAGTGTATGGTGAAGTGATATGATTGACCCCTGTTTCCAAGTGTAGGCCATCCTTACATAGAATCTTTAAAGGGTAAATATGAATAATGCAACTCATAAATAAGCCCATAAAGCGATTATTTAAACATTGTTGCCATCATGGGAGGAAACCCTCGAGAAGCTTTTAGTTTGCTAGGAAGTGGAAAATTGTTATCCGTAACAATAATCATTATGAGGAGATCATAACTAGTTAATGTTCAGGAAGAGAAAGGGGAGAGACATGATTAAACATGGGCCTGAATATATTGCACAATTGCTTGAACATTGATTTGACTGGCTTGACTGGATTTTAAAGGGAATTAATCTTGCAGATGTCAGTATCAATTTCGGAGTTTCCAAAAGTTTCTTGTAGGGATGCAAGAACTATTATAGGGTTCCTGCGCTTTGTTTGTTTTTATCATTTCTCTCCAAGTCCACTTGCACGAGAGAAAAGCATGGATTTGTATCTTCAAGATCGAGGCAAACAATGTGGAGCGTTCTAGTTTGCTTGATGTACAGAAGTAGATAGAAAACATCAATCCATGTGCCAAATTCTGGTTACTTTTATCATGATACATTCCATTTGTGAATAGAAGAAAGCGTAAATGAGAGAGGCGTGAAACCTCTCAAAGCATCTTTATTTGCTTGTGAACAGAGCAAGGAATGCTTAGAAAGAAGAGAGGGAGGGGGGGGGGGCGTTGGGAAAAGAACAGATAGAGCAAGGAAGAAAAGCTGGAAACATACAAGCTTTTCTTTTTGTCTTGCGCTATAATGCCTTGCATTGAGATCATAAACTAAGGTTAAAACCTAACACACAAAAACTCGTCCCAGAAACAACCGAACAGCAAAAACAAGAAACAGAGAAACTTGATAAGAACTATTTGCTAAGAACTATTGCTCAAAACTCAAGGATGATTGGACTACAAAAAGTTTTTTGACGTATTCTGGGAGCTTCCAACGATTGATTTTAGCATTCACGTAGCCTGCCTTACCTTGTTTTCGCGTCTGTCTGAGATCCAAGTACGAATATTTAGACTTGGTTCGGAAAAACAGAAGAAATAGAAGCCAAAAAATTTAGACATTGAAGCTTCGAGAAATAGAGAGATGCTTATACTGACAATTACCCAAAAACATAGAGAGATGCCTAATTCTAAGATATGGGCAACAACATACTTACATGGGTGGTCTAAGAGATCAAGCTCAGAAAATAAGAGCATATAGGTCCTGAGTCATTTCCCAACATCAATCCAGCAAATTTTCTATTCGTAAAACTCTCGAAGAATCAGCAAACCGAGCCGAGAAAGACCGAGGAAGATTATCCGGCTCCATGGACCCCGTTCCTTGATCGAAGTTCTTAGTATACGTCTTGGGATCGTAAGTACTAGCCCTCACGAACGAAACTTGAGGACGGGAAAACTTTTTCTTCTCTCTTGTGATTTTCTTCCAAAACGTTTGCCATCTCGGCTGTGTTCTTTTGTTGTCGTGGTAGCTTCTTTGCCGGCCCAACTGGATGCATTCAACCTCCGCATCCGAGCTCCACCATTTCTTGATTCCCATTGCCAAGTCAAAAGAGCAAGTTTTGAGGACGTGGTTTGTCGTCTCGTCTGGACGTAGGCGAGCCTATATTTATCCTGCGTGGAACATGATTACTAACTACTTTACACACGCAACTCTTTTTTTTTTTACTTTACACATGCGGGGTTCTCTCTCTTTCTCTCACCTACCCTTGTTATTCTATTTTTTTAAGGGAAGTTATTGGATTCAATTTGACTTTCTAGAAGGTGGATATTGGATCAGTGTTTGATTTTATTTGAGAGAAACAGAGAAACGAGAGAAAATTCGAAAACGATGTTTCGTGGGCTTCACGTTTATAATTTAAAATTCTTGTAGGTATTATCATAGCCTTGGTAGTCGCGGCCTGAAAGAGGACCGTGCCAGCTGAAACAACAATGGAGTATTTAATAATTAAGATTCAAAGCAAGTCCGCCGAAAGAGTCATCCTTTGCTGGCCGCCAGCCAATCTCTCTCTCTCTCTCTGTTTCTCCCCAAGCTCCTTTGAAAGATCAATGGTTACTGTATATAATTATATTTTAGTCACATGATAATGTGTTGAAAGTTCCTAGCCACCGGTATAATAAAACATTGGGCAACTAGAAGCGAATGGGCGTATGATTCAACACATTTGTTTTCTTTTTAGTTTATGTTTTACCATTTATTTTTCCAATTTGAAGCACGCAATCTAGCAAAAAAGACTAATAAAATGCCAAAATTCTAGATGCTAGTCTGATACTAATGTTAATATATATATATAAATTGAATCATTCTGGATAGTTTGCCCAAAAGGGAAAAAAAATATTATTATTTTGGGTTCACGTTGATCTCATACATGAAATGAACTTATCTAACTTAGAACAGGTTTAGCCCTCTTTGCGCAAGCTTCTTATGCCTATTTGGGAGTGAATTTTTCTTTTCTAAAAGCATTCCTAACAGTTTATTCAAATTTGACTCTACACTTTAACAAAAAAGAACACTTCTCTATTTTAACTATCAATTTTTAAAAATATCCCAGCAGCTTTTCTATTTTAACCATTTATTTTTACTATTCTATTTAAATATTATTTTTTAAAGATTTCTTTATTCTTTCTCTAATATTTATATTTTTGAATATTTATTTTTAACGATCTGGAAGCAAAAAAAAACAAAAATAAATAAAAAAATAAAAGAGAGGAGAGCTGAGAAACTGGGAGAAAGAAAAAAAAAGAAAAAAAAAAAAAAAAAAGGAAGCGGAGAGCTGAGAGAAAGAAAAAAAATAAAAAATAAAAGAAAAAACAAAAGAAAAATTAATATTTCAAGATGGTGAAGTGACTGTTCATAAGTTAAATTTTTTTGTTAAAAATTCTTAGAATAGATAAGCTGTTAAAAAAATTTTTCAATTTTTTAGTTATATTAACTATCTATTCTAATCAAAATATTATAATAGAGAAGCTATTAAAAATATTCTAAGTCTGTTTGGGAATGAAGTTGAAAGTTGAAGGTGAAGCCTTCCTCTACTATATATCTTGGGCCGCTTTCAGGAAAATTTGCGTACAAGAAAAAACAAGTGACTTATGAGGACCAAGAGAGTTATTGGGCTTCTTGGTCCATTTGCCCTGGTCCATAAATTCTCTACTGGTAATAGAAAATATATTTTGCTTACGAAAAGAAAAAGCAAAATTAAGAGGATATTGGCTGCTTAAAAAAACCAATTTAGAATATCGGCTCAACTTTGCTGAGCCCATTCGAGGCCGAGCAAAAGTCGTCCGCGTGCGTTTATGTCAGACGGAAGAAACGAGAAATAACGAAAGCGACGAAGAAATACAAGAAAATAAAAAAAGAGGAAAAGAACTAACGAGCTCAAGAGGATTTCTATCGGCAAACCATATCGGCCCTCACGACCAAGTGAACCACAAAAATTCATGTCAACTTATCCCACTAGCCAAAAGCATGATTTACCAGTGCAAATGCTTGCGTGGAGGGCTTCTGACAGAAATGACTTCAACATTTTCACGCAAAACAAACATCATCCGACTACATCGCCAAATAAAACATGTTCGTCTGGAAAACTACAGATGTCTAGTGTCTAAGCTAGATGAACTTCGCAACAAAACCGAGCATTATACAAACTTACGACGGACCACCATTAGATTTCTGTGAGTGCGTGATGGATCTCACTTTCTCATAAGCGTCAGAACAAGCATGAGCATAATCTGACATGGCTCGGAAGAGCTCAGGTAAACGAGTTTTGAGACTACCCAATGACTTCTCTCTGACCTGGATACAATGTTTTTGTGAGATTCAACTTCCTCTTCCAATCTCTTCTTCAAGCTCGACTGCAAATTGCTTCTCTGAGACAGGATCCTTGGGATTTGCATCTTCGCCTCTTTCAGGACCCATTTCATCCGGGCCCTTCCGCTGCATATATTTCTGGTACCATTCCTCAAATGCCTGCTTTTTGCGGAAGAACTCCTTCCTAGTCTCCTCACACTTCTCTTTAAGCTTCATCTCTTCCTCCTGATGAAGTATCATGGTTTGTATCACAGCAGCAAAGGACGCAATTGCTGATTTCACAAGCTCATCTGGAAGCTTTTCAAGATGATCATGCCATGAATGGAGAAGAGCTTGGATTGGAGGATGTTGGACTCTCGGGGGTGATGAGATTTTCTCCTTTAAGCTGCTTTCAATGGGGATGAGATTTAATTTCAACCAACTGTTAAGAGCTCGGACGTATTGTTTTTGGTGACTCACAAGCTTTTCAAATTGTGACTGCCATTCTTGTACGACTTTTGAAAGTTGTACCGTGCGGTCACAGTGGTGCTTCGTTGTTTCCCTGGGGGCATGTTCAATGTCAAGTGATTTGAGATTTGTAACAAGTATCAGCTGGCTGTCGTGATGTGCGCACATACTCCCCCACATTTTGGCCATCCTGAAGAGCATATATCACACTCATGTTCATGAACAAACTGCTTTCATGGGAACAAACAATTTTGTAGACAATAACCATATTGTCAAAATTTGGGACAGGAAGAATGAAAATCTTCCCAACAAAACACACAGTAAAATAATGACCTTTTCCGGTGAAATGTCCAAGTTCGTAGCTTTTTTCACCAGTGTTACCAAGGAAAATACAATAATTGTAACAAAGTCATGACAATCTCGTATGGAAACAAAAAGCGACTGTATATTCAAGAATGGATTAGATCGCAGTAGGAAGCTCGGGTGGTCTGAGTTGAAAACCGCCAACCAGTGATAACAAAGTTCAAATCTTGTCAATGGAAGGGACTTGAAACACACTTTCCACTTCAGACAACTACACATCCAGCACAACTATGTCTATGGTTTCTCATGCTATTTCAGACACGCACAAGCCAAAAAGCCAACTAGACTGCAGTAGCCTTGAAAGTGACCAGATAGATTGAAGCAGAACCGGGCCAGTTTGGTGTGACTGATGGAATTGAGGTGAATAGATCAAAGTCAAATAATATCCTTCTAGATATAATTACAAAATCCACCACCCTATACTGGATATTGACCACCTTGAGTAGACACAGTGCCTATTCAAACTATTGATAACGAAAGAGAGAAGGCCTATTTGAGAGAATGTTCTTTACAGTGAAACCAAAAAGAATTTGATTTTCTTCGTATTCACACAAGCTGAACTGTGGAGGAAGACACTTAGGTAACTAATGAGTTAGGCTTGTTCTTGTCTAAAAAAGTAAGGAGGGCATAATGGTTAAGAGGCAATTTCTGATTCCACTTCACAATGTTCTGAGGACATGCAAAGCTACCGAACGAATCTATAAATAAGAAGTGCAAAAGCGACCACACTAGAAAATATGGTGGCCTCTTTGGGCATTCAGAAAGATTAATTCATTATGCAGCAGCCAGAGGCAGGCCCCTGCTGCATGACCAAAAAAAAATCATAAAGATAAAAAAAGAGCAGCAACGAAAGAAAAAAAGAAATATTGGAAATTGAAATGAGTAAAGCCTAATTAAGACTTCCCTTTTAACTTTTTCAGCAGTAAACACTTACCCATCAACTAGAGAAACAAGTTTTGGATACAGCTGCTCATCACGAAGACGGTTTACTTCCAAAACTGTTGAATCCATTGACTGCATGTCGACTATATATCCTGTATGCAAATGGCTTACAGCGGCTTTTGTTTTTTCCAAGGATTCACCAGTCACATTCCGTTTCCTCTGCTTGTTCAGCAGAGCAACTTTCCTTTGATACTCAAGCTTCATTAGCTCGCCTTGCTGTTGGCAGAACGCAAACATCAATAAGATTCAGCACAGCAAGCAACATAGACCTACTCATAAAGCCACAATTACCAGCTCTGCCAAATTATGTTTCAGAAAAGTTATCTGTTCGGCAACAAGAAGCTTCATGACAAATCATACAAAGGAGCTGCAAATTTTCAGGTAAATGACTCACAGAAATGAAATAAATTTAAACAGATTCTCTGTACTCGGTTGGTAATGAAAACAATTCAAAGCTGAATGAGACCCTGGAGGAGTCATAGCTGACCGTAATTGCACAAAGACAACAGTCGGTAGAGATGGAAAAGACAGATGAAACCAAGAAGAAAAAGCAATGTACCTTGACTTCTTCATAAAGTTTCTTTTCCCAGGCCAACAACTTATCCAACACACTGGCATGAGTTTCATGTTCTTCTGAATCAAAGTCATCCTTCCCACCCTCACCATTGGTGATGCCTCTGAACGATTTATTCCATGTAATAACACGCATGACCCTTGCAGAATGATCAATATGTCCTGCACTTTTTTAGAGAAAATTAGCTTGATCGTCCATGCGTCTAGAAAATAATAGGGAAAAATTACTCACTGTAAAACCAGTATAAATGAAACATACCAATAATTTCAGCTAAGTACATTAACCGTTCTTTCAATTGCTAAGAATTCTGTGTTTGCACCTCAAGATGGTTAAACTTAGAGATTCACTAGTGCATCATCTGGGAAACACATTGGGTTTTTCTCTCGCTTTTGAAAAGAAAAAAGAACCGAAAGATCTCAATTGATGTGAGATCCTCAAAAAAAGATATATAAGGAACTTAAAATCTATCCCAAATAATCTAAACATGGGATGAGATCTAGTTCATGGAATTATGTAGAATCGGGAAGATCTTTGCTTACTTAAAAGCTTCAGTTTCTCATATTAGTTTAGAGGCTTTATGTGCAACTCCAACAATTGTTTGGTGTGTGATATAATAACCTAAACATGATACATAGCTTAGAAAAAAACCTAAATATGATACGTAACTTAAGCTTTCATATGTACAATAGTCGTAGCAATCCCAAACAATTTACAGCCATTTTTTTAATTGAAAATATCGCAGCATAGCATAATGCACAGAAGAAAGACCAGAACTAAATAATAAATCACCCCGATTATCCGCAAAATTGGAGTGGTAATGCAAGCGAGTGGCTTCGAGCATCTTGGAGACCTCTTGGGCACTCTGAGAGGCCTTCAAGAAATGATCATCAAGCTCACCCAATATCTTCATCAAACAAATGCTGGACAGTGCCTTCCCCATCCTCTTAAACTCCTGGGGAGGAGCCGTCTGTGCGTGCTCTAATAGCTTCTCATCCTCATTTTCCTTCTTCTCCACTCTCTCCGGCGTCTTCGGCTCCACCGAATCACCGCCACTGAGGCCCACACTTCGGTTGTCTTGACCAAATGCGAGACCCTCGTTAGTGTTCTGATTTACAACGTTCTCGCTTAAAGACGGGCCCGCCGGGGCCATGGTCTCCTCCATCATAAAGAAGTAATCCCAGGTCGTGCCTTTCGATTCCGGCATCGGTGGGACCGCCTTCATTTCCGGGGTCAGTGTGGGGCCCACTTCTCTGACCTCATTTCGTGAGTCCTTTGCTATAATACCACCCCCGTCCACTCCAGTATTTCCCTCGTCCTCTTCTTCTTCATCATCGTCCTCATCTTCTACTTCATCTTCTTCCTCTTCTTCAGCAATGGCAATCGCCCTCATTTTTCGTGGCTTTATTGGCATGCTCGTGGAGCGCTTGATCGGGCTGGGACTGGGGCTTGGCGAGAAGTTAGGAAGCGGCGGCGGCGGCGGCGGCATGTTATCTATGGGCGGTGGCGTGGCAGTGGCGGTGGTTCTGTGGTGGGCTCTACTGACTGCTGCTGGGCTCTTCGGCTTCGCCGTTGCCGTAGTCGCTAAGCGCGGCACCGGTATTCTTTAAGGCCACGGCGTAACCGGAATGGCCTGCAGCGAAGGCGTTGCGGGCTATCACGGCATCTTTGATGAGGTTCCTGCGGTCCTTGCAGCGCGACACCGCCTCTTCGTTGTCTATTCTAGACTGTGCGCAACCCATTCCTCGTGGGGTTTCTTAGGTTTGGTTGGGTAGGGTAGTGATACTGCCCTGTTTGCAGAGAGAGAGAGAGAGTGTCTTTGTGTCAGAAGTGAGAACTCGGGTTTCTGGGATTCTGAAAAGTTTAGGGTAATAACTATAATGGTCAGATTTCCACGCTTACAGAAGATGATTTTGAGAGGAACTTTGAGGGTTGGCTTTGTTAGAACTTGGAAACAGAGAGAGAGATAAGTAAGAGAGTCTATAGAGAGATGAGGGTTTCGGAAGAGAGACGGAGTGCAGGAGAGACATGCTGTTGGCGAGTGTGCGGGAGAGACAGAGACGCATCGCAATGAGGAGAGCATGAAAAGAGAGAAGCAGGCGGGCCCCATTCCATGTTTCAATCCTACATTCGTCCCTGCATACGGCCGTTTATACAGAGAAGGTGGCAGAGAGCGCAGAAGAGAATCTGCTTACTCGCGGAGAGTGAAGGGTTCCGACCGTACTCGCTACTTTTGATAACGGGGTGTCCTGAACATCATTTTAAAATAATAACGGTCACATTTTTTAAGGTGAATAAACGATGTCGTTCGCTTCTGTCGTTTTAGATTTACCAAAAATAGCGACAAAAGTGTTGGAGTGCGAACTTCGAGGGCTCATACATTTATACTGGGCCAAAATTGGGACGGCCCCAGACATCAAGAAGGCCTAGGATGTGGACCATTCCCTTGCTTTAAATATATATTAACCCTACGACGTGTTACATGATTTGAAGTTTACACGGACTTTAAACAAATTGGAGAAGAAAAACTGTTGTGAGATTTTCGGGCAAATTTTATTTTATAAGTTGGCATCTTGTTGCACTTATTTTGAATCTGCTTGCTCGATTAGTGTCCCGCTCAATTATCGCACTTAGATAAGCTGAAAGTGACTGTTAATTAAGCCTGGTAATAAAACTTTAAATCAACTTTCGGCCGAAAGACCACTTTATTTCGTATCATAATGATTGGCCAGCCTAATTGGTTTCGGGTTTGAAATGTTACAGACAGTGATTTTATCCGCATGTCTGTTTTCCTCACGGGGGGGAAAAGAACAGAGAGAAGGAATGTAATAATATATTGAGATATGAAACTAGAGCGTTAATCAGAAAAATTCAAATTTCTGATACAGATTTAGTCGTCCAAACTGTCTACCAAACACTATTAAATATATTGATATGCAGAGTCATTTTTTTTTCCAAAGCAGCAGAGAGTGTGTCATTAGATCGTTATAAAACATAAATATCTTTATTACCAACATTTATTTAATATTTTATAGTTCTAATTTTTAACCATTAATATTCGAATAACTAGTATATTTGAGCCCTCCTTATTTATGTTCTATATTTTCTTATTATTATTGTTGCTGTTGCTGTTGTTATTAGTATAGTTATTACAATTATTATATGTATCCGCATTTTGACACTAATTTGTACTTTAATGTTTCTCTCAACCTCAAAAGAAAGAAATATAAGGAATCCTTTTACTTTTGGATCCAGAGAGAATTACATACACCTGGCAAGCTATTCCAAATTTCTTTAAAATTAGAAACTCACGCCAGTGAATGTGGGCAACAAATACTAAAAAACTGACTTATATTTCTTCCCTGAAAAATGGAGGCCACAGGTACTAAAAATGTTTATTTCGTTTATATGTACTCCTTCCTGACAAAAAAAAAATACAAATAAAGACAAATAAAAAGCAGATAGAGGTTTTTAAGAACTACCAACATGTTACAATAAACGAAATCGCTAAATTCTGATCATTCTTAGCTAGTTTTATGCCAGTGCAAACCATATCCTTTAAAAGCTAATAATGACCATAAGTTAGCAATGATAAGGACACAGATTGGGATGCACACCTTCAATAAGCACAAGAATCTCGCACGCAATTCAATACAATTTTCAGAAGACCCAGAAAGCACAAAGATAGCTCGTGTGGAAAAAAGTTCGTGGAAATCTGAATGAGTGTGAAAGTGTGAGAGAGCGGGCGAGAGAAGTCAAGATATTCATCCAGCCGGAACAAAGGAATGCTACTCTGCATCCTCCAGTGCAACAGTGGAGAACCGATGTGGGCAGATACAACAAAGAGTTACCAATATAAGGACTAGATACCGATTGCATGCATGCCACCGGGTTGTCTAAGAAGGAAGGTAACTGGAAACCAATAAGCAACTTAAAACAGATCATAATTGGAAAGAAGGAAACAGAATGCAAATAGTTATCTATAAACTGTAGCAGATGGTGGAAACTCTCTGAGTTGAATGTAAAGTCCATAGTTTACGCCTCAGTGTCGAATCCATGAACAAAACCAATAACTTTTTCGTTTTCTATGTTTTTCTAAGATTCTTTTGAATCCTAGAATTCTAAAATCGAACATATTTTTTAACATCACCTAAACAACTACTGCAACACGCATACCAATAAAATTAATATTACCTAAAAATTCTCAAAAAAAACATTCTAACCGAACATCCTCTAAGTGTACTGCAGAAAGCACCATTCCATGGCCAACTCATATTCAATTGTATTAGGTTGAGAACAATGTGAAGTAGACTCAGCTTCTCTCTGAGATATAAAACCAACCAAAAACACATGAATAAAGGGGAACAAAGAAGAAATTACACCCACAAAGGCAAAGTTTGTGTGATGGGTGAGTGGGTGCGTCGATGCCTGTTAGAGAAAAGAGACATAAAGAGAGAATAAAAGATTGCACCATTTAGACTTCTCTCAATTAGACGCTCTCTACCCCACTCTCTCTCTAAACTCTCTCTGCTTCCCCGAATCCAGCCTCTCCTTTGGGGAGGTGGGAGCTTGGGCTTCCTCCTCCCCCCTCATTCCTTTCCTTTTTTCTTTCCTCCCTCTTCCCTCTCCTCCTCTCTGGTTCGTTGGCCGGTGTTTTGGTTGGGTTTTTGCTTTTCTTTGCAAGTGACTTTGTGCGGCCTCGCTGCCCTCGCTTCATCGGGCACGCGTTGCCTGGCTACCCTTAGCTAGCACCGATCTACGCAGCGACGTGTCTCCGACGCGTTAGCACCAGCGCATGTTTTTCACGCGCCCCAAGCGGTGTGCGTGGATCTCACACGCCGAGCGCTTTGGCTGCATCTGCTATCTCCTCTACCTCCTGCCTCCATTCTCTGACTGGCCTCTGTGGCTTCTGTCCTTCCTTCTTGGCCGTAAATCTCATTGGTTTCCCCCCGCCTCGTCTCCCCCACCCTCTTTTCGGTCACGTTCCGACTTTTGGTTGCTCGGTTTTATCCGATGCCTCTTTTTGCTTTTGCCCGTTTGGGCTTGCCTTTATGTTTAAGGCTTGTTGTGGCTTTTCTGTTGCTTGTTTCCCGCTCTTAGGCATAATAGCTTGCTGCCGTCTGTGGCTTTTCTGCCCCTTGTGGGTCTCTGTATGGCCTTTAGGTCACCCTACTTATTAGCCCGCTGACTCTTCGGAGTATCTGGTACACCCTTTAGAGCTTCCTGAACTTCTTAAACCTTCTTAATATTATTATTAATGATAGTTCCTATTTTGCCTAAAAAAAAAATTAAGAGATCAATTGAGTACGTTCTTTCTTATTATTTTTGGAAAGCATAGCTAGCGAACGCAATCATGCATGACAAACACTATATATATTTATGTCTCAAATATCTATTTTATATATCAATACATTTAAATTTTGGATACGAAATTAGCTCTCAATAGTCTTATTTTAACTATAATCTCTTTACAATAGATAATTATTTTAATTACATATTCATCTGGTAAATAATTTCATATTTGTTGAGATAGAAGAATACTTTTTAAATAACATTACGGATGCTTTTTTGTTTTACATTAAGATATATTATATTAAATTCAAAAAAAATTCAAAAGGCCTAAATTTAAATTTTCGCCTAAGGCATCAACTCATGTTGAGCCGCCCCTGGTCGATCTCCGTGTTTATTGTAAGCAATATAGATTAAATAATTAAATATTCTTATTAATTACTACCAACGTAAATATTTAGGATAAAAGATCGACTAGCTAGTAATATATTCCTATATGGGATATTATAGGTGAATTTTATTCAAAAGCAAGTCCTTGAAAAGTCAGCCATTATGAAACGGCCAGTCTTTTATTACCAGTATTTGCCAGAGTTGGAGTGGACGATTTTCCTTCTAATCAATATATTAGATAATTATACCCTTTCCAACGAAGAAGGCTTTTGTTTTCATGTAAAGAGGTCCACTTTCTTCTTTCTTTAATTTTTAACCACCGGCCATGCATGTGTCGCACTTAATTTTCTAGACTAATGCGTAAACTAATATTGGTCCCCACAACTTGAGTAGACGTAAGACATCAATTATATTTATGTCGTAGGTTGAAATCATCTTTTTTTTGGTTTTTGAATGGACCATGTCAACCAAAACGAGAGTCCGATCTCAGTACTATAGACAAATGATGCAGGGAGTCAGGGACAACATCTGGTTTGGTGATATCCTTGGACCATGTCAAACCAAAAGACTGATTTCAACCTACGACATATAATATATATTGATGTCTTACGTCTACTCAAGTTGTGGGGACCAATATTAGTTTACGCATTAGTCTAGAAAATTAAGTGCGACACATGCATGGCCGGTGGTTAAAAATTAAAGAAAGAAGAAAGTGGACCTCTTTACATGAAAACAAAAGCCTTCTTCGTTGGAAAGGGTATAATTATCTAATATATTGATTAGAAGGAAAATCGTCCACTCCAACTCTGGCAAATACTGGTAATAAAAGACTGGCCGTTTCATAATGGCTGACTTTTCAAGGACTTGCTTTTGAATAAAATTCACCTATAATATCCCATATAGGAATATATTACTAGCTAGTCGATCTTTTATCCTAAATATTTACGTTGGTAGTAATTAATAAGAATATTTAATTATTTAATCTATATTGCTTACAATAAACACGGAGATCGACCAGGGGCGGCTCAACATGAGTTGATGCCTTAGGCGAAAATTTAAATTTAGGCCTTTTGAATTTTTTTTGAATTTAATATAATATATCTTAATGTAAAACAAAAAAGCATCCGTAATGTTATTTAAAAAGTATTCTTCTATCTCAACAAATATGAAATTATTTACCAGATGAATATGTAATTAAAATAATTATCTATTGTAAAGAGATTATAGTTAAAATAAGACTATTGAGAGCTAATTTCGTATCCAAAATTTAAATGTATTGATATATAAAATAGATATTTGAGACATAAATATATATAGTGTTTGTCATGCATGATTGCGTTCGCTAGCTATGCTTTCCAAAAATAATAAGAAAGAACGTACTCAATTGATCTCTTAATTTTTTTTTTAGGCAAAATAGGAACTATCATTAATAATAATATTAAGAAGGTTTAAGAAGTTCAGGAAGCTCTAAAGGGTGTACCAGATACTCCGAAGAGTCAGCGGGCTAATAAGTAGGGTGACCTAAAGGCCATACAGAGACCCACAAGGGGTAGAAAAGCCACAGACGGCAGCAAGCTATTATGCCTAAGAGCGGGAAACAAGCAACAGAAAAGCCACAACAAGCCTTAAACATAGAGGCAAGCCCAAACGGGCAAAAGCAAAACAGAGGCATCGGATAAAACCGAAGCAACCAAAAGTCGGAACGTGACCGAAAAAGAGGGTGGGGGAGACGAGGCGTGGGGTTGAACCAATGAGATTTACGGCCAAGAAGGAAGGACAGAAGCCAGTCTAGGGAAGAGAGGCAAGGCACGGGAGGCGAAGGAGATAGCAGATGCAGCCAAAGCTCTCGGTGCGTGAGATCCACACGCAACATGTGGGCCGCGTGAAAAGACATACGCCAGTGCTAACACGCCGAAGACACAGCGCTGCGTAGATCGGTGCTAGCTAAGGGTAGCCAGGCAACACGTGCCCGATGAAAACGGGGCAGAGGCCGCGCAAAAGTCACTTGCAAAGAAAAGCAAAAACCCAACCAAAACCACCGGCCAAACGAACCAAAAAGGAAGAGAGGGCAGAGGGCAGAGGGAGGAAAGAAAAAAGGAAAGGATGAGGGGGGAGGAGGAAGCCCAAGCTCCCACCCTCCCCAAAGGAGAGGCTGGGTTTGAGGAAGCAGAAAGAGTTTAATGAGAGAGTGGGGTAGAGAGAAGCTAATTGATCTCTTAATTATTTCATAAATTTAGACCCATATTTAATGTTGTTGTTAGCCATTGGGCCGATATTCATGGCCAAGGGAGTTCATGGCTCTATATAAATATGACTTGATTTAATTATTGTTTCCAAACAAACATAAGAAGATGTAGGGTTGTTCAATCCACACACGGTGAGCCACTACAAGAGATTTGCCCTTTAGCTACGAATTTATCAGCAACGAAATTAATTTCATAGTTAAAACTGTGCTTTTGCAACATAAATATTGTTTTGTCGCTATAGACTTAATTAGCGACAACTTTATCAGCGACTACTCAATTTTGTCGCTAAAGGACAATTTTAGCGACTACTTTATCAGCGACTACTTAATTTTGTCGCTAAAGACAATTCTAGCGACTACTTTATCAACGACTATTCAATTTTGTCGCTAAAAATACTTCTTTTGCGACAAATATATTATTTGTCGAGCCAAAAGTGTTATCGTGACAAAAAAATTGTGTCGCTAAAATAGGTCTCGACAGGGACTGAGATTTCCAGCGTCGCGCACGCGACCTTGCACGCGGGATGCGAGCGACAGGCGCTGAAATTTTCAGTGTCGCGCGCAAGACCTTGCACACGGGACGCGCGCACAGGGGCGCTGGAATTTCCAGCGCCGCGCGCGCGACCTTGTGCGCGGGACGCGCACGCAGGGGCGCTGGAATTTCCAGTCCCCGCGTGCTATATCTCTAAGTCGCGCAGGCCGTGCGCGACTTAGAGATATAAATCATTCAAGGCCGCACTTGTAGTGGCCTTGAATGATTTATATATTATTAATTAAATAATATTATTTTTTATTTTTTATAGTTATTATGATATTAAAAAATTAAAACATATAATTCAAAAAATACATAGAAAATGGTTTCAACGACAAAATTTATCAGCAACAGAATTAATTTCGTAGCTAAAACTATGCTTTTCGCAATATAAATATTGTTTCGTCGCTAAAAGATAATTTTAGCAACGAATTTATCAGCGACTACTCAATTTTATCACTAAAAATACTCTTTTGCGACTACTAAACAAAAATATGCAACAAAAATATTATTTGTCGCTAAAAACGTAAAACAAATAGGTTTTAGCGACGAAATTTTACATTCTTCACCAAAAGTCTTATCGCGACAAACCCAATTGCATCGCTAAAGACTTAAAACAATTATATAGAAAAAGCCCATAAGGCAAGACGCGCACCGCCTAGGATTCCACTAAAGGTCAAAAATCAAAATGGACTTTTCGCGGTTGTCATTTAGCGCTAACGCTTCTTTGCTCCCGCTGCCATTGCTCTCTGCCTTAGCGCTCTGTCAAAGACTCAAATTCTTCTCCTTGCCAGCCGCTCACTTCTCTCTTCTCTTCTCCAATTTCTCTCTCTCTCTTCTCTCTCTCTCTCTCTCTCTCTCTCTCTTCTCTCTCTCTCTTTCTCTTTCTTTCGAGTTATTGCCATTGCCGGTGTGATTTTGAGACCTATTTGTGATTTTGAGCCAATCATCGTCAATTTGTTTGCTTTGCAGCAGAAAGCTAACTCAGCACCCAATTTCCCGAGTCCTGCCTTGCGTGCACTGCTTGGAATTTGCAGATTTGAAGCAGGGTTGGTAAGAAGGCGGTTCTCACTGCCAATGGTGTATCTCTAGTTCTTCCGCTTCTTGATGACTCTAACTCCAAAATTCGGGAGACTACTATCAATTTGCTTTTCCTATTCTCCCAGCACGAGCCACAAGGGGTAGTGGAATACCTTTTTTTTTTAAGTTCATAATTTCTATTTATCTGTATAACTCCTTCTGATTATCTATTTACCTTCATCATTCAGTCATAGAAATTTTGATGGAAGAAATGTAAATGATGCAGCAGCTGCAAATTTGGTAAGGCTACTTTTCAATCCAATTGGTATTTAAGTTGATGAAAACGTAATAATAGCTTTGTTTCATATCTGATGTCTATTCTGTAAACTACCAGTCCTTTCTTTCACTTTGAAGAATATGCTTCGCTTCTTTTTACCTGGAGTTTATTTGTTGACTTTGTTTTTCTTGAGCATTAATGTCTTCTGGATCTGAAGAAAATTTCTTCTGGCTAATCCTGCTTTAGAATGTATAGGTGTGGAACAAAGTGACCTTTGATGATGACATTGCTCATGGGTGATTATAGATAGGAAATAAACAAAAAGCCCATGAAGTAGGAAAAAAGATTTCCTACATTTATGCATGATTTCTAATAATAAATGCCTGAATTAAGCTTCTAGAAATTAAGCAATGTCCATTGATAGTTATTCTTAAGGCTACTTCAGTTGGCATTCCTAGATGTGATATCTATAGGGTCAGGACATATATCTCCCACCACTTCTATATATCTGGTTTCATTTTGAAGTTCAATGGCCAATGATATGCAGTTAAGGTATTCTTTAATATGTGTGGTTATGGTGATTTTGCTTACAACAGAATATCCATCCAATGCCTAGTGTTCCACAAAATGCTACCCATGTCCCACACTTTTTGTGGTTAATTTGGGGCCAACTTGTACAGAGGAAGAGCTAATTCAAGTGTTTTCAAGGTTAGTACCTTCTTCCCCCCTTGAGCATTTTGAAGTTTAGTAGTTTTTTTATAGGGTCTTGTATAGTGTCTATATTCAAACTCTGTCAAACCTTTGTCGAAGTTCTTTATGTGTTGTTTCCATCAGGTGTCCAGGATTTCTAAAATTGAAGATGCAGAACACATGGGGCTCCAGTTGCCAGGCACCGCATTTGCTGTCTTTTCGGGATTTATATAATTTTGAAGGGAACTATAGTGGAGCTTTTTTAAGGATTGCAGGCTAGTAAGGTTTATATTGGTTGTGTTAATCTCTTTTTATACACAATTGTGGTCCTATCACCTATTTACACTCGGTCCATTATAATTGGGTAATATAACAAACACTTCATGTGCACGACTATTCTCTCACAATGTCAGTACCATCTGAACAGATGCTTCACGTCCGTCCTGATACAACCAAATTCACAACTGGGTAATTTCTGAAGAATCAATCTCATGGAAGTCTGTTGTTGTGCGCTTGAGATGTGCAGAATTTGTTGTGTCCTTGACATGGGTTGTGTTCGTTGTGGGCTTGTCTGCAGCATTGTGGTGCGAGAATGCTCTCAATGAAGAAGCTGCAACCACCCTGTTCGTGAGAAAGACCAGTGCAGCGTCTTGCTACTTCTTTCTGAGAGTGACCTTTTGTTTTGATTCCAATTTTGGTAGTTCTTTGTTAATCTTTTTGTTTGATTTCTCTACTGTAAGTACACAATGAATGAAAAATTGAAATTGCACAGAAAAACCGATATATTCTTATGACAAAGAAAGAACACGAAATAAAAATTGGTGACATTCCAGCTCAGCCCGCGCGCGCGGCCTTGCCGCGCGGGCTGTGCGCGACAAAAATAAATCATTCAAGGCCACACTTGCAGGGGCCTTGAATGATTTATTATTAAATTAAATAATAATATTATTCATTTTATAGTTATTATGATATTAAAAAATTAAAACATATAATTCAAAAAATGCGTAGAGAATGGTTTCATAAATATAAAAATTATAAAAATAGATAAAATATCTTGCAATAACTAAAATAGCAGCTACAAATGTCTTGCAATAGTATAAAACCATGTCGTTAAAATACAGGACCTATAATCATGGTCATTACCAACAGTTTAGGCTCAGATATGCGACGAATTAAATTTGTTGTTATAAACTTTCTGCGACAGAAATGGAACTAGAGAAAGAGGTAACAGCGACAGAATGGGGTGCACTCTCGCGACTTCAGTATTTATTGCTATTACCAAGTAAACAGCGACTGAGAGTAAAATATGTTGCCAGTTACATGTAGTGACGACGTAAAAGCGACAGGGCTCCGACGGTTTTATAATTGTCACCTGTAAGTTGCAGCGACAAAAAATCGAGTTTTAGCGACATACACCTAGCCGTTATACACGATTTTCTTGTAGTGAGTGATAAACAGCCACTGCCTCTGCTCCATTCCCATTGGTGGCAGTTGGGATTTATGTGAAATCCCGGTTGGTTTTTGTGGTGGCGGTGTCCATGCCAACACAGGTGGGACACCACTCCAGCGTTTTTTTAAAAAATAAAAAATTATTATTATTTTAGTATTGTTTTATAAAAACGACGTTATTTCCCACTAATGAAAAATGACATCGTTTGGTTTAATATAGTTTTTTTTTTTTAAAAAAAAAATGGACCTTTTTTTTTTTTTTTTTTTTTCTTTCTTTTTTTCTCTTTTTTTTTTTTTTTTTTTTTTCCCCCCCCCCCCCCCCCTTGGCGCGGAACCCGACCTAGCTACCTCTCTCTCCCTAACTTAGTCTTTCTCTCCCAGTTGAAAGTGGGGCGGTTAACCGGGAACCGTTCTCACTGTAATCGCACCACCAGCAGTGGGAACCATCCCTGGCGGGAGCAGGGGTGGTAGCCAAATTTGGCACACCGCTCTAGGTGGTAGCAGTGCTGGTTAGGAGCCCAACCGTCCCCGTTTACACCACTACCCACCCTTGAGAAGATCAATGAAACTAATGGGTCATGATTTTCATTAATCAAGACCCACTATTTATTACATGCATTAGTACAAATTTAAATGTGATAAGTTCAGAAAATTTTATGAAGCCTTGGGATAAATGTTTTAAGAAGCCTTAGTGGGAGTGGGCAGCCTGGGGGCGTTCATTAGCGGCCGCCTAGGCTGCCCTTAAGCCGCCCCTTGAAACACCTTGACACACAAATGGGCAGCCATGTACCAGAAAATTAGGCGACATAACTCCGATCATGAGCTTAATCTGTTCCCTAGCTACCTGCTTAATTTGGCTTTATATTGTAGTGAACTGGACTCCCATTTATTTGCAGTTGGGATCAAGAATTTTCTTAAATAAAGTAATTCGTTAAAAAAAGAAAAGGGCAAAAGCTAATATCGTGTGAATAAGCTAGCAAAGTGATCAGTACACGACGTTCTTATATATGTTAACCATCAAAACAGAAAAAGGCTCCGGATCACTCGGCCTCCCCACTGAAGGAAGGGTTGAATCTCCCTTCCCACACACGGCCAGGGGCCCAGGGGCAGGATCTGCCCCCGTTTAATCAGGTCATGTTCTGAGTATAATTAAGATTGATCCTTCCCAGTCACCACTTTTGATATCACTTGTTTATATAATCCAATAAAAAAACCAGAAATATTGTGTTCACAGTTACATCTTCAGGACCCCAAATAATGCAAGCATCTGGCCTTCCGCTGATTAAAAAAAAACGTGTGTTTTGCAAGATTAAAGATGCTGCATGTAGTCTCACGAAAATTGCAAGCTGGAAGGCCAAGGGTGTTATCTAGCACTGTTTGTCGAACAACATTTATTAAGGCGATGGCGCCGCAACTTTTCCAGTTTAGAGTACTCATGCATGTGTCGGTTTATCTTTTGCCAAATCCCTGTGTGGTCGATGGCCTTTATCGCTGCTGATATAAAAACCGCGCTACAGAAGCATCCGGGCTGGTATTCTTTCAGCATATCTTGAAGGAAGCTAATTATCAACAGCACATTTTCTAGCTCGATGGGCAGCCACATGCATATTGTTCTGTCGCTTTGCTAAACTCAAATGTTGATTGTTGAAATCCCGGTCGTGATCCCACCTGGATATATACGCTGAATATTTCGCTTAGGAGAAGAAGAAAACAGAAAAAGAGACCTCCAAGTCTTTAAACTCGACAGTTAATTACTTCCCAAAATCGCAAACAGGGAAAAATACAAGGAGAAAACTATCTGATCCTTCTACAGATCTTGGAGCATTACGTTCCTAAACTTTAATATAAGCATGCTCTCAATTCTTTATTTCTGCCATTTGCCAATACATAAACATAACAAGAACTCTAACCACTTATATAATATCCCACGGAACACGAGGAGATATATAGTAAGTTGAGGTTGCCAGAAACAAAGAGGGAAAAGATCAGAGGGAGATCGCAGGACAGAGACCCCACGAACCATGCCATATGCCAATACTCAGAAAATGTCGATCACAAGATGAAGCACGGATAATATGGATCTTGATAGTAGACGACTTGATAGCACTCGGGGAACTTTGGGTATTGACAGTACTGCTCCAATTTTGGTACAGCTGGTTTCACAGCTTCTTTCACTTCTTCCACCCGCAATAGGGTAGCACATCTACGCTTCCTCTGCCAACATCTACGCTTCCTCTGTAGCGAACTGGTCAAGTTAACCACGTCAACGCCTTCGCCGATCACCACCAACTGATCTTTATCTGGCCCTTCTATTGCCACCGAGATCACACCTGCGGAATAAACCACATAAGGACCTTCACTAATGTTCTCAAAAGCTGACAAATTACAAGCTAAAAGCTCACCATATTTTGATGCGGCAGTCGTCATGGCCTGGTTTCTACATTTGTCGTTGGTCATTTGCACCCTTATAACAATTTTTTGCTACACCATAGAAGAAAACAAAATGGTAAGCAAATTTAATCAATTAAATCCTAATCTATACCAAAGCTTTTCGGTTTGTGAACTAAAACGTAAAATCAAGGTTCACAATTGTGTCAGAGCGGTAGTACTCTAGGTGTACGTAACATACCTTCATGTTCTAGATCGAGGAAGCAATAGCAAGTTGCTGAGGTGAGAGAGAACTCTGATGAGCTGAACCCGTGTCAATGGAGACAGAAATTTTACATCTACTTATTCACTTTGAGATTTGTGGAATAATCAGCTCCGAAAACATTTTTTAAGTGGACCAAAATCAAAGTTGCGGTCAACGGGCTTGAACCTGTTCAATATTGGGGAGCCGATAATTAACCTGAAGCGATTTGTTTCGTAGTCAAAAGTCTCCATTACACATCTTGCCCGGGGACGAAAGAAAGGAAAGAATTAAGAAATAGTCTACCTGTGGAACACGCGCGGAGCAGCAGGAAAACTTTCACCTCAATCATAAGCCCTTTTCCCTTAATTTCCTCATGTTTCTGGAAGCCATACGGTCATATATACTCTGATTAATGGATACAAGTTGTTGGAACTAAACAAATTGGCCTTGACTCACCTAAACGGCTAAACTCACGGTACTTCTTTCTGATCACGTGGGTCTCTCCATGAAAAATGTCTAGTGGTACTTATTGTAGCATGGAGGCCATCACCTTTCTGGATAATATGCTTACCGAAGATGTGATTTTCCATTTAATTCGTATATATTACTGAAATTTTGGAGTTTTCTGAGTATTTCCATAATATTCATGTGCGTTTTGAATGTTGTAAGCAAAACTTGTTAAAGTTTCTCTCATCTAAATTATGTTACTTAAACAAGCGACCTGTCGAAGATATATATATATAGGAAAACACTTTTACTTTGCCGGGTGATAATACAAGATCATACTTATTTGTTTCTGATCAATAAATCGAAGACACTTTTTAAGAAAGGAAGATAAGGGATTAAGGTAGTAAGGTAACCTAATCATAGGGTCAATTAACAAGAGGCGGCTATAACTTGTTGGGCAAAGCTATGCGTGCTTTCTCGGCACTATGTATCTGTTATTTGCAGGAAAGTCAAACTTTATGGAATTGTAATTCATATAAGTCGTCCTTGCTAACGGTTCTGATCACCCATAACCCAAAAAGGCAAAAAGGTTGATTGCACGGTGACATTATCCTCACCGGTGGACATTCATTATCTGCGTAAGACTTCTAATGCCCATTCATACATGCAAGCGCACACAATATTATATAATTTACATTGAGATGGGTGCCAGAGCTCCGGCCTTATAGTGGACTCCCATAATTTCCTTGCACATGCATATCAAAAAACCAAGGTTCAAGTCAATTAGGAATAAAAAAGGAAAAAACAAAGATTAAATTGTAGCAAGTTTTCAAAAACCTTGAGATATGATCACTTTTATGCATGCATTTACAAAGTCATGACCACATCTTCGTACTTGTCCCATAAAAAAATAAAAACGAAATTAAGAATTAAGAAAAAGAACCAAAACAAAAGCAAAAAGAGGAAACAAAATTAACCAATAGATCCAATCATATTCCAACTAGACCTCCTATATATAAATGTGAACAATCTGGCAGTGGGGACTAGTTCATTACAAGTTGAACCAAATGATAGCACGTAATATTTTTCACAAATATAAATGTGAGAAAGAAGGTTCTCCATTATTAGTGGGGGCCAGAGACATACCTGCTCTGGCATTATAGTAAACTCCAAACTTTAACTACCACTTCTTCTTCTTCTTTTTATCATTCGTGTTGTATAAAAAGCGAGATATTCATGATCTTCTTTGAATATAGGTTAAAATAAATGAAATAAAAATTCTCTGGGAGACCCAAAATGAACTTTTTCTTTAATGTTTGAATTTATTCTGCATTTTTCAGAACATGAGAACAAAATTGTGGTCTACTTATGCGCTCTTGCACTTCAACAATAAATAGCTGACCGTACGACGTTGTTCGGGAAAAACTTTTGAACGAAGTCTTCGACCGGTACGAACTAATTACTAACTGATAACGACAAATAAAAAAAAAGTAGGTGGTGACGTATCCTCATCGATCGGCAGATCCCTCCTTAATTAATTAGCTTTAAATTGTAGTGCACTGGACTCTCATTTATTTGCAGTTGGGATCAAGAATTTTCTTAAAAATAAAGTAATTCGTTAAAAAAAAAGAAGGGAAAAAGCTAATATCGTGTAAATAAGCTCTAGCAAA
The DNA here is from genome assembly GCA_003952965.2 of Morella rubra. Taxonomy (NCBI): domain Eukaryota; kingdom Viridiplantae; phylum Streptophyta; class Magnoliopsida; order Fagales; family Myricaceae; genus Morella; species Morella rubra. Next base: position 29,081,233 of record CM025856.1, read on the forward strand.
TTGATCAGTACACGACGTTTTCTTATAATAACGTGTCCCAACAAAACAGAAAAAGACTCCGGATCACTCGGCCTCCTCACAGAAGGAAGGGTTGAATCTCCCTTATCCCACACGACCACAGGGAGGATCTGCCCCCGTTTAATTAGGTTTTCTTAGTATAATTAAGATTGATCCTTCCCAATCACCACTTTCGATATCACTTGCTGTTATAATATTAATTCAATAAATAAAAAACAGCAGCATTGTGTTCACATGAGTTACATCTGCAGGAGTCAGGACACCAAATAATGCAAGCTGGAAGGCCAAGGTGTTATTAAGACGACGGCGCCGCAACTTTTCAAGCTTAATTAGAGTCATCTGTCGGTTTATCTTTTCCCAAATCCCTGTGTGGTCGATGGCCTTTATCGATGCTGATATAAAAACCGCGTTACAGAAGCATCCGGGCTGGTATATTCTTTCATGCATATATACCTTGAGGCTTGAAGGAAGCTAATCAACAGCACATTTGCTAGCTAGATGGGCAGCCGCATGCATATTGTTCCGTTGCTTTGCTGAATATGTCTCTTAAGAGAAGAAGAAAACGAAAAAAAGAGACCTCCAACTCTTTAAACTCGTCCAAGTTACTTCCCAAAATCGCAGAAGGATCCGACGTCATGTTTCCAGGTAAAAATATAAGGAAGAAAACTATCTGTTCCTTTTGGAGATCATGGAGCATTACGTTCCTAAACTTTAATAAGCAATGAGCATTCTCGAATTTTTTTATTTCTCTCATTTTCCAAAAAATAAATACATAAACATTACATGGAATCTAACCAGTTATCGGTTATCCCACGGAACATGAGGAGATGTAAAGTACATTAAAGTTTTTAGAAACAAAGAGGGAAAAGAGACGGAGATCACAGGACAGAGATCCCACGAACCAGGCCATATGATACTCAGAAAATGTCGATCACATGATGGAGCACCGATAATTAGGATATCGATCGTAGAAGACTTGATGGCAATTGGGAAATGGTGGGTATTGATAGTACCCTGCAGGTTTCAACGAAAAGGTACCTTTTGGATTTTTTGGCTGCTCCAGTACTCTTGGTACAGCTGGTTTCACAGCTTCTTTCACTTCTTCTACCCGCAATAGGGTAGCACATCTACGCTTCCTCTGTAGCAAGCTGGTCAAGTTAACCACGTCAACTCTTCGCAGATCACCACCAACTGATCTTTATCTGGCTCCTTCTATTGCCACCGGTCACACCTGCGGAATAAATCTCGTAAGAATCTTCAATGATGTTCTCAAAAGCCGACAAATTACGAGCTAAATGCTAACCATATTTTGATGCGGCAGACGTTATGGCCGGGTTTCTGCATTTGTCGTTGGTCACTTGCACCCTTAAAACAATTCTTTGCTACACCATAGAAGAAAACAAAAGGGTAAGCAAATTTAATCAATTAAATCCAAATCTATACCAAAGCTTTTGGGTTTGTGAACTAAAACGTAAAATCAAGGTTCATAATTGGCTTGTGTCAGAGTAGTAGTACTTTAGGTGGACGTAACATACCTTCATGTTCTAGAGCTGGAAGCAATAGTAAGTGGCTGAGGTGAGAGAGAACTCTGGTAAGCTTAACCCGTGTCAATGGAGACAAATTTTACATCTACTTATACACTTGAGATTGGTGGAATAATCAGCACCGAAAACATCTTTTAAGTGGACCAAAATTAAAGTTGCGGTCTACGGGCTTGAATCTGTTCAATATTGGGGAGCCGATAATTAACCCGGAGCGATTAGTTTCGTAGTCAAATGTCTCCATTACACATCTTGCCCGTGCATGGATGAAAGAAAAAGGAAAGAATGAAGAACAATAGTACCTACCTGTGGGACACACGCGGAGCAGGGAAAACTTGTTAAAGATACATAGGAAAACACTTGAAACTTTTTCCGGGCGATAATACAGAAGTACTAATTTGTTTTTCCTGGTCAATAAATGGAAGACTCTTGTTAGGAAAAGAAGATAATTGAAGGTAGTAAGCTATTAGTAATAAGTAAGTGAAGTGTACTATCTGTTATCTCAAATATTTGCAGGAAAATCAAATTTTAAGGACTTTTAATTCGTATCAAGTCGTCATATAAACCAAAAAAGTCGAGCGGTGAGAATATCCTCATTGGTGGACTGTGGGCACTCACTATCAGAGTAAGACTTCAAATGCCAATTCAAACACGTACACACAATATATTACATTTCAGTGGGGTCCAGAACTCCCGCATTACAGTGGACTCCCATAATTTCCTTGCGGATGCATATCAAAAAACCAATCTTCAAGTCAATTAGGAAAAAGGGGAAAAACAGAGATTTGGAGCCCGAGTTTTCAACCTTGAACTATGATCGCGTAAATTTGCTTGCAAAATGAGCAAATGTTCCAATCTGGCGGTTGGGACTAGTTCATTAGTTGAACCGATCGAATTGAAGATATAATGTAAGATTTTCACAAATATGAAGGCAAAAAAGCAATTCTCCTTTATTAGTGGGGGGTCAGAGACATACCTGCTTTGGCAATATAGTAAACCAAGCTGATCTTAAAGAGATATAAGAAAATAATAATGTAAATAGGTTTAAAAAAGTGAAATAAAAATTCTCTCGGAGAACCCAAAATGGACTCTTTTTTCTTTAATGTTTGAATTTATTCTGCATTTTTCAGTACATTGGCTTCCTTCATGCATGCCTCTTTCTTTGGTATTCCCAATTCTCATAATCCTCAAACCAAATGGATGAACTCTCCAGCAAGATTCAGAGCTGTTAAGGAGAAACAATTTGCCGGAGACGTTGCGCGCGCATGCTTACCAAATTTGAAAGTAGAGCATTGTCCTACAAGGAAAGTCTCGGCTTTCCTGTCCCCGGATCCTCTTCTATTTACGTAACCCGGATAATCGAATATTACAAAAGGCACTTTCTCTAGCAAATACAGCCCAACTTCCTCCGCTAACTTCTCTATCTCCCACTTGCTGTAAGGGTTAGCCGTCTTGTGGGTAATGTGAATTTCTCCATTCTCTGTCAGCATGTCAACTGCGCTCTTGAAGAAACCACTAACCAAGCGCACGTGAAAACTGAAATATGCACAATTCCCATCATATACTGACAAGGATCATACCTGCTTGAGTAGAGATCGTGATTTCTATTGGAGTGTTCAGAACGGAAACGGAAAGAGAAATTACTCCCTGAAACGGTACTTACAAAATTTGCAACCAGTGATCTTCTTTAAAATAGAAACCAGAATGAGGAAAATTGAAGATTATCCTGTCGAAAGATTTCGAAAGAAGTAGAGGATGTGAGACCATAGTGTGCACATCCACATCATGCAAAACAGAGCACCTACAGTCTTCCAGTTCCTTCAAGTTAGTCTTCGCAAATGGGTAGCACCTTATCAAATCGTCTTTGGTATCATTGTCGATCAAACAGTTCCCAGTTAGAAATAGTCCAAAAATACTCATCAATAATCAAGAAATTTATGAAGTCGTAAGTACCAGATCAGCTTTTAATATTACATCTAACGAAGATAAGCTATGTTAATGTGATGCAAAATGCAATTCATTTCTTACGAAATATGCACAAGAGCAGATTTGATTTGCCTGAATTTAATTTCGCTTGCATGAAAGAATCTACTTAAAGATACAGAATAACAATTGCAATGCAAATTACTTAATTCGATCCATGAAGAGACCATGTGGAACGAATAATTGCACCAATGCAAGTATGCAACTGATACCTTTGGAATCCAAAGAGGTGGCAATCATGTTCACAGCATCACCAAATTTTCTGGCTAAAGATGCAGCAAAAGAGAAATCTCCCTCTCCCACTAGCAGTATTTGATGAGAGCTGCAATAATGCTGTATCCATCTATCACCTTCATTCTTATCTTGCCTGACCTCACCCATTTCTTTCTCTTACACGTCAAACCTCTTCAAATTTCTTCTCTAGTCATCAACATCGTGTATGTCCGTATTTATAAGAAGAGTTGCCATCTTGGGGGATCCCATGTTTCCCGTTGGATTGATGCGCAGGAATCCACAAGAAGTAATGTGCTATATCTTTAAAATCACCCACTCATTCCTAAAGAAATCGAAGCGTCGACCATGCACGTTTGAGAGTATTAATATCTCCTAGTTTTCTTTCGTCCACATTAATGATTAATGTAAATTCATCAAGCTTGTTCATGGTACGGCCTCTTCAGCTACCTGATTGAAAGAGTGTTGGAATCGACAACAAAAGCTTTATGAGACCGTCATTGAACTCACCCACTCATTTCGAAAGGGAATTCAAGTTCAAAGACTTCCGTGCATGCGTTTATAAGAGCGGTGAAGTCCCCTAGTTTATCATTCCCAATAGGTACCGTGTTAATGTCTCACGGCACCCTTTTCTAGATCGACGTTTTTCCTTGCTTGGCGGAGTTAGTGAATTAAAAGCTCCATAGAAAGTGTGTGTTTTTCGTTTTACTGTGCCATGTGTTTACTGAAGTGGGGGCTGGGCTCTCTTAAGCTTACCTTTCTTCTGTGTCGTTTTTTGCCAAGCAAAAGAAAAATGCTTAATACATCATGTTTGCTGAGTTCTTTTTGTATCGGAACGACGTATAATTCTTATTTCCTTCAGAACCCATCTGCACCATTCTTCACGTAATCGAATGGTCCGTAGCCCATAAACGGTCGGTAGCTACTGGGAAATTTGTTCGTACCTTGCGTGCTTAACAATATATATATATCGATAGAAGTGACGTTCTTGGCTGCAGGTTCTGCTCTACATTCATGCCAGAGCAAACGGGAACATATAATATTATGGCTTTAGCGCGATCGCCCATGCTATCCAGATTAACATGAACTTCAGGAGCTTTGATGCTTTCTGATGAAACTGGGGTCCTCAGTGAGGGGGTTGCAACAAGCAAAGGCCAGAGCAAATCCTTATAAAGCAAACAATACCATCTACATGACTTGTATTTTCTAACATGTACTCGTCTGAATTTCTGCGATCGGGTATATGCGTTTCAATGGCCAGGAAAATGATGTGTTCCTCGAAAGCTAGAGGCCGGGCAGCTTGGCTAAGCTGTCACCCTACATCAGCCATCCGGGAATGGCAGGCATACATGAGCCCTCACAAAGCGTCTCAAACCAATTCAATATAAGTTGGTACCTAAAGTTTACGAAAACGGTTCACAGAAAAAGCTTGGGACAGGATGGTAGAAGGTATTATTAAGCCAAGAAACTCGAAAACAAACACCGTACAATAGACGTAACTTCTGGCTCTGATATACATACACAGTGCTCTCATTTAGAAAACTGGCAAGACTAAAATGTAGCTCTTCAACTTCCCAAGGCAACTTCTAACATTATCTGTTTCTCATAGAAACTTAAAATTTATGTCTAACCAAAAGAGAAGTGTGGACGCTGACAAGAGATGTTCAGATCCCACGAAACATGAAATTGCTATAGCATATATAATAGGTATAGTAGTCCTAAGATTCACTGATACCCGGTACATGTATAAAAAAACGAGCATGTTCGATTGCCCATTTTTTTTAAGATTTACATCCTACTTTTATATTTACAATCCAAACATCACAAAACACACGTATTTCAATACAACACTTTATTACTTTTTTTACAAACATCAATCCTTTTAAAACTTCTGCGCATATCAATACAACTTTAACATCACTTAAATATTCACAATTTTATCAGAATCCTATAAATTCCTTTCAAACAAACATCCCCTAAGAAAGGAACAAGAGGTATTCACTGGTACCTTGGCACCTGTGCATTAGAATACAACCACCTTCTAAATTGCATCATATGACCGAGCTCGCGCAAAACGTAAATGTCACCGTTCAAGGTTCTTCCTGGCACAGAATGAAGACCATATGTATCCAGAGAAGAGCTTAAATTATAATTACCTCTACCAAACATTTCTGTGGGATGATTCAGGTGCCCATCAAACCACAAATGCAATTGATTTATTGGATTGGTTGTTAATGGCAATAGTGCACACCCCGAAATATGTTCCATATTTGATGAGTGACCCTCTTGAGGATAACTAAAACAAGTCGAAGTGGAAAACTGCTGCATTTGAATCGGAGTCTCTTGAAATCGCTGACATCTTCCAGTTACTGATGAGGTCAAATGCGTTCTCCCAGGCAAGTTTTCAGTTGTACGGGATAATATGAATTTAAAAGTGCTGCACTCGCCCAAAGGGAAGGCTTTATCACATTTCGAACCATCCCCTCTCTTGTTTTTATAGCCTGGATAGTCATCCTTCTTGAAATCAACACACTCGACCAAAGCCAAAGAGTTATGTGAAGCAAGTTCCTGTATATTCCAGTCGCAGAATGGGGCAGTAGTTTTGTGATTTACATGAATTTCACCATTTGCTCGAAGCATGCAACTTGCATGCCTGAAGAAACCATTCACAAGATCTTTGTGCATCCTGTAGGTACCAATCGTGGAGCAAAACATAGTATTTGATTTCAACAATGAATTAAAAATAAAGCTCTTGAACATGAGTGCTGCTAAATAAGGGATAAATATCAATTCCGTCCCTGTGGTTTACCATATTATCTGATTAGTCATTGGACTTTAAAATCCAACACATTTGTCCCTAGGGTTTAAAATCCATCAAGATGTTATCCCCCCACGACCCTTTAAATTTGATGGATTTTAATCCACAAGGACTAATTTGATGGACTTTAACGTCCAAGGACTAATTAGATAAAATGTTAAACAATATGGACAAAATTTGGATTTATCCCGTTAAATAACTCTTATGCAGAAACAATAGTCCGATTTTGACATTATTCTGTGTTATGTACATTAATAAATGTCCTATGAGGAACAGTTCCGAATACAGTCTCCTACTTTGACATGATTCACAGAGTATTTGCTACCTAAGGCCATGGTTTCACATGTTTCTGAAGCTTCATATTCCCATGCCGAGAGGGTCCAAATGCCTAGGGCAATGTCCTCTCAGAAAAAAAAGCAACTTCAGAAAACAAAATGAAGCCTTTCAATTTTCTTATTCATGTAAAGATGACATGAGGGTCTCCTACTATTTCCCCTGCTTGTGGAAGTGAGATTTATCCCTATTGCCATTAACAACCAATCCCAGAAATCATCTAATTTGTAGTTTTACTTGTGCAACAACTACAACGACATAACTCCCAACATAAGAATCTGCCATATCAAAGATTATATTAATTTCAAAAAGAGATGAATATCTTTTTAAGAGACAAAATCAGTACAAATTACAATGCAACTTACTTAATCAGAAGTGCATTGTCTTCCTTCCCATAGAACCCTGCATGAGGAAAGTTGAAAACAATCCGATCGAATTTCCGCATTCTCAAATCAGTATGAAATTTCATTCTTGTTGCATTTACCCCATGTAAAAGGTATGCTCCCATCTTTTCCAAATTTTGCAAATTTGATTTTGCTTCCTTGTACTTCTTGATCAATACATCTAATTCATCGCATTGACAATATAAGTTGGTCAAAACTCAAAAAACATAAAAAGCAAAAAAACATCATCTGAAACATCCATTGTTAATATAGTGTTGAATCCGCCATAAAAGCCATAGCATCCATATAAATTGATCACAGAATTTGCTTATAAGACTGAAATAAACCCGCCCCATTTTGGCATTGAACATAAATCTTACTGATTGCTGCATGCCCTCAGGTGTTGGTACCCTTATAGGTGGAATATTCAACCGAAATTGTTTAAAGACTAAACATTTGAAATATCTAACCATTAATCCAACAGTGGAGTCAGGGTTAAAAGAGACGTTAACGAGAGGAGTTAGGGTTTGAATTGAACCAAAGGCGTTGCTCATTCAATGCATATTCTAGTACTGTAGTTAGATGCCGAGAGAAAAGGCAAAGAAAAAGAAATTTGCCCACTAGCACTAAATTTTCATTAATGTCTGTCAATTTCTCAAACACCAGCACTAAATTTTCTCCCAAGCCAATCCAATACATAACCTAAATGAGAAGTAGCATATCACCAAAACAGTCTCTTTCTTTCTTAAGGAATCCTAGAAAAAAAAAATAGCATTTGAAAAGGTTCCCCCCTAACTTCGTAGTGCAAAAAAGTTATTTTAGAAGAATCCACTTCCACAGAATACAAATACAAGAAACCATAACGGCAAAGTCCCTATTAAAAAACCAATAAAAAATTGCATCTTTCAGCAAAACAACATGCATATATGTACATAATCCATACATAGTCACGATAAATTCAACATGCACAACAACAAGAGAGAGAGCCATACCATAAGAGTCGAGAGAGGAAGCGAGGATATTGGAGGCAGAGCCAAAAGACCGTGCCAAACTCAAGGAAAAAGAGAAATCTCCCTCACCGACCAACAGTATTTGATGATTAGACGAATAATGCTTCACCCATTTCTCTTTTCTCTGATCCTGCTTCTTGTTCTTCTTGAAATCCACCACTTCCCTCTCCACCGCATTGTTAAACATGATCGTTTTCTCTTTCACAGACACAAAGAAGGAGAGAGAAGAGAGAGAGGAGAGAGAGAGAGTCCAAAACTTGTACGAGAAAGCTCACCGTAAAAAGGAGGAGAGAGAGTCCAAAACTTGTACAAGAAGGTTCACCGACGTCTGCCCGTTTCTGGGAATACGAAGGCAGTGTATAGCGTAAAAGTTTCCCAAGAGACAGAAGAGTGTGTTTTCTGAACTTTCGGGCCTATTTTTAGCCAGCCCATTATTTAAACTCCCAGGCCGCCCAAACATAATCTAACAGAGGGTGTTTTCTGGCCTTTTGGCCCATTTTTATCCAGCCCATTAGTCAAACTCCGAGGCAGCCCAAACATAATCTAGCTGGAGCCCCAGGCAGGCAGCCATCTAGTTCAAACCAAATAACTAATAAGCCTTGTTGCAGTGTGGAGATTTCCTTTTTTCTCCATACCATCGTCCGCTTCACCTTTCTTCCTACCATCGCCCCTGAAAGCACGGGAAGATCACCTGCAACCCTTCAACCTGCTTTGCAGGAATTCTTACTCAGAAACGAACAACTCCCTTTTGGAAACATAGAATTCCTCAGAAACGAACAACTCCCTCTTGGAAACCTCAGAAACATTTGATCACATCTTTTCTACTGTCGTTCGTTCCCATAATTCTACCATTTTGCTTTAAATAAATGGTGGGTACTGAGTTCCATCACGAGATAAAAGCGGGGCAATGCTTCCCTAGGACCTTGGCAATTTGGGATATACCTTAAATTTTTTAACAAGCTTTTGTTAATTGATTCTCTTGTTTTTGCTTTTGCTGAGTCAAAGAAGAAATGGTCTGCAGTTTGGCCTAAACATTCTACTCAGATAAGTTTTGATACAATAAACAAAGAAGCATGGTGTGGGTTGATGCAACCCGTTGATTGAAGTGAAGAGAGCAATGCCTTTCTGCTATTTGACTAATCTACCAATTGAGAAAATACAGGTAAAGAAATAGAGCCAGTTGCAGCAGGGCCTTTTTAGGAAAAAGGAGTCCCTCCAATGGAGCTGAGCTTTCAAAAGCAAACACACATCAAACCAAGCAACTTTAGCTCCATAATCTGGTAATGAAAAATAAAAATAAAGAGAGAAGATTTAATAGATTTTTTAAAATAAAAAAGTAGTGAAATTTGTTAAAAGGTAAAGAAGTAGAATATTTGATATAGTTTTTTTAATGAAAAAGTATTAAAAGTGTAAAAGGTTGTTAAAAAGGAGTTGCGTAAAAAATTTTGAAATTTGGTTGTAAAAATTACCTATATTTGAATGTTAAGAATTATTTTTACAAACTTCAATAACTTTTACAAACTTAGATACATTTTTAAATTTCAACAAACTTTTCAACAATCTCAACAAAATCTACACTATCTTCAGCAAAAAAAATCACTAGAAAAAATTTCAACATTTTATCCATCCAAAATTTTTTATTAGTTTTAGTTTTGAAAATTTTCTGTCTCCGTAAGCAACAATAGTATTCTATAAGCTTGCATTTGGAAAATAGTATAATCTTTTTATAAAATTCAATTAATTTTTCAATTTTTCTTCTTTTTTTTCAGCAAAACAACATGCATATACGTTCATAATCCATACGTAGACACGATACATTCAACATGCACAACACAGAGAGAGAGAGAGAGCAATACCATAAGAGTCGAGAGAGTAAGCGAGGATATTGGAGGCAGAGCCAAAAGACCGTGCCAAACTCAAGGAGAAAGATAAATCTCCCTCACGGACCAACAATGTCTGATGATTGGACGAATAATTCTTCACCCATTTCTCTTTTCTCTGCTCATGCTTCTTGTTCTTGTTCTTCCCGAACTCCCCTACTTCCATCTCTGCCACATGATTGTTAGACATGATCGTTTTCTCTTTCACGGACCCAGAAGGAGAGAGAGAGAGAGTCCAATACAAGAAGGTTCACGTAAATTAATGGCCCGTCTTTTGAAAATGAAAATCAAGAGTTAATGCTTTATTACGAGTGTACAGACATGAGACACCGTCTGTCCATTTCTGGGAATGCGTTCGGCAGTGTATTAGGGTAAAAGTTTCCAAGAGTGTGTTTTCTGGCCTTTGGGGCCCATTTATATCCAGCCCATTATTCAAACTCCCAGGCCGCCCAAACATAATGTAGCAGAGGGTCTGTTTTCTGGCTTTTGGGGACCATTTTTATCCAGCCCATTATTCAAGCTCCCATGCCGCCCAATCATAGTCTGGTTGGAGCCGCAGGCCGGCTATCTAGTCCAAACCAAATAACTAATAAGCCTTGGTGTAGCGTGGAGATTTCCTTTTGTTAATTGGTTCTCTGTTTTTGCTTTTGCTAATTGGTTCTCTGTTTTTGCTTTTGCTTAGTCTTTAAGGAATAAGTGGTATGCAGTTTGGCATAAACATTCTACTCATACAAGTTTTGATACAATAAACAAAGAAGTATGGTGTGGGTTGATGCAACCCTTTGATTGAAGTGAAGAGAGCAATGCCTTTATGCTATTTGACAAGTCCACCAATTGAGAAAATACAAGTAAAGAAATAGAGCCAGTTGCAGCAGCCAGCAGGGCCTTTTTAAGGTGTCTCTCCAACAGAGCTGCGCTTTCAAAAGTAAAACACACATTCAAACCAGGCAACTTAGCTCTACCTATAGACCTCCTTTTGCCAATATCGAAAACAAACACAAACACGTTGGTCCCACTGCCCCTCAATCAAAAAATTCTTTCCCTTCTCTTTCTTTTTACATATAATTTTAGTCCCCTAAAGTCTCTCAAATTGTTTAGTGTATCGATATAGTAGATTATACAAGGATAATAGTAAAATTTGAGGCATAATTAGGGTCAGCATGAAATCGCTTTATTTGAAGAAACCCCATCTTCCATCTTTTCTCCTCCCTTACTTTTTTTTTTTTTTGTTTGTTCGTCTGCTAAGCTTCCCCTCCATCACTTGCTAGTTGCTGCAGTGGTTTCTCTTCAAAATACTTCGCCGAAGATGCTTCCGCAAACAACTACTGCAGTATCACTCGACCAAATTGTCATATCAAAGCCAGCCGGGAATCAACAAAACCGAGCACCAAAGACGCCAACTCCTGACACCAGAAAATTCAGAAAGTCATCGACACTACTGCAACCTCAGCCTCGCCGTACAAACCCATTTATATGGTGTAGTGCGATTATCTGTCTCATATTTAGCCTTGTTCTCATCTTTTTCGGAGTGGCAACTTTGATTGTCTTTCTTGTTGTTAAACCACGAACCCCGCTGTTTGACATTCCTAATGCAAACCTCAACGCTATCTATTTCGACTCACCCGAGTATTTCAATGGGGACTTGACTTTCGTTGCAAATTTCTCGAACCCCAATCGGAAAATCGAGGTAAGATTCGAGTATTTGGTTATAGAGCTTTTCTTTTATGACAGGCTCTTATCAACTCAAACTATTCAGCCTTTCACTCAAAGACAAAGGGAAATCAGGTTGGAATCAGTTCACTTCATATCCAGTTTAGTATTCTTGCCCCAGAATCTTGCAGTGGGACTTCAAAAGCAGGTCCTGAGCAACAGGGTCAGCTACAATTTTAGAGGAACTTACAAAGTAAAAGCCACTTTCGGTCTGATTCATTTCTCTTACTGGTTGCATAGCAGATGCCAAGTGGAGATGACTGGTCCGCCAACCGGGGTTTTAGTTGCCCGAAGATGCATAACAAAGCGGTGAAGATGCAGAACACTAATTATGGTTGTCTTTCTTGGTCCCATCTTGTGTGGATTGAGATTCAAATAGCGTTTTGGTGTATAACCGTTATTTTCGTATATTTGTATTCTACGCAAAAAAAAAACCCCCAGATTTTGATTTGTTGTAAGATTGTATCCCGTGGATCTTTTTTGAAATCCTCAAAACTTCAATATATGGAGGTAATGTTTCTCCTTTTATGCAAAATCATTGTTCTTGACTAGGTTGGTGCTCATTAATCCCTACGCTATAAAATTCGCGGAATTCAAGACCATAAATCAGCAGCTTCCAAGTATGGTAGGAGAAACGAATTGGAGGAAAATTTAGAGAGAGAAGTATCATCTGGAAAATATTGTGATCACACCAGCTAATGCGTGCAAGAATGTTAGAACCAACCTTCTGATGTTCTGACTTCTGCTTTAATAGGACATATAGAGATGCTTTGAATGTTTAAAATGCCGCAGCCAAGCTTGTGAGAAAGGGCAGGAGAGATCTGTGGAGAATCAACTCGAATCTTTCTCGTTGTCACCTTTGTCTTTTTCCTTTAAACCCGATCATCTTCAATCGTAATTCAATTCTGGCACAGGTATCACATGCATCCCACTACCCATCTAATTTATTCATCTTTCCGTCCCAAAAGTTCATCCCAAAACAAGGCTGCGTTAACTGTTTGAGGGTAACAGCTTAGCAGGAATAATCAAGACGGCCTAGGAACTCAATCCTAAGAATACAAAGGAAATATTCAAGGGAACATTCGCATCTCAAAAACAAGCCCTAAGGATTATACTAAACACATCCTTACGATGCCCTGGAAGACAAGCTTGCAGCATTACCATCCAACTGTCTACTCTCAAGAAAGAGGGACTTTTTTTTTTCACCTGTAGAATAACCAAAAAAAAAAAACCTCATTTCCCTCGAACATTTTACTCTCCAGAAAAAGGAACTTCACCTGTACTGTGACAGCAATCAGAACCCCAACTAGTACATGAGATTGTAACGGTATCACGACCTAAGACATATTCATGGGATGAAGCAGAGTACAGGAACAGCCCTTCCATCGCAATGCTACTGATAAACTGCATCCAAGCCCACCCGAAAGGCTTATGTCACTGGTCCCAATTCCATGCCTCGGTTCCAGTATTTCGAGGAGGTTGCTAATAATCAACAAACACTAGTCTTAGCATTTCCAAATGGTGACTTGGAATTTTGACACATTCTTAGTTCTAGTGAACTAAGCCTTCTTCCAACTTAAAAATTCTTGAAAAAAATGTCTATTTCCTGTGGACGCACTGCATGCATGGTGGGAACAATATATTATATATCCATTTCTGCAAATTTCGGCCAGACTTTTTTTGCGTTGAAAGATTCCTCAATTTCCTTTCCTGGTAATGTTCCAAGAATATCAGCGATTTTTCTCACTTCCTCTTGTACTCTTAACTTCCGCAAATCCTAAATTGGAAATATTTTCAACTATGTTATCAGATAACAATACAAGACGATAGCTTTTAAAATGATGGAAGTGGAACCATTCCAAAAGAACGCCATCTACCAATAATGTTCTTAACACTCCCAATCTCCTGCAAGCATACCTCTTCTAGTTAACCCAAAACAATCATTCCTCCCGTAGGTCACACCTTGCACTTTTGGCAAGGAAAACATAGTTGATAACTTGATATCATAACAGAGCTCCCCGTAGAGGAGATCTATGTCTTAATTGAACAGTTGAAGTTTAGAGGGAAAAAAAAATCCGAACTTGACTAAGGCGGACAGTTGCCTTAGCAGCCAGCAAAAGTTTGGTTAGCTCGTTGGAAGGATCCATCACCATGTAGGTATCTCAAAACGCATAACAGAGGTCCAAGACACGAAATTTTCAAAATCTAGCAACATATTTGCTAAGTAGCATCCGTAGAACAACCCTTCTGATAATTTCAGCAATCGTTGTGATTGAACTCTCAGTGAAATGAGTTTCGAATGAAAAGATAAAAGTAATTGGAAAAAACAAAAACCTCTTTTATGTTCATCCTCCGTTAAACTTCAGATGGTGTCTTTGCCACAATCGACAATGCGTGCAGTCCACTCTGCAACTCCTCTTGCAATAAACCATAAACAAGCCTATGCCTCTTAACCAAACTCTTCCCTTCAAACTCCTTGGACACAACTCTCACATTAAAATGCGTCTCCCCATCACTTCCTCTAGCGCCCGCGTGCCCCGCGTGCTGATAAGAGATATCTACGACTTCTAATTCTACAGGATTTAGCTCTCTCTCTAATTTCTCTTTGATTCTCTTCCCCCTACTCCCCAGAGCACTCCCATCCAGGTTTTCTTCAACACCCACAGTATAATGCGTTCCCAAGTTCTCATTTTCAATGCCGTCGTCGATTTTCGACACAGGATTCGATATACCAACCGAGGTTTCTCCAACGTCCACACCATGACTCGATCCAAAGTTCGTATTTGCAATGCCGCCACGAACTTCTGACTGCGAATTCTTGCCCTTTTCTGCTTCCACGACCAATTGGAGCGCCTTCTTCTGCATCAACCTCAACATATTCAAGAATCCATTATTCCTCGAAGGCGTGAGACTCTGCTGAAGCCCAAGGAGCACCACGAAGTCCGGTGAGACCCGCAAAACCTCTTCTACGGGCCTGCCCGAGAGCCCATTGACGAGCAAAGCAGCGAGTCCCTTGGTGAGGACGGAGTCAGAATCGGCCTCGTAGACAACGTTCTTGTCCGAGTCCAAATAGGCCCTGACCCAGACCTGGGAGACACAGCCCTCCACCTTGTTCTCCTTCGTCTTGAAGTGGGTTTCGAGAGGCTTGAGGTTCTTCCCGTAGAACAAAAGCTGCTCGTACTTGGCCTTCGGCTCTTGCACGGATTGGAAGAGCTTCACGATTTCTTGGAGCTTCGGTGGGAGTTCTTCTATGGGTTGCAGAGGCACAGAGCTGGATGTTGATGATGCTGATATCGGTGATGCCGACGAAGATGGTGATGACGATGGAGTGGTGGGGAGTCTTTGAAAAGAGATGGATTTAAAGATTAAGAGATTATAGGGTTTTTGGTATAAAACATTTCTCTGGGAAAGTAGAGGATTTGGGATTTTGGTGCTGAATAATCGCAGGGAGCCAGAGATTGAAGACGAAGACATGAGGTTGGTGGAGGGTTCGATTTTGGAGCAGAGAGTGGAGAGATGACACGGAAGTAGCTAAGCCCCCAAGTAGCACAATTGTTAAATGCCAGCCCAATGCATCCTAAGAAACAAATTTTGGGCCCTGAGCACATTATTTTGGGCTGAACAAAGCGTTGTCCATTAAAGTTCAGCCCAAAACAACGACCCAGAGAAAAGAAAAAGAAGAGAGTGAAGAGCCTTCTCTGTTATCAGAGCCAAGTTTCGATCTTGGGACCTGTGGGTTATGGGCCCACCACGCTTCCGCTGCGCCACTCTGATTCTTGCTCATGTAAGCGCAAACAAATATAGATGAACTAAAAGATCTTAATCAGGACCATCTTTTGTAGGTTCTACATAAAGAAAATGAAGGTCCAACATGAAAGTTAAAATTATATGCAATTATATCTGAATTCATAACTTTTTTCGTTTGGGCTTTTTCTCTTAACTACTAGTAGGTGAGAGGTCGAAGAAACAAAGGACGAAAGGTTGGTAAATGGTCCTTCAGAACTCTCCTGATGTGATGGGGTCCTATAAATCTCAACCATCCACTGCCTAAATTGATCTTCTCCAGTGCATATAGGTTTAGAAACCCCTTCATTTTCGGTCTCTCAAGAGCAGGTAATGAAAGCAATTAGACCCTAATTAACTCCAAATCTTAACATAAAGTGACATTCCCAGAAGCTTCCTAGCTATGAAAAAACCATGAACAGCTGCTTTTTTTCTCTTAGCCTCTCCCATACAACCCATCATCCGTATCAATATATATACATGTATGTGCTTTCAAAATTTATGATAATCTCTCCATATTCGTTCATTCGTTTTCGAGTTTTGGTTCAAGTATGGCAGAGATTGTTTTTGGCATGCAAATAAACCTGCACTTCGATAATCGAGCACTGCAAGACTTTCGGGACTTGAAACGGAAGATTATGAAGTTGCACATGTTACTACTTCAAGTAAGTGGATCATTCCAAGGAGCTGAAGAACCCCAGCAATGAAGAACTGAAGCTTATTTCGCCATAGATGGGCTACGCTTTACAAGGACAGAGTACGTTCCACTACTTTCAGTTAATAAAAAATGATCGGATTTGAAAGGAACAAACAAAGAAAAAACCCCCGAGCTTTTTCTTGAGGATATGAAAGAAGATTGTAGCTACTATCTTTGTATCTGCATTTGAATTCAGAACGAGTATTCGCTTAGATTTGAGGAATTTGTTTTCAGTTTCCTTACCAAGCCGAAATTTTCTTTATTTTCTGTTTGCAATCCATTCTTAGGCCCTCATTTGTTAGTCGCTTAATTAGTTTTGGAGTTTCTTATGGCACAAAAGTAATCGCTGGGAGAGAGAAGAAGAGCAAACTGAAGGAATTTCTCACGGAAAAGGAGGGAAAATGCAACTATCTGTTAGGTAAAGGA